>CM054149.1:36053872-36068872 GCA_028751875.1 Rapana venosa | reverse complement strand
AGTGTGTGTCGTGTCGTGTAGTGTAGTTGTGTTTTGTAGTGTAGTGTAGTGTAGTGTGGTGTAGTGTAGTGTATTGTAGTGTAGTGTGGTGTAGTTTAGTGTGGTGTAGTGTAGTGTAAAGTAGTGTAGTGTAATGTAATGTAAGGTAGTGTAGTGTAGCGTAGTGTAGTGTGGTGTAGTGTAGTGTGAGGAAGTGTAGTGTAGTGAAGTGTAAGGTAGTGTAATGTAGTGTAGTGCAATGCAGTGTAGTTTAGTGTAGTGCAGTGCAGTGCAGTGTAGTGTAGTGTAGTGCATTGTAGTGCAATGAAATGCAGTGTTAGTGGAAAGCAAAAAAACAGTCGCCATAATTTTGGTCAAATATTTTGCTGAAGGTATTCTTCAAAAGATACAGAGTTGTGGATAACAAACAAAAGTCCACACTCTGTAACATCTTGCGAAAAAATGGAGATGTCTTACTGACACTGAACATAGTATTTTCTAGCTTTTCAGTGACCCCCCTGAAAAAAACACAACAACAATCACAAAACAACAACAACAAATAAAACCAAAAAACCCCCAAAAAACAAACAACAAAAGTCTAAAATAAAACTACACCATCTTTTACTGCCATGTAAATTCTGGCCTCTACACTTAGTACCACACACATATGTTTTGAGACAGGCAAAGAAATACCATCTGCCGACTCAGACAACAAAGATGAAGCATTTGCTTATTCGTTTTCATATTTAGATACTTTTTTACTGGGGGTAAAAAAACCCGTGGGCTTAATCATTGTCAGAGGTTAAATGATTTAAAGATTTGAGAAGCGAAGAAGCGTCAAGTGCTACCAAATTATACTATAGCACTTGGTAGTTTACATCCCTTGCCCTCAAAACTCTGTGGTAAAATGGGAAAAGGATTGGAGATTTGTTTAAAAAATGCATACTTAACCTATATTTGTAAAAGTAATACCCAATGTACAGAGGCAATGTACACATTTCTAGTTATTTCTTGTTCTCCTTGTTGTTGTTGTTGTTCTTCTTCTTCTTCTTCTTTTTCTTCTTCTCCTCCTCCTCCTCTCCTCCTCCTTCTCCTCCCCCTCCTTCTTCTTCGCATTCTTTACATTTTTCGCATTCTTCTACGAATTCTTCCTCATATTTGTATTATTCTTCTTCTTCTTCTCTTTCTTCGCATTTTTCGCGTTTCTGGCTCTTTTGGTGTTCCTTGTATTTTTTGCATTCATCGTCCTCATCGTCTTCCCCCTCCTCCTCCTCGTCATCTCCCCCTCTCTTTCTCCTCGATCTTGTTGTTGTTGTTGTTGTTGTTCTTGTTGTTGTTGTTGTTGTTGTTGTTGTTTCTTTCTTCTTCTTCTTCTTCTTCTTCATGTCATTTTTTTCATTGTGATGATGATGCTAATGATAATAATGATGACGACCAAGGACGATGACGACAGTTATTACTGTTATTGTCATAATCCGTGTTATTATTGATGTTAACGTTGTTGTTGTTGCTATTGCTGATATTGTTGATATGACCATTTCTAATGAACAACAAACAACAATCATCATTATTCTCTCCAGCGAAAATTGCTACTGACGGTGTCTGATGCAGGAGACAAAAATAGAACCATTGATGGGAAATTATTTCCGGCAGACATTGTGACTTCACCTTATCAAGGAATAACGGTGTTGAGCTGGTGATCCCCCCTCCCTCGGCGTGGTTTTCACCCGGTCATTTTCTTTTTAATAAAATGTAATGTATTGGTTGGGAGGGGTGGAGTAAGGACACGGTGTGTGTGTGTGTGTGTGTGTGTGTGTGTGTGTGTGTGTGTGTGTGTGTGTGTGTGTGTGTGTGTGTGTGTGTGTGTTGTCCTGTTCTTGTTGTTGTTCTTGTTGCTGTTATTGTTCTTCTTGTTGTTCTTGTTGTTCTTTGTTTGTTTCTTGTTATTGTTGTTGTTGCTCTTGTTGTTCTTCTTGTTGTTCTTGTTGTTCTTGTTGTTTCTGTTGTTGGCTTGGTGTTTGTTTTTTTGAGGTAAAGTCCAACAGGCTCTTTCTTTTCTTGTTTTCTCCGAGGTTCACCAATGGTTAGATTTTGCATATGCGACCGCTTTGATTTTTACCCACCATCAAGGTAGCCGCACTTCGACTTTGGATTATATGTCGAAACACCACGCCTGTCTGCATACATTTTTTTTTTTATAAATTGTCATGCATTCCTACCAACACGAAATATAGATACCGTGTTATGAAATACATTTTTTCTGGCATTGGTGATTTGGTTTCGTTATTTGCTTTTATTTGGATATAGTGCCACTTTTGTAAGAAAAAACATAATTTCAAAATAATGTTTATTTTTCATTTTCGAAATAACCATCTGACGTTAACTTTTGAATCCCAAACATAAAGTGAAAACACTACTGACACACTAAAAACATTCAAAAGTGAACATAGGCACCCCCCCCCCCCTCTAAACACCCCCCCCCCCCCAACAAAAACACAAATAGCCAAACAAATAAAAAAAAAATCAACAAAAAACACAAAAAATAGCCACATCATGTTCTTGAAATAACAATAAGCTCTGTCAGAGAATGACCCATCTCTCTTCACAAACGAATTACCCTTCAATGTAAAAGGCAACAAACAGGCATAGATACTACACACAGACCACTGTGGATGGGGAAGTGTTACCAAAGAAATTCGATGCATCACTAGCCACTGTCCCCACGCCTGGCATTTGAGGGTGAGGAAAGTAGCAGCACGGAATCGAGCTGTTACAGTTATTCCAGAAACAACGATTGTGATCTTTCATTAGCAAGCTAATGCTGGCGTTAAGTGTTATGATCATCGTGTTTGCCTGCTTTATGACAGGAGATTTGTGTTGTGTTGTGTGTGTGTGTGTGTGTGTGTTTTGTCGTGTTGTGTTGTGGTGTGTGTGTGTGTGTTGTTGTGTTGTGGGTGTGTTGTGTAGTGTTGTGTGTGTGTGTTGTGTGTGTGTGGTGTGTGTGTGTGTGTGTGTGTGGTGTGTGTGTGTGTGTGAAATTTGACTTGAAGCACCCTTAGTCTCTCTCAGGACTAGATACAAAGTTCTAAAATCACTAGATGTAAATAGACGTGAAATTGAAGATATACTACTACTACTACTACTACTACTACTACTACTACTACTACTACTACTAGTATTACTACTACTATTACTACTACTAAGTTCAAAATTAACGGCAAATGCCACTCTTCCCTTTTCATAAGAAAAATATATAGACTACTGTTCCCTGATATTTCTTAACAATGAACTGCAGCCAAATAAAGGTATTACACTTCGCTGAAAAGAAAGTACCATATAACTGCATAATTTACAACGTCCGAAAATCTTGTTTATTCAAGAAAACACTACTGTAACAATTAAAATTAGCATCCAGGCAATGTTTACTTTTCATCTTTCACACGTTCATTATTTTCATATTAGTCTCTAAACCCAAAACGTCGAGCAAAAGTACCTATTCTGCGTACTAAAAGCAGTCAGAGGTGGATCAATTATCCAACGTATAAAGACACATGACAGTTCCACGTAACCTTGAATTAAGTAAAAACAGAGAATTACTTCATCTCTTTACAGACGATTTAGCACGGAGGGGAAAGCTTCAGAAGACATCAATACTGTATAGAGACCACAGCGGATATTGTTATAACAGAGGGATGATGCCTCAGTAAGTTCTGCTGTCCAAATAGTTGGCGTGAGTGATGCTGGTAGTGGAAGCACTGAACCAGGATGTGATATTCCAGACGCCATTGCGATCTTTAACGTGTAACTAGTGCTGGTTTACAGTGTGGTATAACGCTTGATAAAGTTTCACCTGGTGTTGGGTTTTTTGATGTGTGTGTGTGTGTGTGTGTGTGTGTGTGTGTGTGTGTGTGTGTGTGTGTGTGTGTGCGTCTGTGTGTGTGTGTGTACGCTTCAAAGGAAACATTGTTGTTCTATTCACACATTCAGCTGTACACAAAATGTAGGGGTAGATAATCATCTCATGTTCACTACCACCACAAACAAGAGTACAGTACGAACACTTGGCTAACTAGTGATACAGCACTCCAGCAGCAGCTCAGTGAATACGTTTAAATCTTATGAAACAAAATCCAGTAGTTACTGTTTCTTTTCAACTGTCTGTATGTTTCTTTTATACTTCTCTGCAAGCTCTGTCACCACCATGAAATGTTTATTTTCCGGCTCAAGATTACCCCTCATATCCTCCACAAATAGTCGCGTACTATAACTTTGTAAGCCCACATTTACTTTTGCAATTCCAGTGATAGAATATTTATCAGTCATTCACGTAAGAAAAGTTTAAAGGCCTACATCAACATGTTGTCATGCTTTGCAATGAATGGTATGTTGAGATTGTTTTCACCAATGACAAACTCTCAGCACAACAACCTGCACTCTCCAACATAGGAGGACAAGCTCCTCTGAAGTCGGAATATGACTGCCCATAATGTAAGATGTTTGAAAACAGTCATACATACAAACTACTATATCCTGTGATTACTCACTGCCTCGTGGCGATTTTCGTGTGTGATAAGCAAGACAGAAGATGCTAGGCTTGGGAATGGTCTACGCCCAACAACAATAACAGCAGCAGCATCAACAACAAATTTCACTCAATTCAAAAATAATCAAAGACAGTTCTTTTTCTCAAAATGAAAACGAGAAAAGGTACTATCAGCCATAACGTTGGACTGCAAACCCTGGCACTCACTGTAGCAAAACACAATGACTCTTTTCTTCACAGAGGAGTTAACCATTCAGAAAACGAAGCAGAAGACATCGATACTGAGTACACTCCACTCCGGATTTGCCACAGTGGAGGTTTTCTACTGTGATAATGACTATTGACATTGTCAGTGCAGGTGACAGAGTAGAGGCACTGAACCAAGACCTGGTACATGTCACGATCTGTTGTGACATGACAAGAACAGTTAGCACTGGTTTACACTCAAGTAGAATGCTTCATTTTGTGAAAGCTTGTGTAACTAAAATGTAGTTTGTTTTTATTTTGTTTACTTTCAAGCTTTCATACAGTGATCTGAGATAAATCTTTATCCCAAATATAAAAAAAAACTCCACTAAACTTCTACAGTCATCCGAGATAAATCTTTAGCCCAAACTTTAATATACACCCCCCCTCTACCACTCCAACAAAACTTCTACA
The DNA here is from genome assembly GCA_028751875.1 of Rapana venosa. Taxonomy (NCBI): domain Eukaryota; kingdom Metazoa; phylum Mollusca; class Gastropoda; order Neogastropoda; family Muricidae; genus Rapana; species Rapana venosa. The sequence continues at coordinate 36,063,690 of CM054149.1, read as the reverse complement.
GTCATCTGCAATAAATCTTTAGCCTAAATATAAAAAAACCCACTAAACTTATACAGTCACCTAAGATAAATCTTAGGAAAAACTTTTTTTTTAAAACTACTGAATTTCTTCCGTTTTGAAATAAAATTAAGCCAACATTTAGTCAGTGTATGTCCTTTCACGGAATTAAAATTTTCTCAATATAAAAAACACCGAAAAACACATTACATATCCTTATATCTAACTATAGAATCTAGACTACCAATACAACTATACTCGCTCACAAATTTCTTGCAGTCGAGTTACTGTTCAGTGAACTGATGCAGAAAATATCGACGCTGTGTACAGACCACTGTGAATGTATTACAATGGAGGTTTTCTTGGGCGATAATTACTGTCGATAGCGCCGGGCGTAGGTGAGGAAAGCAGCAGCGCTGAAGCAATGTCAAAATCTGACACACTCTGCGAACCCCCATTCGTAGCTAGTACCCGGTGCATGGTCTGAAACACCCCATCCCACCCTTCCGATTTACCCAGTGCAGTATCACTGTATCGTGTGAATGTGATGATTGTTGCCATGTCGAAAAAAATGTTTTATTTTTTCCCTTTACGTTCAAATATCGATTACATGTAGATTGTGGTAGGTGCTTTTCAAACACGATTCAAATACTATAATATTCATCTCATCTTAACACGAACAAAGGCAGTATAATCAGAAAAGCAGATATAGAGGGAAGAAAGCCCCCCCAAAATTAATTAACACGGAAAAAAAATTGACCATTCAACTAATCAATCAATCACCGATAAATCAACAAAACGAGAAAATGAAAAGCAATTAAAACAAAAAAGCGAATGACTGAATAACTAATGAATAGATAGACAAAACCAGTAACCGAGCAAGTGAATAAGTATCTAGTTAGAAAAATAAATAGATAAATAGACACATAATCAAATGAAATAAATATATAACAGACATGAAAACTACTACTATGGGGTGGTAATGGAAGTGGTTCCCACAAGTTACACCCTGGCGGCCACTGAGAATAAACCCTTGGTCTCATCATCACATGTAACTATCACTGTGAGACAACGTTCACACCAGAAGTTTACGTGTATGGCCGTTTTCAACTCCTTCGTCTCATAGGCAGCCATACTTCGACTTCAGATACTTGTCATCCTCTAAAAGTGAGTTCAGGCTGCTACGCTAAGAGCTTGTCATGGATGAAGACAATCTTAACAACCTTCCTAAGCTTGACAAAACTTTGACTTTGAAGTGGGCCTAGCAACTTTCTTGACACCGCTAACTGACAAAGCTTTTGGTTTGGGCCAAAGCAGCTGTGATCTCGGAGTTGCACTCCATATACACCGGCACAGTTTTAAGCTGCTTTGGCCCAAACCAAAAGCTTTGATCTTCGAGTTGTACTCCATATACAAGGGCACAGTTTTAACCTGTGCTTTCCATGCCGAAGAAGCGACAGCCCTGCCTGATGTGACCTTTGAGGTGGGGGCTATGCCAGTTATGACTGGATCAGATTGGATCGTCCAGTTTGGTCGCCACTCAGGCCAGGAGGAAGTCTAATTATACGTATTCAAATCGTCGTCACTCAAGAGAGTATCCTCCTATTAGCCGTTAACAAGGTTAATCTCCACCGGTCAGACATCACCCAGATGGAGATTGCCCTAACAATAAGCACTTGTATCATTAAAGTCGTAAAAGCACTCTGTCTCACCCATCACTCCTGGGAATCATTGTGTAAGTACACACTGGGTGAGACGTTTCCAATCTAATATATATATATATATATATCCAAATATACCGTAGTTCTCTTCTGACTTAATAGTGCATTGCTTGCTCTGAAGGGACGGGATAGCTCAGTGGTCGGAGCACTCGCTTTTCCCCAGCCAAGTTAAGCAGCGTCGAGCGTGGTTACCAGTTCGATGGGTGACCGTTTGCGCGCCTAGGCTTCAGTACAGTTCCCCCAGTTTACCCAGCTGTAAATGGGTACCTGCCCTCTTTAGGGTCAGGGAAGGTAAAGCAGCGAGGGAGAGGAGATGGGCGCCGCCCTCAATATGCTGGCCCTAGAGAAGTGAGGTCTCTGACGCCTCGCTCCCCTACGACCTTATAGGTTATGGGACTCCTTTACCTTTATCCTTTACCTTGCTCTGAAAGGGTTCTAAGTATAGAAATGTGAGTATTGACTGTGTAAAAATAGGTTGAATGCAAGCGCTTTGATTTGTCTTTGCAAGATATAGCGCTATATAATAAGTTCCATTAATTTTTTTTTAAATATGGCTGTTTTCAAGTACGTACGAGTAGCCATACTCTGCCTACTTGCATGCAACTGACATTCTTTTATGTTATAGTATTAAATAACTGTACACTTTTTTCGCTGATTGCCGTAAATATGCCAATAACTATTTGGCTGGCAATGTCTCCTGACTCTACACCTGCCAGTGTCAGTACAACAGCTGCATCATTTGGACTTACAGGTAAACCAGGTAAGAAGAAAAAAGGCTCGATTCCATGGGGAAACTCCCCTAAACCAGACCGCTGAACAGAAACCTGAACCCCTACCCTCTAGATCCTGATTGTAGTGCTCTAACCACCTAGCCAACTTCCCAATCCTCGCTCTCTGACCCAGTGTGAATGTAACCCAATAAACCACGTCTGCCCTGACAGGAAGCATGCCCCCCTCATGACTTTTCAGAGAGGAAAGTTCTCTGATATCATCAGTCCAGCCAATCTTTCCTCGCTTGGTGGAGCTAAAAATAGGAAATGTATGGCGATGAGCAGAGAGACATAGCACCTGCCTTTCCTGACTGCGGTTATCAGGACCTTTGGTGCAGACTCCACGTCATGTTAACGTGTATGCCCCAGGACGTATGGTTGACAAGTGTCTCCTTTTTCTCCCGCTTTCTTCGTGATATTCATCACGTGTATTTCCGTAGTTTAAAAAAACTATTACGTATGCTGCCATGCATATAAGCGTGTTTTAGCCCTCGCTCTACTCTCGCCTTTCTTGTCCATCTTTGGCCATTTTGCCGACTATACTCTTGGGACTTTATGGAAATTTGAATGTGTGTGTATGCTTGCAGGGGATTGTTTTAATTTTAAGGTTGAGGGGGGAGGGTTACTTTACCCCTTTTTTCCTTACAAAGGTTGTCTTCTGTTATATTTGATTTTTAAGGGCAGTGTTTCCATATGCCGTTATGTAAGGTGTATGCATGTACGTGCGTGTTAGTGCAAATGTCTTCAAATGTCTTGGGTATGCATGCACTGAGTTCACAAAGTCTCTGACTGTAGTTTTAAAAGAAAATAGAATCGGAACCGATGTTTCCTCAATGGGTGCGGACAGGAGGAGCGGGATCGCCCAGTGGTTAGAGCATTGCGCTGGCGATCAACGGCCCGGGATTGAACCACAACTTAGGCAGCGATTCAAGGTGGATTTTTCTCCTGGAGTTAACATCAGTGAGGTTTCAACTCCTCAGAAAGTCCTTTGGATCAGAATATAAACCGAGGTCCTGTGTGTGAACGCACGCAGAACATGTTGAGCACACGTTCCACCTTTCAGAAAAGTAAGCCATAGCATGGTGGTAGGAACTGATAACAACGTTCAAAATAATAGCCGCATGCACAATTTTAATATTCTTTTTTTATTTTTATTCTTTTATATCGAAGATAATGGAATAAGCACTTAAGTGCTTTTTTTTACATCCAGTCCCCGTGTGTATGAGGTTTTGTAAATTCTGTCATCTGTTCCCCCCCCCCCCCCCTGGCACACAATGGCCTACTCTTACGAAAAGCGGAACAGGATTTAACGTGTGCGCATTGGTATCGTGATTGACATCATCCCCGAAGTTGAAATGTGGTTACCTTAACTGTGGGCAAAAACGGTCGCATATGGAAAATATCACCATTAGTGAACTTTGGAGCTCTAGTTGAGGAATCACAACCCACTAAAGCCAAAACTTGATGGGCAGTATCATCTCAAACAGACATAAAGTGGCGACACCATCGTGTGCTCTTAGGCTGCGGTTAGATATTTCATGTGCTTTAACTCCTTTGCTCTTCTACCCACCTTTTCATCATGAGATTAAAAAAAACCCTAAAGAAACAAATAAAACCCTCAAAAAAGCAATGCCTCAGGTGGATTACTTGGGATTCTCTCCCTTTATAATCTTGATTGGGGAAGGTAGCTATTGATATTGACATGAACTATTTCACAAAAGTGATTTGTCGTGTCCAATGTTACATAACGATTAAAAAGGGGCATGATTATGTTTGGCTATATTCCATTCTTGTTACATCGTGACTGAATAGCACCACTTCCTCCTGTATGTAGCCCCCACCCACCTTCCAATCTCTCACTCCATCTACGACCCACTTTCCTGAATCAGGCCATTACTCTCAATGGCTTTTGCTACTTCTGCGGATCACACGTTGGAATGAACAGAACGCCATCAGAGGCTGTCTCCTTTTTCACACCCCACCTCCTGTCCCATGTACCCCCATCCCCCCACTCCCCCCTCTCCTTTCTCTCACTCCCGCCTCTTACTTTCCATTTCTTCTTCCACCTCTGTCGTCTGCAATTCCCATACACACTCTTCAGTTCAAGGAACAAGTTTTATGTTCATGGCCATCATTTCCGGCCAGTATGCACATTTTGAGGGAAGCAGAGCATTGCCGGCCATGTTTGTACTTCTGTGGTCAGCTTTGCTCTCTTGTGAATTTCGATATCTTTAACGGGTGCCGTTTGATCTTCTCCTCGGGTAGGGAAAGTGGGAGAACACTTGCACATGCTCTTAACAGACAGGGAAATTTCTATCCACCCGGGAAGCTAATTTCTTAAATTGATTTTGGTTACTCAACCACAAACTCAATATTTTTACGGTAGCTCTACTATTCCGAGTGTTCCTTCAGAATGTTCAGTCTCGTTGATATGTTTTCTTTTGCAAGACTCGTTTTTTTTTGGCAACTGTTTTGCTAGAGTTTTTAAGTTAACAGAATCACACCTGTGTTTCCCTTGTAGAACAGAACCCTGAAACCTTATAGTAATTTGGAGTAGTTGGTGTTCAAACCCTAAAGTTTTAGAGGAAAGTCAAACGTATTGACCATGTAACTATCCTGTTTACAGCACCAAATGCAGCTTCTGCAGCATTTCATTGATAAAGACAATCTTAATGGTCGCAATGACGTTTCAATCACCTTTAAGTTTCAGCCTTAAAATCGAAATTGATTGAAAGGGTAGACAAGAAGTTTACCAGTTTTATTTCTTATTAGTATCATAATAAATTATTCAATTACCATTGTGTTTGACAGTGAATGCCTGTATCCATCTGCGTTTTATGCTATTTTTCAGATCTATTTATGACAGAACAACGAACACCATAAGGAAAAGCAAAGAAAAAATATAAATATATATTCACACACACACACACACACACACACACACACACACACACACACACACACACAACACACACACACACACACACACACATGCGAGCGCGCGCACGTCGGGAAAAATTGCAAATAAAAGCCAGCGCGTTTGGAATTATGAGAACTTGAATTAAAGCCTTCTTCTTGACATTTTAGCTCGCTCAAATTTGCATACACTCCACATAAAAGTGTTTATCTGTAGATTGTGCTGCTCGGTATGAATGTGTGTCATTCAAATGCTATATACTTTGCCAGTTCTTTTTAAAAAAGTATTGTTTGAAGTTTTAACAAATCATGTTAGTTTACCGAGGCCAGACACATATTCAGGATTCTTCGTCTTTTCAGAGTTTAATACATGTTGCAGATCTTTTCAAAAAGACTGGGGGGAAGGGGGTGGAGGGGCCGTGACAAAAAAGAGAAAATGGGAAAGGTAGGGATGAGAGTAGGGGGTAAAGAGTTTGACAAGGGAAAAGAGGAATGAAAAATAAGCATTCAGGATTTTTACGTCACATATTTTTGCATTGCATATATTGAGTTTCATGGCCAAACACTTGGATGTTTCTATACATTTTTCGTTCTTTGTATGTGTCAAATTTGATGTTATCTTTGTCCTTGCCTTGGTTCACTATAACATTTTATTCACAACTGCAAACATTACTGGTGAAGCCTTTACCATAGTTTTCAACACAATGCTTTTATCTGTCGAAGAGAAACAACATTTTATTTGAACACACCATTAGCCGTTCATTTGTTTGTTCTCGATATCGGTATTGTGAGTGTATTTTCTCTCTTGGGCGCATTCTTTCTGATTTTATCAGCCGACAGAAAACAAGCGAAAGAAAATCTTGTCAAACTCTATGCCATGTTAGTCGATGCAAAGATTTGTCTGCAAAACATGAAAAAGTACTTTTAGATACACATTTAATTTAAAACTTTATGTTGGGTTATGCTAATATATTTTGCACGAGATTCCTTTCCCATGTAAATACTACTTCCGATCATCTTTAAGATGTAGACTGAATAGATAAAACAGTAAATCATCATCCACTGAAATCTTATTAAGCTTTGTAAATAATACATGCCATTGTTAAGTATAGATTTCTCATTTAAAATCATACTTTTCTCCTCACATTTACACTTCTAGAGTAAAACGGCAATCCATCAGTGTTATTGGTATGTGTTTCATAGAATAGCCACTTTGGTTGAGCTTTGTGTTTTCATCTCTTAGACACTGTTGAGTTTGACCTCAAACCCTTGTATCCCTTAAACGTAAGGTTCCAGTATGAACTTTAAGGATAAAATCTATTTTCCAAAATGTTACTATAAAATGAAACATGATACTAATCATTTGTTTTATATTAAAACAGAGAAAAATAGACATCTTTAAAATGCAGACCTATAACAAAAATCACAAAAGTTAGCTGGAAAGACAAAATACCAAACGATCAAATCTTCGTTTTATTAGGGGCCCAAAAGGAACTTTGGAAAAAAAATCCCAAACCGTTAAACTCTGATATTTTCACCATGCAATGAGGTTCTTCCGTTAAATGGTTTACTCTGGGAACACTCATGCACGGAAAGAATCAATGGTCTTGCATCCTGTACATAATGTAACCAAACAGGGTCCTAAAATTTGAACATGCAGGTTCACAAACGATTAAGATTTTTATCATTTGCATGACACACAACTTATCAGCTGCATATATCATTGTGTTTTCAACCATGTATCCAAAAGAACCGGTAACAAATTATATTTGCCCTCCTACAAGACAAATGTCCTTCAACGTCATTGAACGGAAGGGAAGTAACTAGGTCCTGTCTCAAGCACAGCGTGATTTCCCTTTGCTGACAAATGGCGGGAAATTGACAGATGGGAACTGGCTGATTTGCTGAAGCATTTGTTCCACTGAGTGAACTGATTAGGACAAGTCAGCTCCTGGCTGGGTTAGCGCTCAGACATAAAATGTACAGGACAAGGAGTCAAGGGGACTGTGACTGTACCGAGGTTCAGCTAGGCTGTCTTACTTTCCCCCCCCTTTTTTAATAGTGACACCTTATCCAGCAAGTGTGATCAGGCTGCATGTTGACTGTGTGTGTGTGTGTGTGTGTGTGTGCGTGTGTGTGTGAAAACCATGCATCAAAGACAACTATCCAAACTTAGATGTAACAGTCGTTTTCCTGTAAACCCTTTGGAAAAATCCCATTCATTATTAAAAATGGCTGAAGGTAAGGGAAGTAATCAAGTCGTTCCTCAAAGCATAGCATGACTCCCCATGCTTGACAGAGGGTGGGAAATCTGCATATGGAAATGAGACAAATGGCCGTAAGCATTTGTTACAGTGGGTGGACTGGGTGGGATGCGCTAGCTCAGGGGTCATGGCTGGTCTTGCATTGAGAGACAGATGAAGCAACAGGCTATCAGGGGTGAGAAGAAAGCTCTCTGTAACAAGTTTGAGGTTCACAGGCGTTTTACCTTTTAGGAATACCAGTTTGTTGATCAATGAACATATGTGTAGATTTTAATAAAATGCAGAATAATTGGTGTAAAAAGACTTGTGCTTTCTTTCATTCATTCCTTGCCCTTTTCATATGATGAATAAACATTACGTAATATATAATGTAATAAACAATGTGTGTGTGTGTGTGTGTGTGGTGTGTGTGTGTGTGTGTGTGTGTGTGTGTGTGTGTGTGTGTGTGTGTGTGTGTGCATTCGTCTTCGTACTTACCTGACTGTGCACAAGAGTGTGCCTGTGTGAATGCAGATGTGTACATAAAAATAATGCAGAAGAACAACCAGGTCCCAAATATAACATAGCAAACTACTTTTTCATAGTTGCAACTTTTCCCTAGGGACAATATCTAACACTACATTACACACAGTAAGTAAAGGCCTTACTTAGTCTCAAGCCACAGCACGATTGCCCTCAGCCAGCAGATAATAATAATAATGATAATAATGTATGGAATTTATATACCGGGACTGGTCAGAAAAGAAAACTAATTGCAGTCTGCTCTATGCAATGGTTCCACTGTGTGAACTGATTAAAACAGGGTCACTTTTGGCCAGGTTACAAATGGTGCACAGGCACATGGAGTCTACTTGCTGCTCGTATTGGGTTCAAAACAACTCGTTTTGTTTTTATAGAACCGATCAATGTCAGTCATTTGATGGATGTGATCAAACTGTGAAATGATGAAAGTAAAAAAAAAAGTATTTTTTCATTTTGTTTGCTGATTCTCTTTTTTTCCTCAGACAATAGTAATATGAAAAAATAAACCAAGCAAACAATGTTCTAAGCTTTTATAATAGTTGAATGTATAAACTATTTTCTTTCTTTTTTATAGCGATTTCATTGTTTGCATTACTCAGTATCCTACCCTTCACTCCTTCATATAAATTAAAAGAAATCTTAAAAGATGAGAGTCTCTGCAAACAACGGCGAAGTTATCAGCTTTTAAGGATTAGATAGATGAGAATCACTGACTTGAAAAAAGTAAAGCAGTTAGACTATTGGACACACAAACACACCCATACCCACCCATACTAACACACACACACACTTACACACACACACACACACACATACACGCACGCACGCACACGCACGCACTGGTGCGCATGCATTCATACAGGCAGACATTTACATTTGCGGGCACATACGCATCCTCATTCACACACGCGCATTCACACAACACACACACACACACACACACACACACCCCACACACACACACACACACACACACACACACAATAACTGATAGGAACAAGTCAGCTCATTGCAAAGTTCGCGCTCTTGGCATCACAGAACAATGAGGTAAGGTAACAGAGAGAATCTCTGGAAACTGCTTCCAGGCTCAAATCAGCTGTGTTTTCCCAACATATTATACGCCAATCATTTGATGCGTGAGTAGGGGTGATTAAATTGAAGAATTAGGGTCATAACGCGTTTCGTTGATTTGTTTCTTGGTTATTTTATTAGATAATCTGGACACATCTACAGATCACGTACACCGTTTTTCTTAAATAATCTTCTAACAGGTGAAACACGATGGCTATTTTCCCCCTCATTCCTCGACTAGAGTTCCGAAGTTCACTAATGGTGAGATTTTTGTGTATCTGACCGGTTTTTTACCCCGTGGTTAATAAATAACTAATGAAGTAACACGTTAACAACTGCAGTTAGTTTTTGGATGTTTCTAATTTTGATCCGTACAAAAAATACAGATAAGCTGGCACTTTGCCGCAAAAACGAAGCTTGTCCCCTTCCACCCCCTAATTACTTCCCACCCCCTACAACTCCACCACTCCTTGCTCAACCTGTATCTTTCAAACCCTCTCCAGGTCGATACACTATCATGCCATGTCTACCACCCAGACCACATCTGATGCTGCTTG
>CM054149.1:36001372-36048872 GCA_028751875.1 Rapana venosa | reverse complement strand
TACGGTCCTTACAACAAAAGGCTGTCTAATTTTCATTGGATTTTTGTCTTCTCTTTTTTTGTTGTTGTTTTACATCAGTGGTTGAAGTTGAGACCATATGCACTTTAACGAAGTTCAAAACTGCTCTGTCATATTGATGGTGGTCATCTTAACTTTTTCCTTTACAGTCCGACACCTATCCCTTTATTTTATTTACTCTTGCATATTTCTAGACGAAGATGAAATCATAAAGAAATGAGTTAGTGATATCTTTCCTTTAAAATTTCAGTTTTATTATTGTCTTTGCTATTTGATGGACGACAAAATTAATCAGCACTATAGATAACAGAATAGCAATGCACTTGAGGAAGAACTGAACTCCTATATCCGAGGAGAGTAAAGGTAACTGCAGAGCTGTTTTTTTCATTGTTTGCTTGTTTGTCTCTCTGTCTGTGTGACTGTTGGTAAATCAGCCAGTCTGTCTTTCTATCTGTCTCTGTGCCTGTTTGTCTTTCTGTCCATGTCTCTCTCTGTGTCTCTGTCTCTCTCTGTGTCTGTCTGTCTTTGTCTCTATTTGTATCTATATGTCTCTGTCTCTGTCTGTCTCTGTCTGTCTCTCTGTTTGTCTCTGTTTCAGTCTGTCTATCTGTCTGTCTGTATCTCTCTTCTTCTCGAGTTCTTTTTTTTTTAGGTCTTGTCTAACATATAGATATCCTGTGAAACAAATTAATCGGAGGCAAAGTTAGCTGACCAAGAAAGATTATGCAGTCAGCCGAAAGTTCGATAATACAATGTCTCAATGTATGGATGGAACGCAAAAGTGAACAGAAACAATCTACAAAAGAAGTCGGTGTGTGCGTGCGTGCGTGCGTGCGTGCGTGCGTGCGTGCGTGCGTGGTGTGTGTGTGTGTGTGTGTGCGTGTGAGAGAGAGAGAGAGAGAGAGAGAGAGAGAGAGACAGACAGACAGACAGACAGACAGAAAGAGAGACAGAGACAGAAAGAGAACTCGAAATGGTTTAAGAGGTGGTAGGGGGTCGAGAGTGCCCAGTGGGGAAAACGCTTTCAGCAGGCAGCTGGGGTGTACTTTGACTGCCTTCCAGTTCCCTCCATAAAGTACAGATATCAAAACACCATCTTTGAATCTTTGCTACGTTTGCTTTATTTCAAAGTTAGTCCAGTCCAGAGTTTTCTTAAAGTGCAAGTTGCTGGAAAGAATGCTGACGGAGAAGGGACTGCTACAAGATATGATAGGTCTGAACACCAAGTAAAGGTAGTAGCTTCGGGTGGGTTGGTTTTTTTTGGGGGGAGGGGTCTGATTTTGTCGTTCTTTTTTTAAAATAAGAATGGTGGAGGGATGGTTTCATTGGCAAGTGTATATTTTACCATGAACTTTTGTTTAGTTGGTTGTATGGTTGTGTGTTTGTGTGCCTTGTTTATTTATTTGTTTGTTTTTCTTATTCTTTGGTTTCTCATCAGTGGGATTTTATTTAATTTCCTTAATTGATTATTTTGTGTATTTTTGTTTGCTTGTTTGTCTCTACATTTTGGGACTGCTTCTATGAATGCCCATGAACATCAAAGCAACGTTTCAAAAATATTTTATTTGAGAATTCTGTTTATTAAAAGTCTTGCTAATAAGATAAGTTGTTCGCAAGGCAATATTTCCTGGGAAAATGTTTCTCGAGTGATCTGTATGCACATGTCTAACGGGTTAATGTTTGCACCTCAGTGTTTGCTTTGACGAAATTACTCTGAGTGATTTTGCTTTGAAACAACACCCATCTGGGCCACAGTTTGTTAAAATGAGCTAACGCTGTTTGTTGAAGCGGTGTTCGTGGGAGTGCTGTTCATTTTGACAATGTTTGGTGGAGCGGGTGGGCGTAAGAGATGAGATGAGACAACAAAACGATGCTAGTCTTGATGATAGTAAAGTCAAACGTTGCAGATTCCAATCTCAGTGTTGCCTGATGTGTGAAAAGTGGAAATTTTCATCTGTCATAGGTCAGCTTAAGTGCTAGATAACCAGTGTCTTACTCTCCATGAGTTTTTAGGATACTTATAATTTTGAGATTAAAGATGCGTCGTGACTGCCCCGTTTGTGTCAGGATCTGGCCTCGGCCAAAAGCGTTTTGTGAGCCAGTGATAATTGTAAACAAAGTGCCAAGGCCTGGACCAAGATGCCATCTTGCTTTGGTACGGATATGCTAAGATTATCTTTAGCTCTAAAAAGCTCTTAGCTTTTAGAGGAGAAAAAACTCTCTGAAGTCGGAGTATTGCTGCCTATGTGGTGGAGTGCTTGAAGGCATTCATGCACGCAAACTTTTCATCCAGTTTGTTGTTAGAGTATTCTTGCAGTGATTTTCAAGGGTCATGAGTGAGTCAGAGTACATTCTATGAATGACCCCCCCCCCCCCAGGGTGTTAAGCTTAGGAACGCCTAACCGCACCAGCTGTTTCAGGATTTAATGGTTCGTGAAAAATAATACACCCAGCATGTATTCAATTGTCCACAAATGCAATGGATGATACATTAGGCAAATCAACTATTGGGTGGATTTTCTTGCTCGTGTGGTGTCGCATTGACAAAATGAATTATTCTCGTGATGTCTTTCTCTTGCTTTTTTTTGAATACTGAAAAAACAATATTCGTAGGAGCAAGACAAACTTGACAGGCACACATCAGACTCAATATTCACTTTGATGACGTGCCTTGCTTTGCACAACAAGATGATTGGTATAGCTGATAGGATTGCAACCTTTGACTTCCCTGCCCCGAGGTTCATGCAATTGTCGGCTCGAATCTCGGCTGTAGCATCTGACGAATAAAGGGTCTGGAATTCTACATCGTTTTTCGTCGACTTATAGTGGACACTTGTCGGTGCGTTAATTCTCTTCTTGTAAGAATACATGCAGAGGATCAAATATGCACGCCAAAGATGCATTCATTCATGTCAACATTAGAGAAGCATCAATCTACCAGCATGTTTCCTATACATGGAGAAAGAGAGACAATGCCTGCTTCAACTTGCTCAAGAGACCACAGCCTGAACAATTCAGTGCAGTGCTCCGACCACTCCTTAGAGACGAGAGAGAGAGAGAGGAAGAGACAGACAGACAGACAGACAGAGACAGAGAGAGAGAGAGAGAGAGAGAGAGAGAGAGAGAGAGAGAGAGAGAGAGAAAGAGACAGACAGACAGACAGACAGACAGACAGAGAAACAGAGAGGGAGAGAGAGAGTCTTTGGTGGCAAAGTTTTTTGTTCCATAGCAAAGCAATGCGTCTTTCAGGCGACATTTGCTGAAGCCATCTTCCTTGGGAAACGAGCATCATTTAATCGAACATAACCCTGGTAAATACCTCCTCCTCAACCAATATCGTCCACATGAAAAGCACCTATAAAATGTCTGTGATACTAACATTCCAAATAGCGCTGCTCTGAAAAAACAAATTGCATAGAAAAAGCCTGACGTTATCGATGCTATACTGTCCCAACAAATACCTGTATACACACAGACACAGACACACACACACACAGACACACACACACGCACACACACACACACACACACACGCACACACACACACACACACACACAACACACACACACACACACACACACACACACACACACACAACACACACACACACACACACCAGGCCTCACCAAAATAGATATTGCTCAAGAAATTTCGTCCTAGCAAACATAGGCTCGTCGGCATTCTGTTAAAAAAACGTTCAATCATTTTAACAGACAGCGCCCAAAGAAGATTGGTTCTGTAAATATCATCATTATGACATGCTGTCTGAATCAATCTCTGCACCATCGATGACTTATTATCGTCATTGTGAGCAATGGTTATAATTAAGTTTGCCCAAATGCGTTATTCCCTAGCAAATATTCAAGTATTTACGAAGAAAAGAAAAATATGAAGAACATATGGCCTCTCTCTCTCATCGCTCTCTCTCTCTCTCTCTCTCTCTCACTCTCTCTCTCTCTCTCTCTCTCTCTCTCTCTCTCTCTCTCTCTCTCTCTCAAGAATCGTTGGAGCACTGCACAGAGTTTTTTCAGGCACTGTCTCTTGAGAAGTTGAACCCAGTAGAGCCCAAACCTTCCTGGGTGCCCCGTGCATGCTGGGTATGTTTACATTTCTGTCATCCACGGAACGCTGACACGAATAACGGGATCTTTAATTAAGCATCCTTGATACTTCGCATGCGTATAATTATCCACATATAAAATTAATGCACAGAGAGATCTGTACTTTTCGTTGACCTAGGAGATCCTTAAAACTTCCACTCTCGATTCACCACACTCCTCTGCTGTGATCGAACCCACGACTTCACGGAGCCAAAGTAATGGAAGCTGAACACTCTGCCCTCTCTGCTAAAGCATCACAGCGTGACCGCTAAATGTTCCCTCCACGCTACATTTGATCAGCACAGAAAACCACTTCGATGCACAACAACCCCCAAAATCCAGTCTGGTGCCGAAACCTTGGGTGTCGATGTTGCGTGTATAGCTATTCGGTATTTTCATAAAGTGTAGTATGGTAGAGTTAAGTTATCCCCCATCTCTAAAAATACTCCGAGCCGGGAAGACAATCACAACAGGGGGGAATATATGTCAACCATCTCGGAAGTTGTAATGCGGCTACCTTAATGGTGGGTTAAAAAACCCACCCACGGTCGTATACGCTAAACTCTCACCATTGGTGAACCTCAGAGTTCTAGGCGAGGAAGGAACAACAGTCTCTTCTATAAAGAAGCTACACGATGCTTTAATACACTGTGAAGGTGAAGTGTATAGTGGAAGACGTCAGACCTACCACCACTCAAGCGAACAGTAACCTCGCAAAATTCACCTGCGCGTTCTGTATTGTAAATACCTGGCGTTGCATACTTGCTCTTTCCGTATGTGACGCAGGAACCCCCCCCCCCCCCCCCCCCCTCCCCCTACCTGACAACACCGTCAAATGCTGGCGTGAATGACAGGATATCGACCTGGCATGGTTGATCTTCTGCATGCATGTATAAACAAAGAAGAGTAAGACACTGCCTAGCTTGTAATAATAATAATAATAATAATAATGATAATAATAATATATGGAATTTATATAGCGCTGAATCTTGTAAAAAAACAAACAAATCGAAGCGCTTGCACTCAATCATTTACAGGCATGCAACTCTCCTTAAACATAATGAGCAACAGATTTCAAATCCATGCGCGCGCACTACGCACGCACGCACACGCACGCACACACACACACACACACACACACACACACACACACACACACACACACACAACACAACACACACACACACACACACACACACACACACACACACACACACGGAACAACACTTAGAAGGTGAAAGATGCTGTTGAAAATTAGGGACAGATATGTGGGGGAAAGTCTCAGGTAGGAAATAAGTGACCCGTGAGATCGCAAAAGATCTCCACCATTTCTCAACACACTAAGGACTGTCAAGATTCAAACCTGCAAGTCCTTGATTTTCGCATAATTGAAAATCAGTATCACTTTGGTTTGTCCACTCATCTATTGCAACTACCCACTCCCAACCAAACAGATTTTTACCCATATGATTATCTCTCCCACAAATATTGCATCAATGAAACATGGCACGAACAAACAGTGTTCCAAAGAACATCTCCGTGAGTAGTTTCGACAAAGCAAACACGGAACTGCAAACATGGATCCAGCTTAAAGATCACTCGAAAAGCATTTCCCACGGCACATTGCCTTGCAAACAATGGCCACCACAAGCAAGATTTTCAAATACCTACTTTCTGCAAACGTCTCTGCCAATAAACGTCGATTCACTGTCCACTACCTTAATGGACAACAGCCCCCACCCCCTCCAAGAAAAACAAACAAACACCCAAACAACAACGGAATAATAAGCATAGCAAACAAAGGAACAAACAAACAAACACAGAAACATACAACTGTCAACAACTGGAAGACCAGCCCTGCAAACTTGTTCCCGTGTAACTCGCCTGGATGCTGGTAGTCTTTATGATAAAACGATAACCTAAACTTCCATGTGCAACATACATATTTAAAGCACGTAAAAGAACCTACGGCAACAGGGAATTGCTCTTACAAAACCTCTGTGGAAATAGGCACTCTCATACGGAAAGAAATGCATATGCAGACAGGAAATTACCAGGAAAGGATGGCACTGTTCTTGTTGCGTCCCGGTCTTCCCTGGTTGGCCAGTCCGGATTTTATGCAGAGGAATCTGCTGTGACTGAAGATGCTACAGAATACAATGCATTACAGTACAGTGCAGCACAATACAAAGTGATGTTATAGAGAAATGAAGACACTACATTGTATTCAGAGAAACAAAATGATTTCTGGCGTTTGGTTCACATTTCCCATGTCTTAGAGTTCCTAGAATCTTACACCAGCAAGCAAAAATCTGGAATGACAATTAAGCGAAGAAAATGGTAACAATTGTGTGTGTGTTTATTTTTATTTTTTAATTTTATTCTTTTATTTCGAGGATAATGGAATAAGCACTCATGTGCTTTTTTCAACCAGTCCCCGTGTGTATGCAGTTTTGTACATTTTGTCATCCGTTCCAACGGCACTCAATGGCCTATTTTTCCTAAAAGCAGAACAGGTTTTAACGTGTGCGCAAGATGTTCTGCGTGCGTTTGCACACGGGACCTCGATTTATAGTCTCATCCGAAGGACTTTTTGGGAGAGAGGAGTCGGCACTGATGTTAACTCGAGAGGAAAAATCCTCTTGAACGAGAATCGAACCCGGGTCAGCAGATCACGAATACATCACTCTAACCACCAGGCTATCCCGTGTGTGTGTGTGTGTGTGTGTGTGTGTGTGTGTGTGTGTGTGTGTGTGTGTGTGTGTGTGTGTGTGTGTGTGTGTGTGAAATTTTACTTAAGAGCTTTGTAAAAGCAATAAACAGGGCAATAAAAGGTAGTTTCTGAAACAATTCTACTCTCTCCCTCTCTCTCTCTTCATACACATCTGCACGCACATGCACCCATGCAAACGAGAGAAGAAGATTCCAAAACCGTGTGTGCATGTACTACCACGCGTGCATACATGCATAGGCACATACAGACAGGAAGACAGACACACAAAGACACACACATAGACACACAGACACACACGTACACACAGACACACAGACACACACAGACACACAGACACACATATAGACACACACACACACAGACACACAGACACATACAGACGCACAGACACAGACCAGACACAGACACAGACACACAGACACATACACACACACACACATACACACACAGAGGACGGGATAGCCTAGTGGTTAGAACATTGCGCTCGCAATCTGACGACTCGGGTTCGATTCCCGTTGAAGGGAATATTTTCTCCTGGAGTTAACATCAGTGCAGACTCCACTCTCCCCCAAAGTCCTTCGGATGAGACTATAAACCGAGGTCCCGTGTGCGAACGCACGAAGAACATCTTGCGCACACGTTAATTCCTGTTCCGCATTTGGTAAAAGTAGGCCATTGTGTGCCGGTGGGAACAGATGACAGAATTTATTAAACCGCACACAAACGGGGACTGGACGTAAAAAAGCAAAAAGTGCTTATTCCATTATCCTCGATATAAAGGAATAAAGGAATAAAATAAATGAAACACACACACACACACACACACACACACACACACACACACACACACACACTCACACACACACACACACACACACACAGAGAACACAACACAGCACAGCACAGCTTTTTCTTATCTCGATTATTGTTGTTGTTATAATCCTGTGCGTATCTAACTTCCATATCAGATTGGGTATCGGATTTTTCCCCTCTATCAAATCCATTTTTGTCTGCTTGTAATCTGTTTTGTGCACTATCTGTCTATGGATAAAGAGGGAGAGAGAGAGAGAGAGAGAGAGAGAGAGAGAGAGAGAGAGAGAGAGAGAGAGAGAGTGAGAGAGAGAGAGAGAGAGAGACAGACAGACAGACAGGCAGACAGAGACAGAGACAGACAGAGACAAAGACAGAGAAATAAGGAGAATAAGAAAAAGTGGCTGCTTTTATTGTATTTGGCAGAACTCAGAGAGAGAGAGAGAGAGAGAGAAGAGAGAGAGAGAGAGAGAGAGAGAGAGAGAGAGAGAGAGAGAGAGAGAGAGAGGACAGACAGACAGACAGACAGACAGACAGACAGACAGATAAACAGAAGACAGACAGACAGTCAGAGACAGCAGACGCACAGAGGCCGACACATGATGGTAAAACGCCATACAGATCAAGAAGGAAGTGGAGAATAAGAAAAAAAAGTGGCTGCTTTTATTGTATTTGCCAGAAAACTCTGTCTGTCTGTCTCTCTCTCCTCTCTCTCTACTCTATCTCTCCTCTCCCCCCCCTCCTTTTCCATCCTCTTCTCCTCTCCCTCTCTTCTCTCCTCTCCTCTCCCTCTCTCTCTCTCTCTCTCTCTCTCTCTCTCTCTCCCTCTTTCTCTCTCTCTCCCCTCTCTCTCTCTTCTCTCTCTCCCTCTCTTCTTTCTCTCTCTCTCTCTCTCCTCTCTCCTCTCTCTCTCTTCTCTCCTCTCTCCTCTCTTTCTCTCCCTCCCCTCTCTCTCTCTCCTCCTCTCTTCTCCTCTCCTCTCTCTCCTCCTCTCTCTCTCTCCCTCTCTCTCCTCTCTCTCTCTCTCTCTCTCTCCTCTCTCTCTCTCATCTCTCTCTCTCTCTCTCTCTCTCTCTCTCTCTCTCTCTCTCTCTCTCTCTCTCTCTCTCTCTCTCTTCTCTCTCTCTCCCTCCCCCCCCTCTCTCTCTCAGGAATGACAAAGGCACAGACGTCACGTAAACCACGTCATACATTTTTGTTTGTGCTCGATGTACGCAGTTTTCTTGTCAACCAAAATGGCAGAAGCAAAACCACACATTTTGTTTTCCACTAAATGTCAGAGGGAGAACAACAAGCGGAATCTAAACATGTCATTGTCCTAAAGCGCACACAAATTATCATCGTGTTGTAAATGGCAATCATGAAAAAACCCTCAATGTTAAGACATTTGCCGTCTGTGAAATGGTAAAGGTAAAAGAAAACCAAAATAACTTGTTTTCTGAAAACAACAACAACACACATTGTGGTCGAAGAACAACAGAGATACAAAACAAAACAAACAAAAAAACCCAAGCAAACAAGAAAACAAAATCTAACAAAAAACAGCACCAACGCTGAAAAATGATGTGGAAGTTGAGTTATTTTCAATGAGATTGGAGTAAAGAAGGTTAAACTGAAATAAAAGAAGAGAACGAAGAAAAGCTTTGTAAGAGCAAAGGAAATGGGTTGATGCGTGGTGTAGAAGTAACACACATGCATAGAAAGCGTGAGGTGTGGGTTCCATTCCTGTATGTTCCAACACTTTCCCCAAATCCACTTAATCTTGAGTGTTAGTCTAGGTACCTAGTTTGTCCAATGAGACGATAAACCGAGATCCAGTGTGCTATATGCATTCAGCATAATTATGTAAAAAACAAAACCCATGGCAACAAGAGAGTTGTCCGTGACAAAAATCTGTAGTAAAAAGACACTCTGGTATGGAAACAAACACACTTGCAAAAGAAAGGAAAATTTAAAAAAAGAATAGGTGGCGCCGCTCTTGTGGCGATGCGCTCTCTTCTGAGAGAGACACAGACAGAGAAAGAGAGACACACAGACAGAGACAGAGACAGAGACAGAGAGAGAGAGAGAGAGTAGAATACATTTGATACAAACATATCTGCCATGACTTAATGTGATAGTCAGTTTAATTTAATTCGATTCAATTCAGTTGAATTCAAACCGTTGCCTGGTATAAATGCAATAGACCTTCCTCCAACCGTTCATATCGAGCAAGATGCAAACGGAAATGAAAGTGTGAGGGGTGGGGGGATGGGGTAGGGGAGGAGGGGTAGAAGGTTGAACTTTTATTTTGGAAAACTTGAGAAAACTTATAATCAATTCTGTACCAGCGGTTTGTAGCTAAAAATAAAAGCTCTTTTTGAAAAGTTCAGATGCATGAAGCCGAAAATTTTTTTGTTTGGTTGTTTTGGGGTTTTTGCTCGTTATCTTTGCATGTGTTTTACATAGATTTGTTTGTCGTTGTTTGTTGCCTATTAGTATTATTATTATTATTATTATTATTATTATTATTATTATTATTATTATTATTATTATTATTATTAAATTATTATTATTATTATTATTTCTGATTCGTTTATTTCTTTGTTTTGCTTATTATCTTCTACGTCTTTGCTTTTTAGTATTGCAATACTATACACTATCCTACACTGCACTGCATTGAAATACAATACACTACACTACGCTACACTACACTACACTACACAACACAATACAACACAACACAATACCACGCGATACAACACAAATCAGTACAACACCATGCAAGCTCACTACCTCACAACACCGATAGGATGTAGTAGTAGCAGCAGCAGCAGCAGCAGCAGCAGCAGAGCAGGAGCAGGAGTGGATGGCAATATCTTGGACAAGGTCCTTCAGACAGCCCTGTGTTTTATGTGCCAGAGATGGAATCTGCTAAGTGCCCCTTGCAGCAAATGGGGGAGACGTGCTTGCAGTTAAGGATACTGTTTGCAGTTGCTGTTGTTTTTTATTATGAGATTGACGATTTAAAAAAAAGAATTCATCACTTCAAATTTCAATAAATATTCCTTTAGTTTTCTGGTTATTGTTTGCTGTCAAACATGCAAGAATAAGAATGCTAAGAAGAAGAATGCAAGGAATGCAAAGACAAATGTAAAGAGTACAAAGAAGAAAAATGCTGAAGAAGAAGAAGAATGCAAAGAGTGCGAAGAAGAAGAATGCAAAGAATGCGAAAAAGAATGCGATAAAGACTGCAAAGAAGAATGCAAAGAAAAAGAATATAAAGAGTGCAAAGAAGAAGAATGTAAGGAGTGCATAGAATATTGATACAAAGAAGAATGCGAAAAAGAAGATTGCAAAAATGCGAAGAAGGAGAAGGCAAAAGAGAAGAATGTGAAGAGAATGCGATGAAAAAGACTGGGAAGAAGAAGAAATGTCTTCTTCTTGTTCTTCTTCTACTACTACTACTACTACTACTACTACTACTACTACTACTACTACTACTACTACTACTACTACTACTACTACTGCTGCTGCTGCTGCTGCTGCTGCTGCTGCTGCTGCTGCTGCTGCAGCTGCTGCTGCTGCTGCTGCTGCTGCTACTACTACTTCTACTTCTTCTTCTTCTTCTTTTCCTCCTCCTCCTCCTCCTTCTCCTCCTCCTCCTCCTCCTCCTATGCATTTTTCGTCTTCTTTGCAGTTTCCTACTTCCTTGTTCTAAAATTCTACGAGGAAAACGTTGGTGATGCTGCTTGAAGAGATGTATGCCAGCTCCTTGCATTTATGCTGTCACGCTCTCAAGTCCTGTTCTCTGCGATTAACAGCCAGTGTCATATAAAATTTCTATTTCTGTCACGAACATTCGAGATGGTGCAAAGGTCTAGATAATACGACAAACAAGATGCCTGCCGTTTCCTGAGGAGACAGT
Source organism: Rapana venosa (assembly GCA_028751875.1). NCBI lineage: Eukaryota > Metazoa > Mollusca > Gastropoda > Neogastropoda > Muricidae > Rapana > Rapana venosa. The sequence goes on along the minus strand of CM054149.1, from coordinate 36,037,302 downwards.
GGGTCAGTAGTTTAGTATGTCTTGCGCAAATTGGTTGACATTTCGCATGTCCCCCCCCCCCCCCCCAAATCCCCACGCCCCCCCCCCTCCCCCCGCTTGCTCTGCTGACGTCAGAAAAGACCGTTTTGAGCGGGACCAGATCAATGTCTGACGTCTCTCAGGAATTGATTTGAGAGATTCAGGAGATGTCGGATGGCACAAAATGACTTCGGTTCTTGTCGTGGAGAATTTGGTAAATTACCCATTTCTGACATTCTGCTGTCTGGTTTTCGGGGTTTTTGTGTTGTTGTTGTTGTTGTTGTTGGGTTTTGGGTTTTTTTTTGGGGGGGGGTTGGGGGTGGAGGGGGAGTCGGAGAGGATGTGGGTGGGGAAGAGGAATCGTTTTTATCCCTGCCTCAATGTTGTCTTTATATCTCTCTGTGATCCTGTCCCTTGTCTGTATGAGAGATTTTTTTTTCTTATTATATTTGAACTATTATAGTCGGTAGTGTGATGTCTTATGGGGGACAGGGTATCAAGGGAACAAAGTCCATGTGAAGTTGTAACGAGTTTTGTCTAAAGAGAGATTGGGGGTGGAGGGGGTCATGATAGCTTAGTGGTTAGAGCTTTGCGCTAGGTTTCTGATGTCCCGGGTTCGAGTCACCAGTGAGGCACCCGTTCAAGGGGATTTTTGCCCTAGCGTGAACATCAGTACTGTCTGCACTACCATGAAAGTCCTTCGTATGAGACTATAAACCGATGTCGAATGCACAAATTCTCACCAATGGTAAACCTTAGAACTCTAGCCAACGAATAAAAAAATATTTTGAGAGAGAGAGAGAGGGGGGGGGGGGGGTTGCTGTGTTCAAAACATTTATTTGGGACGTCAAGATTTCATATTCATCAAAGCAAAATTCCACCGGATTGCGTGCGCTCTTGCTGGCAATTGCTCTATAAGTGCTATCTCTTTGAATATGAAAATTGCCACACTGCATTGCCCCCTCCCTCAAACACCCCTTCGTGGTTTTTTTCTCTCCCTTTTCTAGATACGCTTTCCCAGCGAATTAAACATCGCTTTCCCAGCGAATTAAGCATCCCTTAGTTTTCTCTCTCAATGGAACTTGACACCTTTCCACAACTCCCTTCGTTCTGTGTCTGTCTTATCTTTTGTTCCAGCTCATTCTCCTGCCATTATAAAAGAAAGGTCTGTTAACTTTTGGGGGGGTCATATTACAAGTTAGTATATTTTTCATGTATTGTTTTATTTGGTGACCCGAAAGCGAAATTGTAAACACTCGTATGTGCACAGAATGTCCTTTCTTGAGTATGACATGGTTTTGTTAAGATTGATGACGTTCAATATTTGAAGGGATTGTTATGCTGATTCTTAATTTGAAACGATTCATCGTGTGAGCTTTTTTTTAAATTCAAAGATGTAAAAGCTTTGAAAAAAAGACATTCCTGGTTGGTGGGACATAAACGTTATGAAATATTTTCTTCTTCCTCTTCTACTGCTCCTTCCTTCTCTTCCATGCCTTACCTGAACTATTTCAAGACTTCTGAAAGTTCCGATAAAGTCCTTCGGATGAGACTATAAACCGAGGCCCAGTGTTCGAACGCATGCAGAACATCTTGCGCACACGTTAAATCCTGTTCCGCTTTTCGGAAGAGTAGGCCCTTGTGTGCCGGTGGAAACAGATGGCAAAATTTAGAAAACCGCATACACACGGGGACTGGATGTAAAAAAGCACATGAGTGCTTATTCCATTATCCTCGATATAAAAGAATAAATAAATAAAATAAAAATAAATAAGAAGCATTTAAGAACTGTTCTCCAGACTTATAATTATATCATTTATGCACCAAATTCAAACATTGCAAATGATACCCATTTGCACACACGGTTTCTAGATCTATACAAATCTCTAGTATGCTTTGTATCCTCTGACAAACAAGGTGGATACAGAATTTAAGGGTATGATATTTCAGAGGCCAGATAAACTGTCTGCAAAACTCTTTACCATTACCATGTTCTGCCTTGCTGACGGCGTGATAATCAGATCAATGATGGATGTCACTTGGAACTGAGCTCTAGAGATGTTGAGCATTTTTTGATGACTAATATTAGTTTGGTTCTGATAGTAAAGAATCTGGTAAATTGCTGTTTAGGTAAGCTGCATCTGCTGTTTGTCATGTCTGTTATATTTTAATCTGTCTGTCTGTCTGTCTGTCTGTCTGTCTGTCTGTCTGTCTGTCTGTCTGTCTGTCTGTCTGTCTCTCTCTCTCTCTCCCCTCTCTCTCTCTCTCTCTCTGCTTTGGTTTATCTAATCCTCTATTTGGAATCTTTGTCTGCCTGTCTTCCTCTCTCTCTGTCTCTATTTTTTTTTATTATGCCACCTCAAATATGATTGGAAGCTAGATACAAAACAGTATATCAGTAGAGTATCCTAAAACTTATGATACTTCTCTTCTCTCCCTCTCTCTCTCTCTCTCCTCTCCCTCTCTCTCTCTCTCTCTCTCTCTCTCTCTCCTCACACACACACACACACACACACACACACACACACACAACAAAACACACACACCATTTGCGCAAGAAGACATTTGCATCGAGCAACACCAACCAAATACAACTTCCCTGCCTTCCAGTAGCATGTGATCTTCGTGCAAAAAATCACTGGATAGGAAGTAAACGTCATTTGATGGGAAGAGTTGGAAGGCTCCCTGTTATTTGCGATATGCATGGCCATTTCTTATGCAGGAAATTTTTGACATGCTACATTGGAAATTCAGTGTAAACAGCATCACAGCTAGGAGAAGGGTAGGCACAACACGGTAGCCTATCGAGCTGGGGAAGTGTAGGCCAGTGTTCGAGAGATATGGGTTTAACTTTAGGAGCTGGAGATGGGTAGTGAAGTAGGAGTGGTGGTAAACTGGGTTTCTTTTACTTCAGGGTGGCAACATTTATTAAAAAGATATCCAGCACAATCATTCAGAAACGGATTCCAGTGAATTCTGCATTACTTGATGATATGTTCTATTTCAAAATTGATTACATACTATTCCAAATTGGCTATATTATTCAAACGGTGTTTTTTATTGTGTGTTTACACCATTTGATTTTTTTTAAAAGACAACAATCCAACAAAACAAAAAATAATGTTTCTATTTGTTAACAAACAAAAACTGTTCTGACCCCAGCCACTCTGCATTTTTATCACTCCCACTTAAATATTCAGTGACTTATACCTACCATTTTCAAAAGACAGTTCAGTTAACTCTAAATGTGTTACACACAGTCCCACTCTCCCTTCGTCCCATCTGTCACTGAAGGCTAACTCAGCCACAAGCTGGTCTTTCTCGATCAGTTCACTCAGTGTAACAATTGCTTTGGGCAGTCACCTGATTCCCATCTGTCACTTGGCCACCACCTGTCAAGGGAACCTGATCATGCTGTAACCTCACCTGAAGACACACACACACACACACACACACCTATAGACAGGGCAGATATGGACAGGCAGACAGACAGACAGACACTCACACATTTGACTAAATCCACTTTTTAGTGGGTAGACATTAAAACAAGCACACACACACACACACATACACACACACACACTGCAGGAATGTGCACACAGGAATACGTGCAGACACATACTTTTTTCTCTCAAGCTCTCTATCACTCTCTCTCTCTCCTCTCTCATTCTTCTCTCTCTCTCTCTCTCTCTCTCTCTCTCTCTCCTTCTCTCTCCCCTCTCTCCCCTCTCTCTCTCTCTCTCTCCTTTATTCTCAAATTTAAGCTCTTGGAGCAAAAAACAAAAACAAAAACAAAAAAACAACTGTTATTGGCAGTTCTCCTATCCCTTTCTCCAATTTGTCACTCAAGACTAGGCCGGCCACAAGCTTCCCTGTTCCAATCAGTTCACTCAGTGTAAGAATTGCTTTGGGCAGGTTAGCTTCATTCCCATCTTTTAGTTCCCCGCCATCTGTCAGGCCCAGGGAATCATGGCGTGGCTTGAGGAAAAAAAACCCAGTTACTTCCCTTTTGTTCAGCCATGTTGGATAATCTTACAGCAGGGTACCTACAATATGTCACCGCATTTCTGGATCAATGGCTGTATATAGGAAAGGTGTGAGTAGCTGATGGGGATTTTGTCTTGTCAACAATAAAATTTCGATCATTTCGTGAATTCTGCATCTACAAATGTCAGAGTGTTGTTGGATCAGTTTACGTGCAGGCATACACCAGTATTGATTGGTTCAGTGCAGATGTTTACCCCACTGTAGGTCATTTGGGAGGAAAACTCAGTCTGTGTGTGTATGTGTGTCTGTCTGTCTGTGTGTCTGTGTGTGTCTGTGTGTTTGACAGAGAGAGAGAGAGAGAGAGAGAGAGAGAGAGAGAGAGTATTCCAGACAGAAGGGGCTAAATATGAAAAGGCACACTGGCCAAAAGATTATGTTGGTTTGAGGTGATAGGAAGAGACGTGAATCAGATCTTGATCGAAGTTGTGGTTTGGCAAGGTATGTCTCAATCACCTCTGTGACACAATATGAGGATGCCCTTATCGCAGACTTAAAGCTTTAACGCACTGATGACGTGCGAAAAATAGGTAACTAAAGGAGTGAGAACAGAAATGGGGCGATATTTTTAGTTCTTTTGGCTATATAACTCAAACCTTGGAACAAAGTTTTGAGATTTTTGAACTTTCTGTAGTAAAGGTTCTGGAAAGGTAGCGAAACGTGAATTACCATAATCAAATCTAAACAGATGACAGTAGAAGGAGAAGAAAGACAATATCCAACAAACTCCCAATATATGATGAAAACAATATGCTATGAAAGTCATCCCTGTTTCTTTTGTTATTATCATGTTGCACTTTCCAAATCATTGTCCACTCTGTCTTTTTTCTCTCCATTTTCTTCTGTTATTTTTCTCTTTAAAGAAAGATGCACAGCAGCTCTTGCACTCTGAAAAAGGATAGTTTCCATCGAAGTGAAGCAATCGGCCTCTGTAAATTGACACAGTTTGTCCAGAATTGGAACAGTGTCAAAAAGAAGAGGAGGTGGCGGAGTATAGAGAATTTAAATCAAATGCACTCAGCTCAAACACTACGTTTTGGAGTAAATGCCATTTTTTTGAGGGAGCTGTTGACGCCGAGAAGAAGACTTCAGTTCAAGTGTGTGGGTTCTAAATGGGGTGGCTTTTATACAGGGTTTCTTCCCCTGGTGAATGGATAATTTCAGGTGTGATTTTAACGAGCTGAATAAACACACACACATACAGTCTCTCTCTTACTCCCACACACACGCGCGCACGCGCATGCACGCACGCACGCACACACACACACTCTCTCTCTGTGCCTCTCTGTCTGTGTCTGTCTGTCTGTCTGTCTGTCTGTCTGTCTGTCTGTCTCTCTCTCTCTCCTCTCTCTCTCTCTCTTCTCTCTCTCTCGCTCTCTTACAAAAATGATATGGTATCTGCTAGAAGATTAAGTTTCTGGTTGAATGATCAAAATCAATTTAAGAAATCGACTTCCCACATATGTAAAAACTCTGCTTCAACATTAAAAGCTCTTACAAGCACGTTCCTACCTCTGAATTATAGATCAAAACATATCCATATAAGAAACATAACGACACTTTACAAGAGATCAAAGCCAGGTACAGAAATGAAAAAATATATCCAGGAATGCTTTGCCTCACCCAAAATGTCCCATCAAACCAAAGAGGGTTGCCATGAAAAAACAAAAAACCAAAAAACTTGCCTCCTGAAATGAATAGGAAGTATGGGAATTGCAGATAGCAGAAGGGGGAGGAGGAAATGGAAACTAAGAGGCAGGAGAGTGAGAGAAAAGGGGGGTGGGGTAGAAATGGGCCAAGAGTTGGGGTGTGATAGGAGACAGCCCCTGATGGCTTTCTCTTTCCTTCCAATGTGTGAACCGTCTAAGCAGCAACAGCCGTAGAGTATCATTATCTGTTCGAGAAAAGTGGGTCGTAGATGGAGACTGGGCTTTGATGGTGAGTGTCGGGGGGCTATAGGGGAGACAGTATACAGTGAGGTAGGAAGTAACAAGGATGGTGTCTTGCCATCCATTTACGCTCTATTCATTTTAATTAATAATAACCAAGTCTAATTGAATATTCCCCTGTGCAGATGCCAGGGGCATGTCAGCATAAACAACATTCCCACCTTCTGGAAATTCTGTGCTAGAAGTTTCCTCTTTTCTATCACTCTCTTTGCTTCTGTCTTTTTCCCTTTTCCTCCTGTCACCTCCTTCTTGTCTATTTTCTGCCTTCTTCGTCCATATTCTCCTGCCTTTTTTTTTCTTCCAAAAAAGACTTAAAAGAACACCATTCTCTCTTATGCCGAAGTCGAATGGGCTGGGTCTGACTTGTTAGGCGCTTAACGGCAGTGTGGAAGAAGAAGAAATTGAACATGTGACATTGCTGTTTTAAAAATTTTACCAGCCACCTTCAGCCATCAATGTAACAAAGACTAGTTTGTCTGACTGCTGTTTGTAGGTGTCTCTGTCTTTTGGCAATGGTTTTCGTGTGACAAGTTACCATTGTGGGCATGCCAGTTATCAACAGGCTTGGCTATCACCCGTATTCTCTCTCTGTGTGTGCGCGTGTGTGTGTGTGTGTGTGTGTGTGTGTGGTGTGTCTGTCTGTCTGTCTATCTGTCTGTCTGTCTGTCTGCTCTTCTCTCTCTCTCTCTCTCCTCTCTCGTTCTCTGTCTCTCCCTGTGTCTCTGTGTCTGTCTGTCTGTCGTCTGTCTGTCTATCTGTCTTCTGTCTCTCCCTCTCTTCTTCTCTCTCTCTCTTCTCTTCTCTCTCTCTCTCTCTCTCTCTCTCTCTCTCTTCTCTCTTCTTCTTCTTCTCTTCTCTCTTCTTCTCTTCTTCTCTTCTCTTCTTCTTCTTCTTCTTCTTCTTTCTTCCTTCCCTCCATCCCTCCCTTCATTCCTTCCTTCCTTCCTTCCTTCGGATGAGACTATAAACCGAGGTCCCGTGTGCGAACGCACGCAGAACATCTTGCGCTCACATTAAAACGCGTTCCGCTTTTCGGAAGAGTAGGCCATTCTGTGTCGGTGGGAACGGATGACATAATTTAAACAACTGCATGCACACTGGGAGTGGATGGGGAAAAATGAACATGAGTGCTTATTCCATTATCCTCGAAATAAAAGAATAAAATGAAAACAATAAAATTCTTCTGAACATGTTCTATGTTTTTGTTGGTTTATGATGATGAAACAAATGCTGTGATAGTCATACAACAGAGCCGCGGATGAATACAGTTTGGTGATGTAAAAAATTGTAAGAGGGGAAATAGTAGTAATGCCTGTTTTTCTCTTTTCAATAAAGAAGTTGTTGATGTGCCTGTCTAGGAGAGAATTCACTAATAACTGCCAACTGTTACATCTTTAAAACATTTTTTTTAACTTAATGCAGTGTTGGGTGAACTGAGTTGCAAAAGCGAGGGTTAGTGGAGTAAATACAACAGTCCCGAGGTCATTCCGTTCAGCCTTTATGTAAAAATAGTCAGTTTCAAGATCCAGACAATCAACGTTAGTAAAACTGCTTGATTACAATTCTCTAAGGTAGAGAGATGGGACTATCTCAGAACTAATTGTCAGGAGAAATCTTTATTGCATTCTTTTATATCGAGGATAATGGAATAAGCACTTATGTGCTTTTTAACATCCAGTCCCCGTGTGTATTCGGTTTTGTAAATTCTGTCATCTGTTCCACACCGGCACACAATGGCCTACTCTTACGGAAAGCGGAACAGGCTTTAACGTGTGCGCAAGATGTTCTGCGTGCGTTTGCAAACCGGGCCTCGGTTTATAGTCTCACCCGAAGGACTTTTGGGGGTAGTGGAGTCTGTACTGATGTTAACTCTAGAGGAAAATATCCCCTTGAACGGGAATCAAACCCGGGTCGTCAGATTGCGAGTGCAATGTTCTAACCACTAGGCTATTCCGTCCCCCCTTTGCTTCCTGTCACCTCCTTCTTGTCTATTTTCTGCCTTCTTGGTCCATTCTCCTGCAGAAAGCCTCACGTAAAAGAAAACATACAGCCTTAGTTTAATTAAAAGTCAAAGGCGTTTCCATAATCTATGTGGTTATAGGGGAGTGAGGCATCAGAGACCTCAGCTTCTCCAGGGGCCAGCATATTGTGGACAGTGCCTATCTCCTCTCCCTCGCTGCTTTACCTTCCATGAACCTAAAGAGGGCAGGTGCCCATTTACAGCTGTGTGAACTAGGGGACTGTACTGAACCAAGGCGTGGAAAAAATCACCCATCTACTTGGTAACCATGTTCGATGCTGTTTAACATTGGCTTGGTGAAAGTGAGTGCTCTGACCACTGACCTATCCTATCCTCTAAGTTTAACTCATAGCAAAAGAGTAAAAATACTATATATAACTGAAATGAGACTGAGTTTGTCGTTGACTAACCGGAATCAATTTAGAAAATTAGTTTTACTAATATACAGAAACACTGCTTCAACACTAAAAGCAGTTGCAAGCGTGTTACCTTTCCCAGCACAAGAAGACCTTTAAAGATCACGCAATTCTCATGAGAACAAGGCCAACTATTAAGTGTAAAAATATCCAGCGATGGGTTGCTTTACGCAAAATGTTCATACTGGCCACAGCTGCTGGCCATGAACATAAAATCTTGTTCCTTGAACTGAAAAGGGTATATAGGGATTGCAAAGGCAGAGGTGGAGGAAGAAATGGAAAGTAAGAGGCGGAGTGAGAGAAAGGGGAGTGGGAGAAACGGACCAGGAGATGGGGTGTGAAAGGAGACAGCCCCTGATGGCGTTCTGTTCATTCTAACGTGCGATCCCTACAAGCAGCAGAATCCATTGAGAGTCGTTATCTGTTTGAGGAAAGTGGGTCACAGCTAGAGTTTAAGCTGAGAAAGGAGAATTAAAAAGGCTTGAGGTGAGAGAATATAATTGAATGAAAAATAAAAACAGCAGAAGTTGAATGTTGCCAAACATGAATAGTACTCTTTAAACTTTATATAATCATTACAACTAAAAAGACAAGTTACATATGTCAAATAGCTGATTTCAGAATTACCAGGCACATTAAAACAATCAACGTTATGAAAGGAAGAAATGTCAAGAAAGGCAATCTGAAGCATTTTTTTTCTTGTGTTCGTTGTTTGTTGTTTTCCCCCATCTGATTGGAGAATAGGGTGAGGGAAACATATGTGGTATAAATGTTAACAGTTCAAGTCAACAGCCAACAATCTCATCACCATAGAAATAGAAGACAGGTGCTATATATCTGCTGATCGCCATACATTTCCTATTTTTAGCTCCACCAAGCGTGGAAAGATTGGCTTGACATGATGATATCAGAGAACTTTCCTCTCTGAAAGGTCCTGATGTGGGCATGTTTGCTGTCACAGTAGGCGTGATTTACCAGGACACATTCTCACTGGAATGGCTGGATGATGGGGTTGAGGGATGGGGGACTGTGTGTGGACTAAGTGGTTAGAGCATCGAGTTCCTGATGTTGAGGACAGTGCAGGTTCCATTTCAGGTGAAGGAGTCTCTTTTATTTTAACCTGTTAATTGTTCTAAACTATTCACCTGCGAGATTTTCTGATAAAACTTCAAGCTGAGATCTTCTGAGCACATGTGTGAATAAATTTTTGCACACAAGTTACTATTTGTCTATCTTTTGAAAAAAACGTGGGGACGGATATCTTAGTTGCTACAGCATTGTGATTCAACAGCCCGAGATGGAGTCCGTTCTAGTTTAACCCACCACGATGCCCCTGTAAATGGATGCTTCCCCTGAAAATAAAAAAAACTCATCAATACTGACTTCACTGCCCCCGAAAGTCCTTTAGACAAAACTACAAACGAAGGCCCCGTACCGTGTGTGGACGCTCAGAAAACATCTTTTCACACACATTGAAATCCTTTCTGTCTTTTAGAAGAGTACGCCATTCGTGCAGGTAGGAAAGGATTTTTTTTAAAAACCACATACACACTGAAGTCGTGTTTATACATCATCCACGAAGACGGAATGTGGGTCCCTTAAAGAGGGGTAAAAACGGTTGCATGTGGAAAATATCACCATGGTGAACCAGGGTCTCCTAGCCAAGGGACGATCAACAACCAAAAAAAAAAAGAGAGAAAAAGAAATGCAAAATAAGCCAGCTACAGTTGGTGGTATGGATGGCAAAACTAAATGATTGTAGCATGCACCATGGGTATTGATGGCGCATTGGGTTACACACTCTCACCTGTGGAACTTCTTTCTGACATTTTTCTAAGGCAGTAGGGTGTAACGTATGTGAAGCATAGATGTAACGTCTGTGTGTGTGTGTGTGTGTGTGTGTGTGTGTGTGTGTGTGTGTGTGTGTGTGTGTGCTGTGTGCGCGTGCGCGCATTTGTACGTGTGTCTTTGCGTGTGTGTTTGTTTGTGTGTGTGTGTGTGTGTGCGTTGGTGCGTGCGTGTGGGTGTGTGCGTGCGCATTTGTATAATTATGTGTGAGTGTGTGTGTATGCACACGCGAGCGCATTTGTACATGTGTGTGCGTATGTGCATGTGTTTGTGTGTGTGTGTGTGGGGGGGGGGGGGGGTCGGAGTAAGCACGTGCATGCATGCGTGCATGTGCGAGTGTGAAGACAGTCAGTTGTGCCAGTTCAATTAACGTGGCTTCATAAATCGCTTGCACGTATAGCGCCTTGCGTGTAAAGAAAACGCTTCTCATTCTCGGTGGAATGAATCAACGAGTCCTGTTCCTGTAGGCCTTCAGCAGCCGTTTTAGGATTCTTTTTCTCTCTCTCTCTGTATGTGTGAGTAGTTGTGTGTGTCAAGTCAAAGTCATAGTCAAAGTCAAACTTTTATTTTCAGATGGTACATTGAATAAGCAGTGCATTTGCTTTTTTAAAATTTTTTATCAAGCCATCTATCTAAAGAAAAAAAAAGCGAGAAAAAAATGTATATGCAGACATAGAATAAAAAACACCTAATCTATGGTAAACTATACAAATCAAACAAGAAAAGACAATAACATATGCATATATTGAATTAAAATAAAAACAAAAAACCCAGAAAAATATTAAACCATACAATTCAAATAATTCAAAATCTTGAAAAAACATCCGTCATAACACAAACAAACAACAAAGAAAAACCAAACCAAAACAAACAAAGAAGACAAAACAAAATAAAAAATATTTTAAAAACCCACACCAACTGCTTCCCTCCCCCCCTCACACACACATACACACACAAACCTTCAACCATACAAACAACTGAATAAAACAACAAAAAAGATGAATCAACAAGAACAACCACAACAAGGAAATAAACAATCAAACAAACACAAACATAAGACACAACAACAACAGCGACAATAACTAACATAGGACAAGATAAACAGCCAAGACAAATGAAGAACAATATAGAACTAACAAAAGACGAGAAAAAGAGTCCAAAATACCCCCTCCCCCTCCCCAAGAAAACCACCCTAAACCCAAAACAAGCAAAAAGCAAAATAAACCAGAACCCCACCCCCACCACCACCAACAATAACAACAACAACAACAACCAAATGGATATAAACAGAGGAACTGATGTATCATTTAACCACTTACATACACATACACATCCTCACCCATATCCCCTTCACCACATAATATACTCATATATAAGGAAAACAAGAATAACCAACAGCTATTGGATTCAGAACAAGGAAGTTTAACAAAGACATCCATTCCCTCCCTTTCCCCTGGTCATATACACGTGTGTGTGTGTGTGTGTGTGTGCGCGCGCGCGCGCGTGTGGGTGTGTCTATGTGTGTGTTTGTGCGTGTGTGTGTGTGTGTGTGTGTGTGCGTGTTGTGTGTGTGTGTGTGTGTGTGTATGTGTGTGTCCATCAGTATCCCTGTGTGTATTGGCGATGGCTTTGGTGTGGCAGATTGGCATTGTCTTCATGACAGCTGTCAGACGGCTCAGCAGTTATAGGCATTCCCTTTCTGCTAGATCTGGCACCTTCCGTTTTCCTACAGACAGCTAGTGTACTATCAATAGTTGTATTCCTATGTATGTATGTATGTATGTATGTATGTATGTATGTATGTATGTATGTACGTACGTACGTACGTACGTACGTACGTACGTACGTACGTACGTAGGTAGGTATGTATGTATGTATGTATGTATGTATGTATGTATGTATGTATGTATGTAATGTATGCATGTATGTATCTGTCTGTCTGTCTGTCTGTCTATCTATCTATCTATCTATCTATCTATCTATCTGTCTGTCTGTCTATCTATCTATCTGTCTGTCTGTCTGTCTGTCTATCTATCTATCTATCTATCTATCTATCTATCTATCTATCTATCTGTCTGTCTGTCTGTCTGTCTATTTATTTATCTATCTACACAAACAGATATATATAAACATATATATATATATATAATATATATATATATATATATATATATATATATATATATATATATATACATACATACATACATACATACATATGTAAGTGGGTAGGACGTTTGACTTTAATCCCTGAGGATCTATTAAGGCATGAGTTTGAATCTCAGTAGCAGCATCTGGTAAACTAAGGCTTTCATTTTTTTAAATTTAACAATCTCCCGTATCAAGGGCCTGCTAGTTCCTTCAGTTCCTTTATGTATGTATGTATTAAAGCAGATATCGAATATGCACGTTACAGATATCATCATTCATGTCAGCATTGGGTTGGCTCTGGAACCATACATATACACAGCTTGCATCCTGTTTCTGGAGAGGGTCTGGTTCTGCCAGGTTCAACTTGCCCACAAGACACGGCTTCAAATACCGAGTACAGTGCCCCAACCACTGCTCAGAGAGTGAAGGGGAGAGAAGACAAGAGGGAATAGGTGTGTGGTGTGGTGGGGGGGGGGGGTGGTGTATGTTGTGTGTGTGTGTGTGTGTGGTGTGTTGTGTTGTGTGTGTGTGTGTGTGTGTGTGTTGTGTGTGTGTGTGTTTGTGTGTCCGCGCGCGTGCACCATCACCATTACCATCATCGTGATCGTAATAGCCATTATCATCATCACTAGTGTCATTATCACAATTATTCCGGTTTGGGGATTTAGTTTCCTGTTGCATTTATGCATTCAGTTTTCTTGACGAAAATAAAAAGGCTAACTGCACTTCAATGGTCACAGAAACCAAGTAATATTATAACTCTATTTTTCTCACATGCACTTTGCAATTACAAACAACAACTTTGAAAACACCATTCAAAGATGTGAGTAGAATGCATCCAGTCCATAGATGTAGAAGTGAGAAAGTAACAGACAAAAGAGTGCCAGAGTGAACGAGAGAGACAGACAGACAGAGAGACAGAGAGACACAGAGTCAGACATACAGAGGAGTAGACAGAGACAGACAGACAGACAGAGGAGTAGACAGACAGACAGACAGATAGAAAGAGAGACAGAACGAAGGGAGAGAGAGGAGGACAGAGAGAACGACAGATACAGAGAGAGAGAGAGAGAGAGAGAGAGAGAGAGAGAGAGAGACAGACAGACAAGACAGACAGACAGACAGACAGACAGACAGAGAGTTACTATAAGACAACACAACAAAAGAAGACATTTAATGTTTATAACAAGAGTGCTTAAGAGCCTGTCAACAAGGCGGATATACCACAAGTCCTCCACAGCATTCTCGTCCAATTGATCGCCACTGACGAAATACCTGCGCAACGCTATCGCTTTCAGGGTAGGATCAAAAGGAAGGGCAGTGTGTTAATCAAACGACTGTGACACGGGCAGTTTGTGTGATGTTAATCGCAGGAAAGGAGTTATGGATCGGTTGGGATGCAGGGCATGTTAAATGGCTTTGGGCCTGTCCCTTCAAAGTGCTATCTTTTCTGTTCTGTCTTTGAACGCGCATGCGTGCATGTCCCAGTGTGTGTGTACACATGGTTGTATGCACATGAATGTGCAACCCATCCATCCCCCTTCCTGCCTTCCAATACATACACACTAGTCCTTTAAAGAAGAGTGGTTTGTGAAAGTGATTCACTAATGACAAAATCAATTCTCTTCATTTATCACGCTATGTATGTATACCCGAGTCTTTGGAAAGCTAACTAAAGATCAACTCTGATTGTGATGTTATCCAGGCATTTTTCTGTTTGCTTTTTGTTCTATTTCCCTGGACAGTGGATTGAAAGAAGGTCTTTGAAGGAGTATAGGATCTATGTCACGACTATACTATTTCAGCGTCCTCTTCCCAATTCGTATGAAGATGTCCCTAGAAAAGAATGTGACTTATGTAATGATTGTACATACTTCCCAATTCATGGCATGGCTTAGACTGATAGACTGCCAAGAGTTCTTCTATTGGATTAAGTTTTGACAGGTTAAAGCCTTCTTGGCAGGTCTGCCGTTTGAAATGAAGCACTGCATGGTGAAAACAATGATGCGCCCTTCAGTTTTAGGTTTGTCCTCAGGCTAATGCTTCTCTCTTTTCGGGTTAAGTTCATCAAGTCATTTAAGTTAATGCCATGGCTGATCATTCTTGTGCAGCTCTTAAAATCATAATTATGTGTTTAATGCCCCCCTCAAACATGATGTCGCCTAAGTGAACAACTTAACTGTTCTCACTGTCTGTTCTTCTCCATTGGTGGCAACCTTGGTTGAGATAAGATTTTTTGTATTTATTAGTCATCAACTTGCTTTTTGAATATGTGGTTGTGTTTTTATTTACGCTTATCTTTATGCCGTAAATTGAGCGCTTTGATTTGTTGTTTTACAAGATTCAGCGCTATATAAATTCCATACATTATTATTTATTATTATTAAATTGATAATGCTTTGTCAGAGCGTTTCCTATACTTATTGGCAAGCTGTTATTCCATTTTTACATTTTTACTATTTTTTCAACGCTATCTGCAAACTGAAGGCTTGTAACGGTTCTCCCTTCAGTGATGACTGTTTCAAATGCATCACCCATAGTATTCTCCCCCCAAAAAGAGACAAATTGGATCTGTTGTAATATGTGTGTGTACGGTAATGAATGGGCACGCTACTTTCATAACAGTGCGTTTTCAGTTTGCGTGTATGTAGCCTACTGACACTTCGCATGCAAGAACAACGCCCATTAACCCTATAGGGCTGGATCAGCTGGTAGTGCTAATGTGCTCCCATCACTTACCGCCTTGACAGCCTGTCTCTGCGTGTGTATACTGGTGGTGGCTTTCGCGTGACAGATCGCTGTTGTGCGCTCAGCAGTTTATCAGATGGCGCAGAGTTTATGGGCATTCCCTTTCCGCTGCACTTGGCGCTTGTGGTTTCTCTGGAGACAGTTCGTCTGGCATGGGGGTTTGTGTACACGCACGTTAACTCGCACATGTGTGTGTGTATGTGCGGCGCGCGCGTGTGTGTGTGTGTGTGTGTGTTTGTGTGTGTGTGTGTGTGTGTGTGTGTGTGTGTGTGTGTGTGTGTATGTGTTGGGTGGGTAATTGTTTATTTGCCAGTAGGTCTGTAGCAAAAAAACCCCACCCACCTTATATGAAAAAGAGAGAGACAATGACAATGACAATGACAAATTCTTTTATTTCGAGGATAATGAATAAGCACCCATGTGCTTTTTTACATCCAGTCCCCGCCCTTAAGGATATATATGATAATAAAATAAAATAAAATAAAGCCCATAGCAATACACTTACACAGTATACGGAAAAAGTATTTACACAAAAATCCCCACAAAAATCACCGAAGAGAGAGAGAAAAAAAAAGTAGCAACAAGTAAGAAAGAAAGCAGAACAGAAACACAGAAACAACCGAAAAAATAGCAAGAACCAAGAGCAAAACAAAAGCGGCAACAACAACAAGGGGAGAAGGGACAACCGAATAGTGCCCCCTCAAAAAAACAACAACAGCCCCAAACCCAAACCAAAACAACCAAACAAAGCAAAACCTCCATAAAACAAAGGAGAACAAACTACGTAAATAGTTTCATTTTGGCTAACCGAAAGAAACGTCAAAACTTCTTTGTGCTTTTATGGGAGGCAACAGCAATAGCAAACTACATGAAATAAATATTGTATAAGCAATTTGCATCCCATGTACACACACACACACACACACACACACACACACCACACACACACACACACACACACACACGTACCCACACACGCGCGCGCGCGCACGCACTCACACCATGCATCAAAGCCAACATCAAATCTTTATGAATATCATGAATAGTCATAGAGAAAAAGATATGCACTTTGGAATTAGCTATACATAATTGGTACGCTCAAAACAAGATATTAAAATAAAACATTCACTGAATCTCAAATACAGTCAACTTACGCAGTAGAACTGAAATATTAAATCTGAATAAAGCATTCAACGGGATACTAATTGTAAACACGACAATTAAATCTATAAGCAAACAATAAAAGGAGAGGGCGAGAGAGAGAGAGAGGGAGAGAGAGAGAAGAGAGAGAGAGAGAGAGAGAGAGGAGAGAGAGAGATGGAGAGAATGGGAAATAAAAAAGAGAAAGAGAGATAAAGGAGAAAAAGACAAAAAGACGGGAAAAAAGATAAAAGAGATAGTAATGAAAGGGAAAGACAGAGAGACAGACAAGCATACAGACAGAAAACAAAGAAAACATAAAGACAGAGAAACAAAGATGGACATACTGAGGTAAACACAGAGACAAACCAACAGACATACAGACAACGACGTCAGTTTCTTTTCTTTAGTTTTCAAGGAGAGCTGCATAGAAAGTATTGTAGACCTTTTTCATAACGCCAGGGGGAAGAAATAAACACGCGCGCATACACACACGCACACGCACACACACACACGCACATTCACGCACACACACACACGCACACACACACACACACACCCTTCTGCAGCCTTCGACACTATTGACCATTCAATTCTTCTCTCCCGTCTTCAAAAAACATTCGGTGTTACTGGCACAGCCCTCTCCTGGTTCAGTTCATACCTCACTGACCGATTCTAGACAGTCGCAGTAAACAAGATACAGTCAATACCTGCCAAACTGGAATGTGGTGTCCCGCAGGGATCAGTTCTCGGCCCTGTTCTTTTCACTCTCTATACTGCCCACTATCAATATAATAAACCGTCATCATATCAACCATCATTTTATGCAGATGACTCTCAGATTCAAAGTAGTGTTCACCTGAAAATCGGCCTTCTCTCTTGACAAATATGGCCTACTGCTTTAAGATATCCAAAACTGGTGATAACAAAACAAGTTACAGTTAAACGCAGATAAAAACCGAAGCCATGCTTGTAGGGACCAAACACAAACTCTCTTCCATTACAACAACTTCAATAGAACTGGCAATACATCAGTCCCTCTATCCACTTCCGTGAAGTATCTAGGTGTCGTTATCGACAACACACTCTCTATGAAAAAATTCATCACCCAGACCTGTCAGTCGTGCTATATCAATTACGGTATTAGTGCAATTCGAAAGTACCTGTCCACTGATGCAACAGCCAAACTTGTCACTTCTCTCATTCTCTCACGTCTGGACTATTGCAATTCTCTTTTAGCTGGTCTGCAGCAACATCTATCCACTCCTTCAACGTATACAAAACTCCGCAGCTCGACTAGTTCTCAGAAAGAAAAAATCTGAGCACATTACCCCTCTTGCGATCTCTCCACTGGCTGCCTGTGCCACAGAGAGTAGATTATAAAATCAGTACCCTCTGTTACAAATGTCTCCACAAAACTGCACCCTCCTACTATGTGAATGTTTAACCTGTACACTCCTTCACGTTCCCTCCGATCTACTGCAGATACCTTGTGCCTACGTATACCTAGATTCAACCATCCACTGTTGGCCTCCGCTCATTCTCTATTTCTGGTCCATCCATCTGGAACAACCTTCCTCTCTCTCTTCGCCAGAAACCTAGTTATGACACTTTTAAATCCAGCCTCAAAACATGTATTTCAAACTAAGATTCCCCCCTCCTGTTTCATATCTAACCCATGTTCTATCACCCTGCTAAAGTATACGGCCTGTGCGAGTGTATGTGTGCTTTTGAAAAACATTTGACTATCGAAATTTTATTTCATAGATTTTGTCTGCATCGCACCATGTTTGTAAATATCTGTTCGTTTAAACTTTTGATTATTTATCATTGATTGCATGACTGTGTAAGATTAGGTTGAATGCATGCGCTTTGATTTGTCTTTGCAAGATATAGCGCTATATAAGTTCCATTTATTATTATTATTATTATTATTATTAAACCGAGGTCCTATGTGTGCAAGCACCCAGATTATGTTGCACACACATTAAAACCTGTTTCACCTTTTGGAAGCAGTAGGCCATGTTGTGCCACAGGAAAGAGATGACAGAATTGACAACATTGCAAGCAGACGGGCATTTGATGTAAACAAAAGAGTACGTGAGTGCATGTTCATTTTATACGAAATAAAAGAATTTAAGCGACAAAAATATAAATGTTCTAAGCACACACAAACACACAGTGGTTCAAGGAAAAATTGAAATGACGATAACCATAAAACTATCTAATTCTGCCTAAAATGCGATTGATGCAAACTGTACAGAACGCTATTTTCAAATCGATTTTTAAGGGGAAAGCACGTGGACAGAGCTATCCCTTTTGCTTAAAGATCAAAAGCATTCTCTGTGTTAATTAAACGATCCTGACACAAACAATTGGTCTGATGTTAAGGACATAAAAGGAGGCACGGAGTGGTTGTCTTGTTTGGAGTGCTGGTGGAACATTTACCCCTGGTGTTCCGACCATGCTCTCTGTCATCACAGTCTTTGAACGTGCGTGCCAGGCAGCTTGCGTAATTGAATAGTTGTGTGTGTGCGCGCACAAACACGCACGCACGCGCGCACACACACAGACAGACACAGACACACACACATTCTCACACGGGTGCGCGCACCCACACACATTTGTTATTGTTACAACATAATAATAATAATAATAATAATAATAATAATAATAATACATGGAACTTATATAGCGTTATATCTTGAAAAGACAAATCAAAGCGCATGCATTCAACCTAATCTTACACAGTCATGCAATCAATGATAAATGATCAATAGTTTAAAACAAACAGATATTTACAAACATAGTGCGCTGCAGACAAAATCTATGAAATAAAATTTCAATAGTCAAATGTTTTACAAAAGCACACACACACACTCACTTAGGTCCTATACTTTAGCAGGGTGATAGGACATGGGTTAGTGAGGGTGGGATAGCTCTGATACGAAACAGGAGGGGGGAAATCTTAGGTTTGGAATAAATATGTCTTGAGGCTGGATTTAAAAGTGTCATAACTAGGTTTCTGGCGAAGAGAGAGAGGGAGCTCATTCCAGGTCGATGGACCCGAAATAGAGAAAGAGCGGCGGCCAACAGTGGATTGGTTGAATCTAGGTATTCGTAGGCACAAGGTATCTGCAGTAGAGCGGAGGGAACGTGAAGGAGTGTACAGGTTAAGACATTCACATAGGTAGGAGGGTGCAGTTTTGTGGAGACATTTGTAACAGAGGGTACTGATCTTATAATTTACTCTCTGTGGCACAGGCAGCCAGTGGAGAGATCGCAAGAGAGGGGTAATGTGCTCAGATTTTTTCTTTCTGAGAACTAGTCGAGCTGTGGAGTTTTGTATACGTTGAAGTTACATAAGTTATATTAGCATTTCTCGTGTATTTAATCGTTGTTATCATTGTTTAGTCCTTTTCTGCGTACTGTTTAAGTTATTTAGGAATAGATATTCATTTTATTGCATACATCCAGCAACTTAAGTTCCCCCCCCCTCCCCTTCCAGTCGTCTTATATCACTTTGAGTGAACATATGTAAAATCGAAGCAACAACAACAACAACAAACAACAACAACACACAACACACACACAACAACAACAACACACACACACACACACCACACACAACACACCACAGGTTCACTGTTAAATGAACGATGGCACTTCAACTATGCGCCCTCACATGCACACATCTTCATAAGCATACTCACACACGACACGCAAACACAGTGCGCATTGACACACATCAAACAAATGGGGGACAATTTGATTTGATTTATTCCCTCGGAAATGCCAGTAGCTACATAAGCCTTCGACTGCTCAGCTGAACGTGTACACACAGTTTTTCGTTCCTGGGCTAGAGCTAGCTCTGAGGTTTATCCATGGTGAAATGTAGGCCTATGCAACCGTTTTCCCCCCACCATTTATGTAGGTGCATTCCAGCTTCGGGGATGATGCCCACAAATAAATGGAAGATATTAAGTAGTATCCTGTTGACTGTCTTTATTACAGCAAGGGGGACAACAACAGGTCAACAGCTGTTGCACTGTCTGTCGGAACCGGCTTCCATAGGAATAATACACGAAAAAGTTAAAACTGGAGTTTAAAACAGACGTCATTTGAAACAGTCTGGCGAGAACATAATACAAGTTCTCGTACTGACCCCCAATTTTCACATCAGGCAGAAAGAAAACGATAATGCGGAATGCAACTGACGGCAACATACACAGAATAAACAGGATGGAGGTCCCGACAATCATGCGTGTTACGGTGATATCTCGAGCTGACTGGGAAGCAGCAGCAGAGCTGGCAGTTTCCCGCCATTGTGTCAGCTCGTTCAGTCTAGCCACAGTGATGGCAGTGCACACTGTCACACACGCTGTGCAGAGGGAAGGGAGCAAAAGTCCGTAAATAATGCCGTTGAAGAGATGCCGTTTTGGTCTGAAAAGAAGTTTCTTAACACGAAACCGGGGTTTTCCAGGCATCGCCGGGCCGGTCGGCGTTTTGGCCCTGTCCCCCCCGCAGCTTTAAAGCGCCCCCCGGTCTTCTTTCCATGAGAACTTCCCAGAAAGGGGTCTATAAAACCGCATCTTTTGCTCCGTGGCCGTTTGGGGAAAACTTTTAAAACCCCCTCAAACTTTGGGTTCTGTAAAAAACTGGTGAGGGCCCACCCCCCGGGTCCTCTCACCCCCGTGGGGTTTAGTCCCACCCGTCGTTCATCAATGCCCACCCTGTGGGCCTGTGATTCTTTCCGGGTTTCTTTTTGTGCCCAATCTGTTTTGGATGGAGTGCATTTCCCACCGGCAAATTGCCCCCGTTTGCAGACGGGAAAAAGGCGTGTGCCCCAGCCGGGGGGAGGGCGGGGCGCTTAAAACCCAAAACCCCTCGGGAATGGGAAAAAACGGTTTTTGCGCCATAGACAGGGGGTCAGTGACACACGAGGGGGTAAGTGTGTTTTAATTTCAAAAAAAAACCAAAAAAGTCTAAAAAACAGATGCACTTAAGTAAATTCAAAAATTTTGAAGAAAAGCCTTCCGTGGGGGTCATACAGAAATTTCGAATTAAACAAAAGGATTTTTCGATTTTGTTTTTTAAAAAAAAACCAAATTTTTGTGAGGGAATAAGACAAAAAAGGTTTTAAACAAAAGGGTTTTTCCCAACCCTTTGAATTTTGGAACAAATTTAACGTTTTTTTAATCTTTTTAAAAAAACCAAATTTGCATAACTTTGTGTTTAAAGCCAGAGTTAAAATTAAAATACCATGGGGAGTTTTTTATTCCTAAAAATAAAATATCAATCCCCCAAGACCTTTTTTAAAAACCAACTTAAAAATCAAAATTTGTTGGGGAAGAATCGCTTTCTTAAAAACCCAATTTTTGGTTTTCGTTTTTAAAAATTGGGAAATTATGATATAAATTTTCCTAAAAATACAAAAGCCCCTGGGACAGCATAAGATCAGTTTTTCCAATGTTTAAATCGATGCAAACGGGGTTTCAATACAATGTCCCCATGCAAACCCCCCCCCCCCCAAACGTCCTGGAATATATTAAAAAATCGTATTTTCCACCTCCAAATTTTCCAAACATCGTTCAGCCTTCAATCAAAACCAGGTACTGTCCGCTTTTCGTTCCCCCCGGACCCCTCTTTTCCGTTTAAAGAAAAAAAACCAACTCAAACAAGCGCGAGAGAGACAAGAAGTCAGTATCCCAAAACGAAGTATTTTGAGCCAAAACCAAAAAAGCGGACCCCGCCCCAGCGAAACAGAAAAGAATTAAATCCCTTTGGCAGCCCTTCACAAAAGTGGAAAAATTGTAAAGAAAAAAAACCCAAGGGAAAAAAACGCGCGTCGTTCCCCCGCCCCCCTTAAAAACCCGAAACCCAAGGCACCAAGAAAATCATAAGACCCGTTCCAACCCAAACCCAGGTAGACGGGCCCAAAAACCAAAGGAAAAAAATGCACAGTGAAAGGCCCCAAAAATTAAAAACCCCGCGCACAAGATAAAAAAGGGGGCAGAGAATGGTCAAACAACCAATTCCCCCCTTTCAAAAAAAAAGGGATCATGGGGAAAACCTCACAGAACCTCCCAACCAACCACCCTACGGGCAAAACCCCCCAAACCAAAAAAATGGCGGAAAGCCGGGTGCCGGAGACAAGCGCCCCCGGGCGAAAAACCCGGAGATAAAATGTCACTAAAAAACCTCCCCTTTGCAACAAGTCGGGGTTTTCCCCCGACCCCCAAAAAAAACCACCCCGGAAATAAAAAAAAAGGCGACCCCCGAGTACCAAGAAAACCCTGCTAACTGCAATAACCTTCAAATTTAATAGCCCCCCGCTTTTTAGCAACTCTTTGTCTAAAGGCAACGGGGAGCAAGAAACCCAAGTACCAGTAAAACAAAAATGAAGCTTTACTAAGTAAAAAAAATAAAATTATAAACTCTGGTTTAATTTATCCTTGGAACAAAGTTCCCTTTTAAACCAAATTATTCAAATTTTAGCTTGTATTGCTTAAAAAAATTCCCAAAAATTTTCTTACCTCAAAGATTTTGGCCAAAAATGGCTTTTCTAGAACAAACCTAATTTGCGATTTTTAAAAAAAATTTTACATTTTTCTTAAAACACAAAGAGGGAATTGGCCCCGGTCTCAAAAGCCTTTGAAAATTTTTAGAAAATTACGGGGTAAAAATAAAGTTTTTCTTTTTTTGATTTAAATAATAAAATTTTTTTTTTCCCCCGTTAATTTCCCCATTATCTTTTCCCTTCTCTCTCTCTCTCCCCTCTCTCCTCCCCCTCCTCTCTCTCTCTCCTCTCTCCTCTCCCCCCTCCCCCCCCCCTGAGCGTGGCACTTGTGTGTGTGTGTTGTGGTGTGTGTTTTGTGTTGGGGGTGTTTTGTGTGTCTGTGTGTGTGTGTTGTGTGTTGTACAAAAAATGTTCCATACATACAACAGTACACTCACAACCACATGCGCCGCACGCGCAAACACACACAAACACCACCACAAAAAGTATTATGATGTAACGTACGTACGATGTATGATGTAGTTTTAATTATATATATTTTATATAATAAAAAATATATATATAAATATCACCCCCCTCCCACACACACACACCACACACACACACACAACACACAACACACACACACAACCCCCAAAAACACGCACACCCCAAAACACTTGGTCCTTTTTTTAAAAATCACTTTGAGTAAACAATTTTAAATAAAAGAAAGTAACGTGCGCCTACAAACAACAACAACCCATGCACACACACAGACACGCACGCACGTACATACACACACACACACACACACAAAACACACACACACACAAAAAACCCAAACAAAAAAAAAAGGAAAGAAAAAACAAAAAAAATTTTTATCTTAAAGGATAGAAAAACCCACATTCCCTAATTGCGTTATCAGAATTATCCCTCAACCAAAACAAAAAAAAAACGTCTTTGTTATGACAAAACAGGATCAATGGCGCATTGGTTTGTTTTGGGGTTGTTTTTTTTAACTTCTCGGTCTGTTTTTATTTTTTGGGGTATAATAATAGAAGTTTACACGCGCACTTTGTTTTGGTACACGTGGTGCGTGGTGCTGCGTGGTGGTTGGGGTTTGGGGTGGTTTGTCCCGGGGCCGCACGTGTGTGTGTGTGTTTTTTTGGTGTGTGTGGGTGGTGTGTGGGGGGAGAGAGAGTGAGTGATGAGTGGTTTGTTTTTTGTCTTTTCTTTTGTGGGTGTGTGTGTGGTGTGTGTGTTTTGTGGTGTGTTGTGGTGTGTGTGGTGTGTTGTGTGTTTTGGTTTGTGTGTGTGTTGGTGTGTGTGGGGGTTTGGTGGTGTGTGTGTGGATGGGGTGTTCGCGTGTTGTGAGCATGAAAGTGTTGCTTTATTGTTGTTTTCGGACAATATCGCGCATGCGAGCATGCCCTTGCATGCCGTATTCAAAGATGTTTTAGTTTAAGGGGAGAAGTGGGGTTTTGTGGTGTGCGCGCTCGCGCGCGCTGCGTGTTTTTGAGGTGTGTGATTTGGTGTTTTGTGTGCGTGCGTGTTGGTGCTGCGTAATGTTGTGTGTGGCGTGCGGAATGTTTGTGTGCGCGGCGCGGGCGGCGTGCTGTTTTTTGTGTGCATATATAGGGTTACACTGTCTTTATGTAGGGAAAGGGAACGACCCAAAGCCATTTTTTAAACAGCAAAAACAGACAAAATAAAATCGCTAACTCAGAAAAGAACGGATTTGTACAGTTTTTGGGGGTGGGAAACAGAAGGTTCGCTCGGGGTATCAAGTATCGAAATGAACTAGGGAATCATTCGATTTTTACCAAAGTAAAGATGACATTATCTGTGGTGTGGTAAAAGAAAAAAAAGCAAAAAGATAGAACAGGATTGGGAGACTTCATAGATGACCAGTAGGGAGGAACCTTCGCGTCTTTTTTGGACAAATTTTTCGATATATAAGATTTGACAAACAATAATTAAGCCCCTTTTTTCAAAATTGTGATTGTAGATCGAACGTTTAAAGCTCACTCATTAATCCTTTTGGGGAAATATTTTAAATTTAAAGGCAACATTCAGTTTCACATGCAAAACAATTTAATAGCATCACTAGTTTCAATAGCTTTTGAAAAGAGTTGAAACCACGTATAGGATTTTCCATTAAAAATAAGTACGAACTGTCACTGGCGGGGCACTTGCTTTTCCCCACTAAAATTAAACACACGAGCGTGGGTTTCCACTTGGGTGGGTGGCCGTTTGCGCGCTTTGGGTTCAATACAGGCCCCATTCCCCATCTGACATGGGTAACTGCCTCTTTAGGGTCAGGGGAAAGGGAAAGTAGCAGGGGGAGGGGGGGGCGCCCCCCTCAAATGTGGCCCCTTGAGAAGCTGAGGGCCTGATTCCCCCCTACGACCCCCAAAAGTTAAAGGAAAACCTTTTTTAAAACCTTTTTTACTGAAAGCCCACTTACTTTTCAAAGAGGAAAGGATCGGCAAGCAAGTCCCCTAAAATAATACGTGCAATTTTTTTAAAAAAAATGGCAAGCGAAGCAAAAGGTTTTGTGCCTACGTTATCCCCCCCTTCTGGAAATTTTGCTAAAATTCCCCCCCCCCCCCCCCCCCCCCCCCCCCCCCCCCCCCCCCCCCCCCCCCCCCCCCCCCCCCCCCCCCCCCCCCCCCGGGCCCCCAAAAAATTTTTTTAACTTTCGGGGTTGTTTTTATTTTTTTAGAAAAAAAAGGCTTTGAATAAAAAAGCAGAAAAGCGGCAAAAACCTGTGCCAAGGTTTTATTTTGCTGCCCAATAAATAATTTAAGGTCCCCCGCAGAATGCTATATAAAACCGCGTTTAATATCAGGTTTCAGTGTTAACATTTTAGGAAAAAGGTGCTTTACTTTGGACTTTAGATACAAGTTCATGTGAGGGTTTTAAATTTATTTTAAATTAACTTTAGGAAAAGTCTCCCCAATTGGCCTTTGGATCGGGGAAGAAGAACAAAAAAATTAAAAAGACAAAAAACAAAATTTTAAAAAAAAGGGTTGAAAAAAAATTTTAGGGGGGGCTTCAAGATTGACGTTTGGTATGTTTTTTACACTTTGTTTTTCTTCTCATTTTTCGATTCAAGTCTTCAAGTCCATATTTTAATCTCCCATGAATGGCAATTACAACTCCTTTTTAAAATCCCAGTCTTTTTGCTGTTTACCCGACAACTGCATTTTCAGCATCGGTTTAAGTCAAACAGGAATGCTATTTTTTCCTTTTGGTCCATTGGATTTCCCGAAAACTTACATTTTTGCATGGAAAGACAGGACAGATCAGAAACTTACTCCATTTCCCAACATTGGGGGAACAGTTGATTCGTTAAGGGGGCCTGCGCCTTCATTTAAAAACTTTCCCGTTTTATGGAAAAAAAAAATATTTTTTCATACCAAAAACTAACTTTTTTCCCTTTGTCTGTTTAGAAAGGGGCTTCTTTTAGGTTTTAAAAAAAGTTATTATACACCATATTTAAATCTTGATAATTTTTACCATTTAACTTACTTTTGACAAACACTTTCTTAAATTTGCATTTCACTTTTTAAATACATAGCTAAGTCCTCATAGACAGCATTGTTCTGTAAATTCGCAAAAATAAGAAAAAGAATCAGCCAGAACCTTCTACATATGGGAAACGATCTGCCTCAGGGTTTAAAAAGCTTGGGTAAAAAAACCCTGCACCTTTTTTTTGCAGATGTGCCCCTATCGATCACATTTTTTAAAGCAACATTGTCATTGTGCTTGGTTTCCCAACATAACTCTGATATTTGATTTGTGTAACATTGACAAATACTTTTAAACAACTCAATCACCATTTAAAATCATAACAAATACTTCCCAAAGCAAATGGGGGACCTCAGGGGTCCGTTTTTGGCCCTGTATTTTTTATACCTTTAAAAAACCCCACTTTAAAAAACCCTTGAAACTTGTAATTTTTTGCACCGACTTTTGTTGAAAGGTTTTGATTTGCTTTTATAAAGACCAGGGAGGGGAATATTGTTTTTCCTTCAGCAGGCTTTTTATCCAATTGGGAAAAGTGCAGGAAAAAAAGCCTAAAACCCCACAATTCAGAATGGAAAAATTTAAAAGGATGCAATTTTGAGAATTTTTCTCAAAGTTCTTGACCACATGGCAGATTTTTCCCTCCCTTTGACCGGGAGATGCGGGGTGTATCAGGGGGATGATTAAGGGGTTTACAGTTGCCAAGGGTCTTATAGAAGGAGTCTTTCGCAGCTAACGACCATCATTGATCTTCATATCACTACAAAAAAAAAACCGTCAAAGGTTTTGTTCATTCAGAAGGGGCACAAAGCACTGCAGCTGACGACAGTCCTTCTGTTGTCAAGGAGACTTTTCACGGTGTCACAACGAGACGAAAGATTTCCACAAAACCCGAAAACAACAGTAGCGTTATCAATGAATGAGAGTTTCTGCCAAAGAATGCTTTTTTATCAAATGATTTTTATTGTATCTATGACCTATCTAGTTTCTACCACCTACTACATACCTACGTACCCCTCCCCTCCCTCCATCCATCCATCCCCCTCCAAATCCATCCCCCTTCCCTCCATCCATCTATTATTTCCCATCTTCTATTAAACCTTTTTTTCTATCTTTATCTAAAACTATCTATTTATCTATCTGTCTTCTGTCTGGGCTGTCGCTGCTGTTTGTGTGTTTTTTTATATTTTTTGTATTTTTTACTAAGCCAATACTATGCTTGTTTAGTTTCCTTTTATTTTAGTTTAAATTCTGAGTTTTCTTTCCAAAAAAAAATTTTATACATTAAAACAAAAAAACAATGGCAACAGATTTAAAATGTCAGGGTTTTAAACGTTTTACCAAATGGCCTCAAATAGACCAAAAAAAAAAAGAAAATGTTACAAGAAACTTTTTTCTTAAACACGGTTCCCCCATGGATATTTATGCCCCCGTTAACCGGGTTTGCGATGACTTTTTTTCCAAAAACCATTCTTTTTATTATTATTTTAAAGTACGTTCCCTACTGAAATTAAATCTACTCATGATGAAAAAAACAACAATGTAGGGGAAATGTGGGAACAGTGGCCCTTTTTTCCCCTCTTTCCACCTTTGGGATATTATACAAAACTTAGGTACGAACCAAAAAAGTCAAACCAAAAATGTTTGATGAACTTTTCGAACTACAGCAATTGCATCATTTAAAAATTGGCTTTTGCAGATCACAAGCAAGAGAAGACCGCTCCGTTTCCCCCCCCGATAAAACAACACAGAGACAGACAAAAGACAAAGAGAGAAAAGGAGAGAGAGAGAGAGAGGGAGAGAGGGGAGAAGAGGGAGAGAAGAGAAGGGTAAGAGAGAGGAAAGGAAAAGGGGAGAGAGGAGAAGAGAGAGATTCTGCACCCTTTTCCTTAAGGATGGGGGTGACAATTAATTTTTAAATCAAAATTTAACTCTAAGTCTTTTTTTTTGGGGTTTGATTTTTTTGTTGTTGGGTTTGATTTTGTTGGGGTTTTTTTTTAGCTCCTTTCTGCATATCCAATGTTCAGCAAATGTTGAGGTTTTTGCGTATGCAACGTTTGTACCCACCATTTCAATAGCCACATTCCGACTTCGGGGAACACTGTTCTGTCTATTCCTGTGGAAGCTTCGCGGAACACGTTGTCAGCTGCTGTTTCATGGCTTTTTCAGCTGGCATGGTGCCTCCACGAAACATTGCAGGGAAATTCTGAAGGATTAGAACTTTGATAAGTCAGCGAATGAGTGAAGCAACCTTTCGTGTCGCTTAGCTCGATCATTGTGATTCTGTAACGAAAACGCTTGTTGATCTCAAAAACTCACATATGTACAAGCACAGATGGAAGCACATGCATACACAACACACAACAGACAGACACGACGAACACCACACACACACACACACCACGAACGCAGCATGGATGCACGCGCGACGCAGCGCGCGCCCACACACACACACACACACAACACACCGCACGTATACAGGACACAGTGGCACGTGCACACGCATCAACACATCACATATATTCGCGTATGCACAGGTAGGCACGTGCATACACGCACGTGCACATGTACACGCTGACGTGCAAGCTAACACACACACACACACACACACACACACACACACACACACACACACACACACAACACACTCGTGCGCGCGCCTTTTCAACGTACCCATTGCTTTAATATGTTTGTCTGTCTCTCTGTCTGTATGCATGTCTATCTGTCTGTCTGTATGTCTGTCTACCTGTCTGTATGTATGTTCTCACTGTCTCTCGTCTCTGTTTGTTTGTCTGTCTGCATCTCTCTCTCTCCCTCTCCCTCCCCCCCCCCCCCCCCCTCCTCTCCCCCCCCCACCCCACCCCCCTCCTCTCTCCTCTCCTACCACCTCTCTCTTCTCTCTCTCATCTCGTGTGCCCTGTTTTCCCTTGATCATCCACATGGCAGCAAAGGCATGCAACATCACAAAGTAAGAACTCAAGGCTTGGCCACGGCCCGGCAATATGATTATCGCGTTATCAAGCTGGTCGTTGCTGTTGTTCTGGAGCGTTCCCCAGCTTAATGCCCTAGGGGTCTCTCAGAGGGAACACCCACCAACCCACCCACCCACAAGCAAGCAAGCAAGCAACGTTCTTCTCTCTCTCTCTCTCTCTCTCTTCTCTCCCCTCTCTCTTCTCTTCTCTCTCTCTCTCTCTCTCTCTCTCTCTCTCATCTCTCTCTCTCTCTCTCTCTCTTCACACACACACACACAGCTTCGTGCTGTTCTAGGATATTGACATACAACTAAATTTAACTACGATCATAATTTCTGTAACACAATCGAGTCAAAAAGAAAGAAGGAAAGAAAGAAAGAAAGAAAAACCCAAAGAGAGAGCGTGCGCACGACGCGCGCGCGATAGAGAGAGAGAGAGAGAGAGAGAGAGAGGGGGGAGGGGGGGGGGGGAGAATTTTTGTACTACACACTCTCTGAAAGACACTCCCCAGGTACTGGCACTTCTCTTCAGAAATGATGAAAGAAAAAAATGAAACTGGATCATCTTTTAAAAGACAAAAAATTTAGGAGAAGACTCGAAGCTTGAAATTAACCAACAATGAAACAAATGATATTTCAAAATTTTCTGTATAGAATTGAAAGGAAGTCAGAAAAAAATGCTTCACAAACTTCTTATTTCCCTGTGACAGACAATCATTACTTCTATAGATACTTCCATCTCCATTTCTTCTGAAAGTTTGAAAAAGTTTTAACATAGACTATCATAGGACGAAGAAGACGATGGGTTCCTTTTATGCTTCTCTCAATCTATCGATCAACCAAGTTTAATTTTCTGGTCTCTGGATATGATATGCAACTGTAACACCCCCATCCACCACTCCCCCCTCCACACACCCCACACACACACACACGCACACACACACACACCTACACACACGCACACACACACACACCTACGCACATAGACACACACACACACATAGACACATATACACACACACATATACACACATTAGGGGCCTTTATAGATACCCTGCTTCTTCTGCTACTTCTGTTGCCTCTTATTCTGCAGATACTAATACTGTTGTTGTTGTTGTCGATGTTCTACTCCTCCTCCTCCTCCTCCTCCTCCTACTGCTGCTGCTGCTGCTGCTGCTGCTGCTGCTGCTGCTGCTGCTGCTGCTGCTGCTGCTGCTGCTGCTGCTGCTGCTGCTGCTGCTGCTGCTGCTACTAGCTGCTACTACTGTTGCTGCTGCTATAACTACCACCACCCACCACCACCACCACACCACCACCACCACCACCCCTACTACTACTACTACTACTACTACTACTACTACTACTACTACTTCTGCCTCTGCTGCTGCTGCTGCTGCCGCTGCTACTACTACTGCTGCTGCTGCTACTACTACTATTACTGCTGTTGCTGTCGTGCTGCTACCGCTATTGCTGTTGCTACCACTATTACTACTATCACCACCACCATCATCATTACCACTACTACAACTACAACAGCAACCACTACCTCTACACGCCACTAACCACCACTACCACTAACAATCACCATCACACCCACCACTAGTGCACTACATCTACTACTACTACTTGGTCTGCATCAGCAGTCTCTGGACCAAGACGGTTGTCAGGTCGGGGGGACATGAGGGACGCGTTGGTCGACACTTCACTCCAGGCTAGTCTGTCTGTGTGTCTGTCTTCAGCCTTCTGCAGCAACAGCACAGTCAGCCATGTCCAGGCCGGTGGTCCAGTCTTTGGTGTTAGTTCTGCATCATCCACTTCTTCCTCTGTCTGTCTGCCCCTGCCTGTCTTCCTCCTTTATGTGCCCCCCTGCAGGATAGTCTTAACCCCCCCCCCCCCCCTTCCCGTGGGGATACCGGGGGCCTGTCAGTATAAGTGGCATCCCCCACCTTCTGGAAATTCTCAGCTAGGAATTCCCTCTTTCTATTCCTCTCCTTGTTTCTGCCTTGTTCCTTTTCTTATTACCTCATTCTCGTTTGTTGTTTTTTTGCCTTCTTGGTCCATTCTTCTGCTTTTTTCCCCCAAGAAAGACTTAAAAGAAATTTCTCTCCCATGCCGAAGTCTGATGTGCTGGGCCTTACTTCTCAGGCGCTTAACTGCAGTGTAACGCATTTTCGATCTTATGATATACAACAGTAGTTGCTGTCAGAGCGTTCGACGATGACGAAGAAGAAGTCTTGATAACCAATGACTGAATTTACACAAAAATGTGTGCCCTGCTGCTTTTTCCATTTATCTCCTACATTCAGTCATCGGTCAGAAGACGTCTGTTACCCTCTATCCGTCTGCCTTGAAAGGGACACTAAGGGGCCATCCAAGAGCATTGTCTTCTCTGCCATGGTCCCTGAGGGACACGCAGGTGCCATGATGTGGACTATCATACGATGTATGACTCTATTATCTTTAGGCACCCATGCCCTATAGCAACTTCGCTTTCGTCGGGATGCGAAGAAGGTATACACACAGGCGGAGGCAGACACAGAGGCAAAATGGAAGATAGATTTTCTCAGTTCAGTCAGAGGAGGAGAGAGAGAGAGAGAGAGAAGAGAGAGAGAAAGGGGAAAAGGGGGAAGAGAGAGAGAGAGAGAGAGAGAAGGAGAGAGAGAGGGGAGAGAGAGAGAGAGGAGATTCTGCCTTGTGGTACTAGTTCAGACTTTATGTTTTTATTTCCTTTTATTCGTTGTTTTTTTTTCCTCTCAGGACAATGAATAAGCACACATGTGGGTTTTTGTATGTTTGTTTCTGTTTCTGTTTTTTGACATCAGGTCCCTGTGTGCAACTAGTTTTGCAAATTTTGTCATCCGTTCCCATTGGGACACAATGGTCTACTCTCCCGAAAGGCGGAGCAGATTAATTTCACATGAGAGCAAGATGTTCTGCATGCTTTCGCTCACAAGATCTTGGTTTAAAGTTTTATCCGAATCGGGCGTACTTCACTACACTACACTACACTACACTACACTACACTACACTACACTACACTACACTACACTACACTACACTACGATACAATACAATGCAATGCACTACACTGCACTGCAATACACTATAAAATAATGCAATACTGCTCACCCCACCCCACCACAACACCACCCCACACCACACCATACTACACTACACAACAATACACTACCTCATCACTACACTACACTACACTACACTACACTATGATAAAATACAATGCAATGCTATGCACTACACTGCACTGCAATACTTCTTCTTCTTCTTTCATCTGCCGCTGGTGCCCTTCGGTGTCGCGGGGAGACACAGACGTCTGTCTGCAGCTAGGCGGGAGGCTTGATGTAGTGACAGGTCATGGGCTCGCAGGGTGTCAGCCACGGAGTCGCTCCATCGTCTCCTTGGTCTACCTCTGGCTTTCCAGCCATTGTATTTGGTGGTGAAATGCCCCCCCGTAGGGTGGTTGGTTGGCGGCATTCTAGTGAGTGACCAAACCACAATATCCTTTGTTTTCGATATTGTGGAATTGGTGTTAGCCCGCCAGGGTCCTGATCACCCATCTGATCTGTCGGTTGGTCTTGTTGACAGCTTTTCTCAAAGGGAGCACATTTCACATGTACCAATTTTCTCTCTAAGGCTTTTGTTAGGGCCCATGTCTGACACGGTATGTGAGTGTTGGAACGAAGATGGCGTTGATGAGTTTTGCCCTTTGGGGCTCATTGGGATGCGGGATGTTTTAGAAGGGGGGCGAGTTGGTAATTGATGCGTTCGCTTTCTGGCATCTTGTTTCTATCTCCTGTCCAATTTTCATCTTCAGTGAAGAGGCTGCCAAGGTATTTAAAATTTTTTGGTCTGTTTCAGCTGGGTGCCCTTGATGTTGATGTCGAGCTTTCCTGGATTTCTGCTCACAGACATAACTTCTGTTTTGGTGATTATGATCTTCATGTCATACCTCTCGCAGCTTGTGTTGAGTTTTGGGCTGTGTGTTTTTTGAAGAGCTGCTTTGTCCTGATTCATCAGGGGCGGTCGTCAGCAAATAATAGTTCGTTCAGGGCCTCAAGATTTTGGGTTGGCTTCCTTTGTAATCTGGTCCCTGTAGATCACGAAGAGAAGGGGAGAGAGTACGCAGCCTTGCCTGACCCCCGATGTAACCGGGAACCAGTCGGATGTTTCCGCTGGCTGTTCGGACTGCGCTCATACTGTTGGCATTTGATTGCTCTGAGTTATCAAACAACTGCCCCTTCACGTCGTAATGCTCCAGGATCTTCCCGAGCTTTTCCTGTTGACTCGGTCGAAAGCTTTTCTTGATCAACGATACTGTATTTCAGGTCTTGGTTGTATTGATGGGTCTTTCACACAGCTGTCGGAGTGCGAAAAAAGGCATCTGTGCACCTCTTCCTTTCGAAAGCCAAACGGGCATTGCTCAGTAGGTGCTCTGCTTTGGGTCTTTTGCGCTGTTCCAGAATCTTTGCATACATTTTCCCTACATGGCTGAAAAGTGAAATGCCCCTGTAGGTGCTGCAGTCTCTCTTGCTGCCCTTTTTCTTCCCAAATTTGGGACCACTATTGCATTTTGCCAATCCATTGGTACTTTCCTCTCTTCCCCTGCTTTCTGGAAGATGATGGTGAGCCACTTAACTCCCGTTTTCCTCCGCATGCAAGGATGGCTTTAGTTGTTATGCCGTCATCACCTGCCGCTTTGCCCTTTGGCTGGTTTTAATTGCTTTTCTTGTTTCAGCTTCAAGGATTTGGGGCTCTACTGGTCTTTATAGCGTGGTGAGAACTGCGACTGGAAGCTTGTACTCCAGATGGGTTAAAAGATCTTTAAAATAGTCTTCCCATCGTTTCAGAATTTCCTCTTCTTTGTGCAGTGCCTCTCCATTTGCATCTTCACTACTGTTGTTGGATTGAATGGTCAAACTCTTACTCTCAACGTCTTCACCCCTTTGAAAAATTCTCTTGGGGAGTTTTTTGCAAATTTCACTTAATTCTCTCCATAAGTCGCCCAAGATTTTTCTTTGGAGGCTTTCACAAAATGATTACTATGTCTTCTTGCGATTCTGTACTTGACGTAGTCCTCTTCTGTCTTGGTCTTGACCAAGCTTTATTAGCTGCTTTTTTTCTTTATGCTTCCTTCACCTCTGGTTCCACCAAGCTGTAGCTTTCCCCGTTTTTTACCTCCACATTTCTTTGTCCCGCAAACTTTCCCCTTAAGGTGTTCAAGAGAGCTGGCTTGAGGTGTCCAGACTTGCTCCATGTTGAGAGGTGTTTGTATCAATGGGTCAAGTTTCCCTTGATAGCACTGTGAATCTTTTCTTGCACTTTTTTCTCTTCCAGTGAGGAGGTTTTATCTTTTCAGGCTGGGGTTTTTCCTAGAAGTGTTAGTTTTTTCTTCTGAGTACTGGAGGTAGAATGACAGGCCTGTGGTCCGTGTCAAGGTTGGCATTGGGGATGGCTTTTGAGTCTTTGATGCGTAACGTTTCTAGATCTTGCAAGTATAAAGTCGATTTGAGACGAGATGTTGAGATCGTTCCATTTGTACCCGGTGTAATTTTGGAGGCTCGGTGTTGGAAAAAGGTGTTGGTGTAATCAGATCATGCTCTGCACATAGTTCCAGCACGTGGTTCCCGTTGTAATTGCAAGGTGTTCTGTGGTCACTGTGGGGTCCAAGATGTTTTTTCCACGGGTTTCTTCTCTCACCAACTCTGCCGTTGAAATCACCCATGACATACAGGTCCTCTTTGTCAGGGGTGCTGTTGATGAGGTCGGAGAGCTCTTGATAGAATGAGTCTTTCAACTCTTCTGAGTACGAATCGTTACACGGTGCATATGCTTGGATATAGTAGACAACACTGCAATACACTATAAAATAATGCAATACTGCTCACCACACCACACCACACCACACTACACTACACTACACTACACTACACTTAAACTAAACTATACTACAATACAATACAACACAACACAAAGTTAGTACATCTCCAACAAAAACAAAACAAAACAACAACAAAAACCAAGAAGGCTTCCGATTTCTGTGGGAGCGTCAGTTAATGATGCGATTTATCGCTTGGTCAGGAGTAGACAAATTTGATTGTCTCCCATGGTACCTGTGGTTACAATGGGGGTCTCAGCTTCCCTTTACAGTGCAACGTCCTTTAGGACATTGTCCGTTTGTTATTTGTTTCTGTTTCGTTGTTGTTGTTGTTGTTGTTGTTGCTGCTGCTGCTGTTGGTTTTGTTGCTTTCGGTATGGATGGGCTGAGAGAGAGATTTATTTATTATTTATTTTATTCTTTTATTTCGATGATTTATTTATTTATTTATTTATATTTATTTTATTTTTATATATCTAGGATAACGGAATAAGCAGTCATGTGCTTTTTTCATCTAGTCCCCCGCGTGTATGCAGTTTTGTACATTTTGTCATCCGTTCCCGAGAAGAGGAGAGAGGAGAGAGAGAGAGAGAGAGAGAGAAGAGGAGAGAGAGAGAGAAGAGAGAGAGGAGAGAGAGAAAAGAGAGAGAACCCAGTGCTTATGAGAGAGAGAGAGAGAGAGAGAGAGAGAAGAGAGAGAGA
>CM054149.1:35941372-35996372 GCA_028751875.1 Rapana venosa | reverse complement strand
GTGTGTGTGTGTGTGTGTGTGTGTGTGTGTGCGCGCGCGCGTGTGTGTGTGTGGGCTATGGCATCTATAGCTGTGCGAATAGTATCTAATAAAACTTTTTAATCACCTTTTCATGTGACAGGACGTTAAATCCAACGCCTTTCATTCCTGGAAAATATGAATAAAAAGCGTGTCACAATGTAAATATTTTTAAAAACCCCAGAAAAATCATCTGATTTTGATGCTAATGCTTTTGGAATTCCTTTTATGTATTCACATTTTCGACCAACTTAAAAAAATCTTTATTTTATTTGTTTATTTATTTGTTCTTCTTCTTTGTTATACTTTAATCATACCTGTCAGCTTTTTGTTGTAGGTTGGCTTGTTTGTTGGGTGTTTTTTTTTACCATAAATACCAGGGTTTTGGTTTAGTTATCTGTTTCCAAAAACTCGCTCTGCTCTCCTTCCCCGTCCCTCCCCTCTCTCCCCCCCCCCCCCCCCCCCCCTCCCCCACCTCCTTCTCGCATGAAAAATGAACAGATGTTTAAGATTTACAGACGATAGGGGAAACATGGCAGACAAAAGCCTGTAATTGGAAATGGAAGCAAGGTTTCGGAGAGCAGAGAGTTCACTTGGTCCTGGGGCTGAGGACGTGTGAGACCCCTCCATGTCCTCTTACTCACGACCTACACGCGGGCCCTTTTGTCCGCAGTTGTTAGGGAAAGACTTTCCATACTTTAGCTAAAATAGAAAAATACCCTTTAATACAATCGATCACATCGTGAAAAAAGCAAAGACAAAGAAATGAAAAAAATAAATTTTTGGTCCCAAAAAATGAAAAAAAGAAAGTGATAAAAATGAAAATAAAACTGGGTCGGAAAAAAAGTTTTTAAAAAAAAACAACCCAACAACAAACAAACAAAAAACAATAAGATCAAATGAAAAAAAAGGGAAAAAATTGGGGAAAAAAGGGAAACAAGGTTTTACAAAAAATAAAATTTAAAAATAAAAAAATAAAGATAGTTTTGAAAAAAGAAAAGACGCAAAATATTTCATCACCCACTACCCTTTCTCACCCCCTCCACTTTTTCCTCCCCCCCCCCCCCCCCCAAAAAAAAAGAAGAAAAAAAAAAAGCCACAAAGAAGAAAGAAAACATTTTTTTGTTTTTTTTGTTTTTTTTCGGGGAAAATTTTTAAAAAATAAAGTTTAAAAAAAAAAAAAAAAAAACGAAATAAATAAAAAACCAAAATTTGGGAGGGGAAGGCGTTAAAACCCATATAAATAGCCCCATAAATCAAAATTTTAAAATTAATTTTTTTGAAACCACAAAACACACACACACACACACCAAAACACACAAGTTTTGTCTATCCTTTTCCCATTTTGAACTGAAGCGCTTTAAAATTTGTTTTTACTTACAAGATTCAGCGCTATAAAAATTTTTCCAAAACATTATTATTATTATTATTAACTGGGAAGGACTTCCCCAAACCCCCCATGTAATTTTTTAATTCATTTTGAATTTTAACTGATGATAATAATGCTTTTTCCGGGCCCCTGAACAAAAGAGTTGCGAACAACCAAAAATTTTTTAAACATTAAAATATCACATCCTTGACGTTCTTTTCCCCTTTTTAGGTTAATTGGGGTCGGTTTTCAATGCGATGAAGTGGGAAGGCCAAAAATTTCCTCCGTACCCAGAAAGAAAAAAGCAAAAAAAAATTTGAACAAAAAAACAATTATAATTGATAATTATTTTTAATAACCTTTAAAAAAGGGAATGAAGGGGAAAATTTAAATCTTTCTCCCCCCCCCCTTTCTCAACTAGTAACCAATTTTTCGGGGTCTGGGAATACCCCCAACAAACATCTGCCGTCACAGTCAAAATCATTTCCTATTTAAAATTCCCACCCTATCTATCAACACAATTCTTACATCCATTTACATTTTCATCATTTTTACTAACCCAAAAAAATCAATTTTTAAATTTTTCCCCAAAAAAAACTATTCTTTGTTTCCCCACCCCCCCATTTTTGAAAAAAAAAATCGAACTGAAGTAAAAGGTCCTTTGGGTTTAGACTATAAAACCGGGGGCCCCTTTGGCGTACCATGCGAACATCTTGCCACACTTAAAATCCTTTCCGCTTTTCGAAAAGAGGCCATTGTGTGCCGGGGGGGAAAATCAAAATTTTTAAAAAAAACCATAAAACACCATAAAAAAAAAGTCACGGGACGCTTTGATTTTTGTTTTAACAATTTTCATGCTAAAAAATTCCATATTTTCTTCTTCTTTCTTCTTCTTCTTCAAAAACTGACGTTTTTAAACTTTATTAAGCCTTTTGCCCAACCCCCATGAGTGCATTATTTTTAGTAGCGTGTCGAGTAAAAAATGTGACAAAAATCATTTGTTGGGGTGTAACTCTAATATTTTTTGGGTTTCTATCTATCTATTATCTACATCACACTACATCTACTATCTACTATCTACTACTATCTATCATCTTTCCCTATCTGACGACCGGGGGCACCCTCAAAGACTCAACAAACCAGTTCCCCCATTCCCTCTCTGTCTTTCTCGGGATTTTTGTTAAATTCCCCTGTCCTTCGCTGATGTTATCCCCCAGCTCTTCCTTGGGTTTTTTGATTATAAAAAAAAATATATCTGGGAAATGTTCCCCATAGGGATGGGGGAAGGTTTGTAAAAAAAAGATTTGTAACCTCAATCCCTGGTTTTAGCCTCCCAAACTTTTTAAAAAAAAAAATAGTTTAACGCTTTCTGACTTCTAAATTTTGATTTCCTATCTGTGGTTTCCAATTTACATACTAGTTAAAATTTTCTTTTCCCCAAAACTTGGCCCCATTTTCAGTTCAAGTTTTTTACTCCATCAAGTGGAAGCGTGGAAACACTTTTTTTCATTTCCCCATTATCATAAAGTACGAAGGGAAACTCTCTTTCTCCCCACCCAAACCCTAATCATTTTTTTTATTATACTTTCAAAGCTTCATATTTAGCTGATAGAACTTTTGACAAAATTTAAAACTTTTATTTTTTGTGTTCTTTTTAAGAGAGGGGGGTATTTATCAGATCGCAATAGCTGCATATTTGAAAGTTTGGGAAGATATGCATTAAAAGGAAAATAAAAGGGGCAAACACACACCCCACACACACACACAACACACACACACACACACACACAAAAAAAAAAAAACAACAACACACGCCCCGCAAAAGCACCACGCACGCACCCGCACAAAACACACACACCCCACACACACACACACACACAAACACACACGCCGCCACCACCGGGAAGAGAGAGAGAGAGAGAAGAGAGAGAGAGAGAGAGAGAGAGAGAAGAGAGGAGAGAGGAGAGGAGAGAGAAGGGGGGGGGTTAGGGGAGGGGGGGGGGGGGGCCCGAATGTTGACTATCGCATGAAACTTTATCTGACGTCTTTTTAAAAAAAAAAAAGTTTTCTTCAAAAAACCCTTTTTTACAAAAAAAAAACTTTAAACTTCTTTTTTTTTTTTCTCACTACAGCTGCAAAGTTCATCAAGGTGAATTTTGCATAGCGCTCGTTTTTGTCCACCATTAAGGGAACCGCATTCCCACGTTAAGACTGTCAAACTTTTATTTCCAGACGGAGCGCTGCCCTCTCTGTTTCTCTTTACGTTTTTCCCCCCCCCTGTCGTCGTCTCCTTAGTTCTTGCCTTTGTGGTTTGTTGAAGTCAAATTAAGTCAATTTTATTTCCCCAATGTAATTGAAAAAACAATGCATTTGCTTTGCTTTGCTTTTCTTTGCTTGCGTTGTTGTGTTGGGGGTGTGTGTGGTGGTGTTGGGTGTGTTGTGTTGTGTTTTCGGCTGTAAGGTCCGTCAGTACCAAAACAGCAAATTTAGTGTGTAAAAAGAAACAGAGACACAATTATCAAAATACAAAGTTGGATACGTGATTTAAAATAAAGTAAACAGCTTTAAAAATGGACACGTTGATAACACAATTCTTCGCGTTTCATTAACGTTGGGGTTAGGGATTTTTCTCTCCATTCGTTTCATTAACGGTTTAAGATTTTTTTTTTTTCCATTTTTTCCCCGTCCATTTCTAGTTTTTTTGTTCAGGGACACTTGCGAGCTCGTTTCGCATCTTTCCAACAACAAAGTTTCATTGTTATATTTATTCAATCACTACAACATTCCACCAAAAACCATTTTATTTTTTTTGTTT
This sequence comes from Rapana venosa, assembly GCA_028751875.1. Lineage (NCBI taxonomy): Eukaryota > Metazoa > Mollusca > Gastropoda > Neogastropoda > Muricidae > Rapana > Rapana venosa. Next base: position 35,992,170 of record CM054149.1, on the reverse strand, counting down.
ATAAATTCATTCGTTTTTTTATTTCGCTCCTTTGGGTTTTAATTTTCTGCAACTCTGGACGGGTCTTTCGCGGGAACCTTTCAAAACGTGCCAGCTAGGGTTTTATTTTTTTATTTGGGTTTTTTTTTTCTTTTTTTCCCGTTTAAAAATTTCGGTAGCGAACAGTTTTTTTGCTCCAATGGATTGAAGATGTTATAAGAATTTTCTCTAAACCCTTAATTTTGACTTATTTTAAAGAGCTTGAAAATAAAAAAAGCAGCTCTAAAGCCAAAAAATTGTGCAAAAGAGCGCAAGATCCATTTTTATTCTGACCAGAACGAAGATGGTGGACCAACAAAAATGTAACAGGTTTTAAAGGGTTTTGTTTCCCCTTTCTTTCATAAATTTGGGAATTTTTAAAAGGGAGTAATTTGAGGCGGGTGAAGCTCATTTTGCGGAAGATATTTTTTCACCAGTTACAGTATTTAGTAGCTTACCAAGTACACGACCGAGTGTGGGTTTGCTGATAAATCTTTTCTACACGTTTTTTTCCCAATCATTTTGAAGGAATTATGGCAACATTGACTATTTAGTTATTGTGAAAGCAATACCTGAATGAAAGTACTTTTTGCAGGCAAAACCCCAAATCCTTCTTTAACAACAAACCAAACAAAGGGATGAAAAATTTAAAACTATACACCGGGGAAAATGGAAAAAAAACCTAATGCATTTCCATACTCAAATAAAAAAAATTTAAAACCACTCTCTCTATCTCCTCCCCCTCCTGGATGATGGAAAATAAAAACCAATCAAAGTGTTTAAAAAGTAAAGTAATGTATCCATTTATCCTAAATAAATTTAAACCTCACTCTCTTTGTCTCATTTCCCCCACTCCTGTTGCGTTCCCATTTTAAAAGGGATCCATTTAAGGGGGAAGGAACCCCTACCTTAACAAACCCCCTCATTTTAAAACTATTCCTTTTCTCCACCCCGCTTCCCTCCGGGCCTTTCCCGGCCCCTTTAAAGTTTTTTATTTTAAACTTTATCGATTATCCTCAAAAATGACCATACTTACCCTCTCTCCTTTCTGCTTCCAGGCTCCCCCTTTCCTCCCTCTTCTTTTCCTCTCTCCCTCTCCTCCCTCTCCCCTTTCCTCTTTTGTTCCTCCTCCGCCCACTTCTGTCTCAGGTTCCCCTCTTTTTTCCTTCTCCCCTCTCCTCCGTTCTTTTTCCCTTCTCCCTCCCCCCTCCCCCCCACTAATTTCTTCTGATGTCTCTCTTCTCTCTTTCCTCCCTCCCCCTTCTCTCTTCTTCTCCCCCCCTCCTTCCCTTCATTATAATTTTATATCTGATTATCTCTCTCTCTAGTCTCTCTCTCTCTGCATAGCATATTGTAGAGAAGACCATAAATTGTGTAGCCATCATGTTTATTGTTTAGTAGCATTCTAACAAGTAGTAGTAGTACAAATTAGCACATACATACATGTATTCATGAAGATCAGTGCATTCAGTAGTTGGAATATCATTATCAGACACAGCATGTCAACAAGCATCAATCGAATATGCAAGCATGTGTATGCAATGACTTGAGTCATAGACTTATACTCCTTGATAATATTCATCCTTTGGTTTGTTTTGATATTGATTAATGATTATTCATAACCGGAACTGAAAGTCTGAAGATTCAGTCAATCAATCTCTCTCTCCTCCCTCCCCCCTCTTTCTTCCTTTCTGTCTACCCTGTTACATTAATTTATCATTGACAAAAATGTTTTTATTTATATTATAACCTAGATCTATTTTCACTCAACAGCTGACACTTTCTGTGTCACAAAAGAACCTCCATTAATTTTTTTTAATTACCTTTATTGCAAGCCATCACAGTGGAAAGTAATGAGACTATAACTTGTGTATAAGTATAATGAACATTTTTCCAAGTATAAGTTAATAAGTTTTCTTCATCATTACATGAAACTAATCAGTATATAAAATTTTTTATATTATTAACTCTCATTTATTAGTTTTATATAATGATGAAGAATATCACATATGATCTATTTACAGTCATTCTTTAGTGGAATGATGTGCATTCCATTATTAGGAATGTAATTTTTGTTGGTTCTGGTTCTGGTTCAGAACCAGACCTGGCCAGACCAGAATGACTGGGAAGCAACAGCCCTTGAACGGTCAGCCTGGAGACAGACTGTGCAGAAATGTATAGTCTATAGATCTCCAAGTTGAAGAGACACTTGCTCAGCAGCATGAAGCATAGAGAACGAGAAGAAACTATTTTAGAAAGGCTGCAGCCCAGGCAGACAGACCAGCGGCAAATTCATTTGTACCCCTGCCATAGGGACTGTCATTCCCGTGTTGGACTGGCCAGCCACAATCAACGCTGTACCAGAATTTTACACCTAGAGTGCAACTCCAAAGTCTTCAGAGACTGACCGCTGTCATTGTTTAAGTTTTTGTTTAATGCTGTCTGTAAGAACAGCACCTCTCATGGTAGTTTTGGTACACAGCTTTGTAGAATGACCAATATCCATAACATTAAATAATGATTAATGTGTGTTGGGCAGGTACCCATTAAGTAACTACACCTTTGGCACAAAAGAACCGCAGTATGAGAGGGACAGCTCAGTGACGGCTCGCTTTCAGCGCATGAAGGAAGAATTCAATAAGCTGGGAATGCGACGGTCTGTGGAAGGTGTGCTGATTGTTCACGAGCATGGCCTGCCTCATGTCCTCCTCTTGCAGCTGGGAACAACATTTTTCAAACTGTAAGTGAATGTAAATTTACATTATTTTCTATTACTGTATTAGCGATAATATGGATCTGTGGATAATTTTAAGGTAGAGAGACAAAATTATTTCTGTATGTTGTGGGTGTTCTGGGGCGTTTTTGTTTTCGTGAGGGGTGTGTGTGTGGGTTGTGCGCATGCGTTTGAGTGTGCATGTGTGAGCGGTGTGTGTGTTGTGTTTACAGTTGTTTAAAATTTTTTCTCTTTTTTGCCACATATTTTTTAAATGGTACAATTTTTAGTAAAGCATGTACTGTTCCTAAACAACAGTGCAGTCTTCTTCTTTTTTTGTCATGTTTCTCCCAAGGGAGGTTTGACATTGATGAGCCTTCTCTATCTCTCTCTGTTTTGAGCTTCCTCCTTATTTATGCCCTTTTCTCTAAGATCATCTGCAATACAGGCAGCCCAGGTCTTGCTAGGTCTTCCCTTTGGTCTCTTTCCATCCACTATGAAGTTCATTGCTCTTTTTATGATGTGGTGGTCTGCTTTCCGTTGAACATGCCCAAACCAGCGCAGTCTATTGGTACTAGTTACAGACTTCAGATCATCAACTTTGTACAACAGTGCAGTCTAATTCAATAAAACTGGTGAATGGATACTTTAAAGAAAAAAAAATTCAAATCAAGGCAATTTTTGTGCAGCTCTAGACAGGCAGTGCAAGGGAATCAACTTGTTGTATGGAGTTATCACTGGTCGGCTGGCAGGCCTTGCAGATTTGTCTATTTTTGTCTCAAAATGGATGCATTTTCCCTAAAAATGAGAAAATGAACATTTTGAAGGGGGGGAAGGGGGGGGTTGAAGCTGCAAAAATCTTACCATTGTCACGGAGGTTCCCCTTTATCCCCACAAGCCTTTAGCGGATAGTCGCCCCTGCATCTCATTCTCACTGGTACAGCCCTATGAGTGTGTGTGTGTGTATTAGCATGTCATGTGTGTTTCTGTCTGTGTTTTTCATTTTCATGTTTTTCATTTTGATGTCCCACTTCCATTACTTTTCTGCATAGTAATTTAATTAGTACTTATGCTTCATAACATATCAAAGAAAGCTAATAAAAGATAAGTTGGGAGTACTTCTTGCACATGTACTTGTGTATGCATGTATGCACCTGTGACCAATGTGATGAGTGACAAGTTATTATGGCAAAATAATAAAATTGATAGTGAATTTTGTGCTCAGTCAAATAAGCCTTAATTTTCAGTTGCCTTTTTTAAAATTTTTTTTAAAACGGCTTTAATCATTTAAAATGAATATTCATGAATTCAGCTTCACATGTTTGTTTGTTCCAGTCCTGGGGGTGAACTAAATGCAGGTGAAGACCAAACAGTGGGGCTGAAGAGATTACTGACAGAGGTAAGCAGAAATGTGAAGAACAAAGCAAGATTCTGAATGTTGTTGTTTCTTGTAGAGCTGCAAGGAATCACCAATGGTGACATTTGCATATATAAGAAAATAAATATAAATTTTAAAAATTTTTATTTTTAAATTTTTTAAAAAAAAAGGGGGTTGGGGGTTTTTTCTTTTTGCCCAAAAAATGAGTCTTTATTCCCAGTGTTTTTTCCCTTTGCAAAAAATGTGTTCAAAAACCCTTAGAATATAAAAGAGGGTTGGAAATAAAAATGCTGTTTCAAAGTTTTTCTTTTGAGACTTCAACCGCCGTTTAAAGACTATGCAAACATCTTGGCAAAAAATGTTAAATCTTTTCATTCTTGAGAGTAGCCCTTGTTGTGGTGGGACAAATGGCAAAATTTACAAACGATAAACTTTGGCTAGTAAAAAGCCTTTTTTAGTGCTTATTATTATTTTTGGGGAAAAAATTTTCTTGATGCTTATGTTGTTTGCTTTACAAGATCAACTGGGCTATTAAATAAAATTCCAAAACCCATTTTTTTTTAAATAATATATAATTAATTTGCATATATGCAGACAGAAGCCACATTCCAACTTCAAGGATGATACCTAAACCTGACACTAGTGTGCATGTGTTGTAACATTTTTTATTATCTGTTCCTAGAGGTCGTACAGAATGGCCTTCTTTTGTGAAAGGCTGAATGAGTTTCAACATGGGCGCAAGATGTTATTTGTGTGTTTTGCGCGCAGGACCTTGGTTTATAGTTTCATCTGAAGGACTTAAAGCAAAATATAAAAAGAGTTATAAGAGATATATCCCAGAATGTGTTTATTACTGAGATCCAGGATCTCAGTAGTCTCTGAAGCTGATTCCTTTTTTTAGTTGGATTTGGTTTTTAAAGTGGTAAGACTTTTGGGGGGGGGGGGGGTTCCAGTAGAATCCTTGTATAAAATTATTCTGTAGAAAAACTGAGTTTCACTTTCCCGTCAATCTGGGGAAAAATTATTAAATGGGAGTTAGCAGTCAGTAAAATTACCACGAGACTTGTCTGGGGACTGGGTCGTGAATGTCTCTGTTTGTGTGAGATAATAAAGCATTTGAATTTAATTTGAACAAGATTGGATTGGCAGGTTACATGAAGCCTCTTTACTTGATACTCCATGACCCGGTTATGTTTCAGACGTTAGGTCGCCAGGACGGAGCTCCCATGGACTGGATAGTGGAGGACACCATTGGTAACTGGTGGAGGCCCAACTTCGAACCCCCTCAGGTGGGCACAGGCTAGGCTTTAACTCACTGGCTATGTAGAAGTTTAGGTCCGTTAGCCTTTCAGAGATAGACTATACTGCTGTAAGAATTGATATATGAATGAATGAATGAATGTATGATTTGCAGAGCAGAAAAGAAATCTTTATACTTGTTTGATGTGATTGCTGGTCTGGGAGAGGAGGAAACTGAAGAGAGGTGATGGGGATTTGGGAGGGGGGCAGGGTGTCACTGATAATTGCTACACACATACATTAATTTACATTTTCTGACTGTAACTTACACACATGCACACACACACACATGCATATGCACACACACACACGCGCCACACACACACACACACACACACACACACACACCTCTCTCTCTCTCTCTCTCTCTCTCTCTCTTCTCTCTTTTTCTCTCTTTCACTGCTTTGACAGAAATAAACAGATGTGACACAAGGATCTTCGTCCACAACATTTGATGAAAATGAAGTTTGAAAGCTACTTATTAGTCTTCACACAAGTTCTGTTACATCTTCCATTGAATCTTAAAAAAAAAAAGTTAAGCAAAAAACCCCCCAAACACTGATACCTATGGCCACTATGTCTCTGAAAATCAATCTTTGACATGCTACAAAATAGTGTTGCAGTAGAAGAAGCTGATAGATCCTAAGGGAAGGAACTGTGGTCTGACAGATGACCATAAGTCACTTTTGATGTCTCCCTTGGATTTGTAATGCCAGTTTTAAAAAAACAAACAAAAAAAGACCAGTATTTTGCTGTTCACTCAAGATGCATATTGGGTTAGCACAGTGTCATCTCTTTACAAACGTGGTAACTGCAATGAGAAAATGATATAATATGCACATGCGTCCTCAAAGACTTGACGCAAATCCTCAACCTACAGTTTTTGCATTGAGTTTCTTCCCCTAGACTGGCCATAATAGAATTGTCTTTTCATTCCAAGTTTGGTGAGTCAAGTTGTAGTGCTTGGTTTTAGTTTTCTCCTTAGTTGTTGCTGGTGTTTGTGTACAGATTCATACTGCAGTTTGGTGTTGTAAGCCAGGTATCTCACTTTTGTGTGTGTCTTTGTAGATTTCACAGAAATCAAAAATTAAAAAAAATATTGAAAAGTTATGGGAAAATGAATGGAAGTATACATGAGAAATAGTATCAAAATGTGCAGAGTGTTGGTTGAATCTTGTGCTGGCTGTGAAAATAATGTTAGTTGTTACAGGTAAGAGTCTTATTTCGATTTGATTAGCTGTTGTCGTTATGTTGTTGTTAGTATCTGTTAATCCTATTTTTTGTAGACGGTTGCATACATGTAAATGATTTGAATGCAGGTGGTTTGATTTGTTTGCTTTACAAGATACAGCGCTATATAAATTCCATATGTTATTATTATTACTATTAATTATCAATAAGCTTAAGGAACGGAAACAGCTTAAGCATCGTGGGAGTTAGCCCTAATATATCTAGTTTTCAGTCTTCTGCCTTACACATGGGAAAGTCATTTGAGAGTACACATACTGGATGACAGATCTACAAATTTCACTGTTTTCAGGTACTTCCCCCTCCTTTAATGGAGGATACAGATTGTTATGCTAGGTGCTTGTCAAGGCCAAAGACAATCCCCATATGATAAATAACATTTCAAAACATAGTGCTCAACATTTAATAATAATAATAAATAGAATTTATATAACGCTATATCTTGTATTAAAAAAACCCAATTCAAAGCACTTGCATTTAACCCTGCACATGCAATAAACAATGATTAACAGTTTTAACGAACTCAAACACATACACATACACATACACACACACACACACACACACACACACACACACACACACACACACAGAGGTTGTACACTTCAGCAGGGTGATTTGGAATTTTGGCCATTGAAGGCAGTGAGTACGCCTTGGCACTTTGCCTACATAGGTGACTGGCAATGCGTTTGGCTTGGGCCCCAAACAATGTATTCCTTCTAGCTTTGCTGTTGTTATTGTGGCTAATTTCGTTGTGATAAATGTGCAGTATCCATATATCCCGGCCCACATCACCAAACCCAAAGAACACAAGCGTCTGTTTCTAGTCCAGTTGCCTGAGAAAGGTAAGTATTCCAGTTGTGAAATAAGATAGTTTCTTTTGTTGTTGAAATGACAAGTCAAATAACTTTTTAGTTACTATAAACTTTCTTCTTTTTTTCATTTTCTAATTTTTCATCTGTTTTTAAATGAAAAGATGTTCATTAGTGTGTTTCTCTGTATATTTGGAAGGGTGAGGAGGAAGGGAGTGTGTGTTTTTTGTGTGTGCGTGTGTGTGTGTGGGTATGTACGTATGTGAGCATAGCTGGTGTAGTGAAACTACTGCTGCCTCTTCTACTAACTGCTACTACTGTTGCAGCTTCCGCTACTATTCTTTATAATTGTGATTATTATTATTGTTACTACTATTGTTGGTGGTGATAGTTTTCCTTTGCCATCGTCATTTTCGTGATCATCATCAGTAGCAGCAATATCATCTTTATCATCATTATGATTATTGCTAAGTAGTAGTGATGTTTTGTATTGTAGTACTTAGTATAACTTGTAGCAGTAGTTACAGCAGTAACAGCAGCATTATCATTATGAATAATGTTAGGTAGTATTGATGTGAAGTAGTCCTTAGTATAAGTTGTAGCAGTAGTAGTAGTTACAGCAGCAACAACAGTATTATCATGTCACAACCCCCTTCATCATTTTATCTCTGTCAGCTTGTGACTGATGCTGCTGTGTGTATCGTGTGGTGTGCAGCGCTGTTTGCTGTGCCCCGAAATTACAAGCTGGTGGCTGCCCCTCTGTTTGAGTTGTACGACAATTCTGCTGGCTATGGCCCTATCATCTCCAGTTTGCCTCAGGCATTAGGAAGGTAAGGGATGAGGGTGTATTTCAGTTGGGGGTGGATGGGGGTGGGGTGGATGGGGGTGGGGATGGATGCGTGTTTGTGTGAGATAGGGGGAAGGGGAATGAATGTGTGGTGGGTGGGTGGTGGTGGTGGTGGTGGTGGGAGGCATGTGTGTGTGTATGTGTGTGTGCGTTTGTGTGTTGAGGTTTGAATGGATGTGGGGATTGTGTGTGTTTTTTATTCTTTTTTGTTTTATTCTTTTATTTCGAGGATAATGGAATAAGCACTCATGTGCTTTTTTTCATCTAGTGTATGCAGTTTTGTGTATGCAGTTTTGTCATCCGTTCCCACCGGTTTACAATGGCCTACTCTTCCAAAAAGCGGAACGGGTTTTAACGTGTGCGCAAGATGTTCTGCGTGCGTTTGCACATGGGACCTCGGTTTATAGTCTCATCTGAAGGACTTTTGGGGGCGAATGGAGTCGGCACTGATGTCCGCTCCAGAAGAAAAATCCTCTTGAACGGGAATTGAACTTGGGTCAGCAGATCATGAGTGCATCACGCCAACCACCAGGTTATCCCATTCCCCATTTCCTGTGTGTGTTTGTGTGTGTGTGTGTTGGGGTTAAAAAAAATATGTGTGTAGGTGTGTGTGCTGATTGTGTGTTTGTGATACTTGTGGGTGTGCATGTGTTATATATATATATGTTCTTTCGATCCAGAAGGACCATAGAGCCGGAGCTTATCCCGGTTTCTGTAGCGTTAAGCGAACTGATGGTTTTTCACCACCCCTGTGACAGGACGCTAGTCTGTCGCCAGATACTTCCCCAGCAGAGCTGGTACCCACTTGTACACCTGGGTGGAGTGAGGAAAATAGGAGTAAAGTGTCTTTCCCAAGGACACAACACCGAGCCGAGCGGGATCGAACCCGCGACCTCTGGATCACGAGTTGACCGCCTAAACCACTCGACCACGGTGCCTCCATATATATATATATATATATATATATATATATATATATATATATATATATATATATATATATATTCAGTGCTGTGCTCCACCCCAAATCAAGGAGTGAGGGTGGGTGGTGTCCTGTGACTCCTAAGAGAGCTACAGGAAGAGGATAGAGAGAGAAGAGAACACATTCAACCATTTCCCTATGGGTAACCCGCTATAGGGTAACCAACTATGTACTAGCTTTTCCCTCTGTATGACCCACTACTGGGTTACGGTAGCGTACAAATGTGCACAGTGCCTGTGTACTGGGTAAAAGGGGTTCTGTCCCTCAATGTAGAGATAGTGTTGTCATTTGCCCAACTTGGCCTTTTGACAAGTAGAGATAGTGTTGTCATTTGCCCAACTTGGCCTTCTGACAAGTAGAGATAGTGTTGTCATTTGCCCAACTTGGCCTTTTGACAAGTAGAGATAGTGTTGTCATTGCCCAACTTGGCCTTTTGACAAGTAGAGATAGTGTTGTCATTGTCCTAACTTGGCCTTTTGACAAGTAGAGATAGTGTTGTCATTGTCCTAACTTGGCCTTTTGACAAGTAGAGATAGTGTTGTCATTGCCCAACTTGGCCTTTTGACAAGGGAGGAGACACAAGTATAATTGAAAACAGCAAAGAAAAGGTGAAATATGTGACATGGACAATTAAGGGTTTTCTTTTGTTGTTGTTGTTGATGATTTTTTGTAAAGATCCATCTATTCATGATAAACTTGTCTTAAAACTGGAATCAATCCATATACAAAGCAAATGCAATGAGAGGGAAAAGAAAAAAGAAACTGAAATGCAATAACAGATTGAGAGAGAAGAGAGAGAGAGAGAGAGTTATTGACTTTTTAACTTTTCCTGTCCTGAGTGGGTTTTGTTTTTTACTCAGGACCTTATATTCTGTCTTTTTTCCCCTCTATTTTCTGTTCAAGTGTGTTTTACTCTACCTGTTGCAGGTTCAACTTCATCTACAAGTGAAGATCATATTCGATGAGGCGACCCTCTCCTTCTTCCATGCTCATTGTACATAAGTTCATCACCCTCATGTTTCATTAAAAAAAAAAGACATGATGTCGTTGGAACTTTTACGTTGTCTTGCTTTTTAACATTATCAGGTCTTGATTTTTAGTGTTTATTTTGTCATTTGTAAAGATGTATTTAAGGTTTTTTATTCTTATTGAATCATGCTTTTATTCCATGCTTATTGTAAATGAGTTCCTCTCCTTTATGTTACATAGAAGTGACATTTTATCATTGGATTTTTTATGTTTTTTGTTTTTTAACATTGTAATGTCTTTTGTTTAGTTATTGTTGCATCATGTTGTTCTTGATTTAGTGTTTGTGTTTTCATTTTTACCAAATCACGGTTTATATCCGTAATTCAGTACTTTTATTTTGGATATTTGGTGAACATACCATACCTTTTGAGTTGGTTTGAAAACTGATGTATGGACATTATGAAATGACATGTATTGAGCATGCTTGATATGTGGTGTGAGTATGACCATATTGGGTGGAATATGTGGTGCCTGGTCTTCTCCTGTGCTTGTAACTCTGCAGGAGGTCTGCCCACTGACCTCAGCTGACACGTTTGGAATTCAGGGCAGCTCATTAGAAAGTTTTTAAGAAAAAGTGTTCAGGTTTGCATGGAAAAAAAGGCAGGAGAATGGGCTGGGTACACGAAGATAGAGAGGCAACGATAAAGACAGAAACAAAGAGAGTGATAGAAAGGGTAAATATCTAGCGCAGAATTTCCAGAAGGTGGAGATGCTGTTTATACTGAAAGGGCCCCTGGTGTTCCCACGAGATTTGTTGTGATTATAATACTTGTTTGTCCTTTTTGTTGTCGTTGGATGATAAAGTCTCTTCAGTTTTGTTGTTTTTTATTGCATATTATCACCTTCTTTCCAATTTTTGTTCCCGTTGTCAGTTTCTTCCAAAAAGATGTACCTTTGAAAGATCTGTGCAGATGATGGTGATGTATTTTGACAACATTTAACTGGAGTTTCTAGTGTGTGTTATTTTGCATGTGTGTATGCAGTTATTTGTCTCGAAAAAGCAGAATGACTTTAAGACCATGATAGATATAGTAGTTATTATATTTGGGTGGTGGTGTTATTTTTGGATTTTGGTTTATCATTGTTACAAACTTTTTTGACTTTCTGACAATGATTACGTCTTTGAAATAGGCTAGTTTTGTTTACATCTTTTATCCTACTTTGGTAATAATTATGACCTGAAAAAGATAAGAAAGGTGGTACAGTTTTATATGTCTTGTGCAGTTTTTCACTGAAACCATTCAGTGATTTAAATGTACTGCTTGTGTGCAGATATAGTCACTTGCTTAACACATATGTGCACACATTTGCAAGCAATCACATATGTACTGACAATTAAAATAAATGGAACACACACACACACACACACACAGAAAAGCAAAGAAAAACTCCAAACTTAAACAAAGCGGCCCTCTTCCAACACTCTCCCATCACCACTCACAACTAACCAACCAATCAACCAAATGTGAAAGCATAAGGAAAAAAAAAAGCTTGCATAGGCAGACAAAGATTATAGAAGCTCTCATGTCTATTAAATTCATGGTAAGGAAACCAGTCTTTATATGTTGTCTCCTCTGAGTTTATATCGTTTTTCTTTTTGTTTTGTTTTGCCCTTATAAAGGTGTGTTTTATGCCTTGTTTGTAGATCTGTAATAAGTTCGTATCATTTTATTCACTTTTGACTGGGTAAACAATCTATTGGCATGTGTGCATGTGTTCTAAAGCTTAACTTTCTGTATCTTATATGTGACCTGATTTTACGAAATGAGTCTTAACTCGCATGCAGTGAAAACGAGAGAGGCCCAAAAAAGGGAAGTGTCCCGTCCACTTTGCCAATTTTGACTTTTAATCAAAAATGGAATCTGTAGCCATTAAATTTCCTATCTATATGTTTGAAAAGGCTAGATTTGATTTTAAAATGTGTTTTTAAACAGTTTTTATCGACCCACCCTACAGCAGTTTTCCAGTGTCCTCGATCAGTACTACCGTGATTTCAGTCATCTCGTTATCCTTACCCCTGACAGAGCCCCACACATGTCATACACCATTGGAAAGGCTGTGATCTATATTTTCCATTTCACGCAGCCTTTACTGTGAAATCTAACCAATCAGAAATACTGCTTCGAGTTATTTAGGTATAAACAAAATCTGAAAGCTTGAGAAGATCGACCAATGAGAGTTGAGGACGCACACCGCCTGTAGTAACCAACAGACAGCTGGTCTATGATTGGTTGGGAGGGGGTTCACCGGCGACATCTCTGTTCTATTTTAAGAAATGCATGGCTGGGAAACTTTGCTGTTTGCAAAGAATAATGGGCATTTTTGCTCATTTCTAGCTGATCTTCCACTCTGCCAATAGCAGATCAGTAAAAACCAGGTGTATTGTTTACCAAATATTTGGCTGCATCTTTTTGTGAAGACAAAAACATCAAACGATCGTGATCGTGATGAAAGCCCTGAGTAACTTCGCCAGTCCGCTTGAATGAAATGAACTGCGATCTGTGTGTTAGGGTTCAAGGTTAGATACGAAGCGCTGGTACCTGCATGCATTGTTAATAAACATGGGTATGCATACAGATCAAAGCTGCAGATCTAGACTGTTCAGATAAGACTACTGGGAAGACTTTTAGCATTTCAGCTGTCAGTGCATGACATGAGAAAATGTGGGAGCTGTTTTAAACTTACTTGACTGTCATATGTGTGTGGTGTTGTTGTTGTTAAACTGAATGAACTAGTGTGTGTGTGTGTGTGTGAAAATGATCAAGTCAAAATGATCTTTATTGAGAGTAAAAGATTAAGTTTACACAGCTTTTTTTTTTTTATCCTTCCTGCACGCACGCACGCAGCACGCCCGTGTGTGTATGTGGTTTTTCTTCTCTATTTTTAAAGATCATTTTCTTTCAAGGGTAATGATCAAGTAATCTGTGTGTGTGTGTGTTTCTTTGATTGTTTTGATTCAAGGGAAATGAATGAGTACTCTATTGTTTTTTTTACATGCAGTCTCTGTGTCCCGGGGGGGGGGTGATTTGAGCTAAATATCACAGCAATGACAGTCAATATATACATGATTTTTTGTCTGATGCTGTGAAATGGTATGTTTTAACACTGCCAAATTTGGTCATCTTCAGTTGAATAGAAGTACCCGTTGCTAAGGTGTTAGTTAGTTAGAGTGGTGAAAAACTTTAAACCCGATTTTCTCAGAATGTGAAATCGCTGTGTCACTCATTTCAAACACCCATAACTTTGTCAGTTTTATAGGTAGAATAATGTATCATGCATCAAAAGAAAGGTAATGATCTGTAGATTTCAGAAAATATAACAACTCAATTTGACCCAATTATACCGTAAGACTCCTTTTGTAAAAACGGGTCACATATTTGATCAGTACGAAACGTATTTTGTGGTTTTTAAGTTTTAGAATATACAAAGAAAGCTAAGTCCAGGAAAGTCGTGATGTTTTAGAAAATGTTGGGGAAGATTGATGTTATGTTAAGGTGCTGTGTTTTGGGATTCCAAAGACATAATTATTGTTCACTGAGTGTGTTCTGGAGTTTTTGAATTGAGGTGTTTGTGTTGTGTACTTTGATAATAAAGTGCAGTGATGATGAGTGTGATGCTGTTGTGGTACCTGAACAAAAACAAAAAAGAGAGAGAGAGAGAGAGAGAGAGACGAACAGACAGGAAGAGAGAGAAAGAGTGAGTGAGTGTGTGTGTGTGGTGTTCAATTTCATGTCTCTTGATAAAATTGTTATATCAGACATGAAATAAGAAAGCTGAGTGTATGGATTCATCCAGGTGTGTGTACGCGCATATGTGTAATTGTATGAGGGTGCATGCGTGTAGTCACAGATGTGTGTGTGTGTACGCGCATGTGTGTAATTGTATGAGGGTGCATGCGTGCAGTCACAGATGTGTGTGTGTGTGTGAATGCATATCTATGCATGTGTGTGAGAGAAACAGAGAGAGCAAAAGATAACTTCAATGTAAACAACAATATAACTGTACTTTTGTGCTAAAAAGTGCTCATATGTGTGTGTGTGTGATCATACCATTCCCAGTGAGAGAGAGAAGAGAGAGAGAGAGAGAACAAACACATTTCATTGTTTTAAATGTTGAAAGCTTATTTAGCAATACTCTGGGAAGAACGATTGTGTGTGGCAAACCTCATTCACTACGAAAGCAAAGATAAAATGATTTTGTTGTAGTTAGTGACATGAAAGGAGTAATATCGGCTACTGTAATGTGGAATCCGATTTAGTTTAAGCAATTGTTATGTGGAAATCGGTCCTTTTTTATGTTCTTACTTTTATCTTTATTTTTACCCCAAACATGTCCTGCTTGTATCAGTATTCTTGGTTCATTTGCAGAACCAGCTTGCATTTCATTCTTTAAAATTTTTGTTGTTGTTGTTCATACTTTGCAGTATTTTACTTAAATGATGAACTTTACACATACTGGTCTCATTTTAAGTGACTCATGTATGAAGCAGTATTATTTTTTTATCTCTAGTTGTAATGTTTTGTGCTAGTGTATTGTCAGTATTATGTTGCACAAAGTTGTCAGTGACTGCTACAGACAAATTAGCAAGCAAAGCAGTATGAAGGTTAGTTTTTTTTTATTTTGTTTTATTTCATTTCAATTTATTTTCATTGACTGTGTTTATTTAACTATCTGTTTATTTGTTTGTTTGATAGGTTATTGGGATTTTGTTTGTAGTGTTTTTGTTAAGTTATCTTTTATTTTGATCAATTTTTGGCCTATTTGTTTGTCAGTATCTCTATGTTCCTGTTTATAGATCCAGCATATCCAGAATACTGCATACTAGTCCTTTTATTTAAAATATGTTTTTATATTCTTTTATATTGAGGATAATGGAATAAGCACTTGTGTGCTTTTTTGCATCCAGTCCCCGTGTGTATGCAGTTTTGTAAATGTTGTCATCTGTTCCCACCTGCACACAATGGCCTACTCTTCTGAAAAGCGGAACGAGTTTTAACATGTGTGAAAGATGTTCTGCGTGCGTTCGCACATGGGGCCTCGGTTTATAGTCTCATCCGAAGGACCGAAGTCCTTGCTAAGCAAGTTAAAATCGCTCAATCTAGAGGCTTGACAGACTGAAACAACTGTGGATTCATGATCATCGTCACATCCTCTCACCAGCAGTCTGCTATAAAACCATTGGCATGTATACCACATTCAGTCACAGCAGATTTCTCTGAATGAAATTTGTGACTGCTATCCCTGGGGAGAGCGCTTGTCCGAAGAGCAGTAGCACCCATTATTCTTTTTTTAAAATTTCCAATGTCTGCTTGTAAACTTTTTCCCTATAAGAGTAGCTTTTGCTTCAGAATTTTGCAAGTGACAAACTCTCTTTGCTGCTATGGATTCTCTAATGTATGCTGAGTGTGTGTTGCACACGGGACCCAGATTGACCATCTCATCCAAAAGACTAGCAGTAGCGCCCACACCAACACTGAAGGTGTAGTGGATGTGGGCAGTTTGGGTTCAAACTGGAGTCAAACTCATACATTTCTCACTTTCCAGGCAGGTGTGTTACCTCTTGATCACAGATTCACCACAGACTGGTAGCCTGAAGACTGACACAAAACAAGTATTAATTCTAGGCTGCAGCATTTCAGGATTCTTTGATAAATATTTTCACTTGGATGCACAAAACTTTGAGCAGCTAGCCAGTGCAGGCGGACAGATAAAAACAATCCAGAAGATTGCCTTGCTAAGAAACAGATGCACCATCATAGCTCTTTTGTACTATAAGTAGCTGTTAGCTGAACACCATTCTGTGGGTATTACTTTTCTAATGGGAAGAGCACTTAAGAACTAATTAGTTATCATTTCTTCCACATCACTATCTGACTGGCAGAGCGCTTAAGTGCTAAACAGTTATCATTTCTTCCTGACTATCACATTTTATTTTATATTGTTGTTGTAAAGTGCTTCCTAGCTTAACACCCGGAGGGTCATTCAGAATACGCACTCTTTCTCTGTTGGTGTGTGGCTGCCTGTATGACTAGGTACGTGAAAACAGCAAGACACTCAGACTACTCACCCAGTGTATTTAACGGTCTTCCAATGATTTCCTGGTTAAATGAGTGAGGCAGGGTGCATATTTTGGGTGACACCCAAGTTGTTAACCTTCAGAATGCCAACAACAACAGCACACTTGTGCCATGCATGATGTGAAATAAATTGTTGGGAATCTGTTAAATTTGAGACTATGGGACAGGGATGTATTCTTCGCGTCTTTCCATGAGTGAAAGTCAAGATCTTTGTGCTTAGATGTTCCTTTAGTCTGATTCATTCTGCTTCTCCAGTACACTATTTTTTTCTACACAAGATCTGTGACATACAGTACTACACTCTGAGTCTGGCATTTTGAGTTGTATGCCACTTTCAGTCATGGCAGAGTTTTCTGTGAAACTCAGGCTGCTCTCCCCAGGGAAAGTGCACCACTACAAGAGCAGTGCCCTCCACCTCCACCACCACCCCACCCCACCATACCCCACCCTTGTTATTGGTTTTATTATTTCTACTTTACATTTCCTGTCAGTTTGTGTATTTGTTTCTCTATGAGATTCTGCCCAAAACAAATAGAATCTCTGAGTTGGGAAAAAAAATCTTCAGATATGCATCAAAGCACGTCATGAGCCATTACCCGTTGCTTTGCCTTTGATATTTTAGATGAAAAAAGTTGTGTGGCAATATCAGGAAGCAATATTTTTCAGCTGCGAAAAGGAAGTTTGCCTGGTCACCGATACGGGTCTTTTTTTCCTCATTTGGAAAGCGTTGTTTGACCTCAGCAGTGATTCTGTGAGATGCACACTGATGTGGTCTTTGAATGTGTGGTCAATGATGTGGTGGAATTGTGTACATCCTAAATGCGGGGTTGTGTAACTTTGCATATATAATGCTTCAGTGCAATATTTTGGTGCTCAAGACGAGTTGGAATCCTGTGTATTGTGTGACTGTGTGTGAGGAAAGCAAAGTAATTCTGAATATGGAGAAGACCAAAATAACTCTAAAATATATTTAAGAAAACTAAGGCAGTAAAAACAAAATTGATTTGCAAGAATGTTCAGGCTATATAGTTATTCAGACTGTATAGTTATTCTTCTCCTTCTTGCAAGATGTATTAAATCATATCCTTGTAAACCTAAAACTATAATTATTACCAAGTATCAAATTTTATCCTTGTGAATATGAAACAAACTATTAGCAAGTATTCTGTTCCTCCTGTAAGCTGTGTTGTGTGTGTATCCTTGTAAATCTCAAACAGTCTGTTATCAAACCAGCTTTTCCACCCATCAGATCTAATGAACACTGTGCATCAGTTCAAGCGTGCTTGAATGCAGTATATAGTTGACAGTCTTTGTGCATTCCTACTCTGAATACAGTGCATGCCGACCCATTTGACTTATCCAAAGTTTCAATGCTAACATACAGGCATGCTGGTTAAATGGGTGAAGTGTCACCCTGAAGTCATTTGTGTGAACCTTGCTGGTGTCTACCAGGGTAACTTTCTTGTAGGAAAAACTGGATATCATGATTTTACCTAAGAAATTTGCCAGTTTAGGCATGCAAGGCACCCCAGGGTACTATCACACTATTTCCAACAGGCAACAGCACTTGTTGCATAATAGAAAGTATCACCAGACCTGATTTGAGGAAATGGGTGTTACTGTTGTTGATTGCTGGCTGGAGTTAGTACATTTGAGATGGCTTCCAACAGTTAGAGTACAATGAAAGGGACTTTAGTGATCTCTCGTGTGAACTGTCTCATAATCGTGTATTCTTACATGCAAAAGATCAAAATAATTGTTAAAATTTTTGCGTTTAATTAAACAAAAACACAGGCATACATAAAATACTTGAAATATCACCAGCACATTGGCTTACGCAGTTTAACTGAATGTGAGATGGATTTCGCGCTAGTTGTGTGGTGGGATTTTTTGTTGTTGTTTTTTGATCCTCACATAGAGTTTCAAGCCAAGGTTCACCAATGGTGAGATTTTGCGTATGTGACTGTCCTTCCCCCCCTCCATTAAGGTAGCTGCATTCTGTCTTTAGGGATGTCTCTGGTGTGTAAAGTACATTCTAGTTGTGTGGTGTTTTGGTGGGTTTACTTTTCATTGTTCACTTAGAGCACCAGGCCAGTGTCACCTATTGTGGGATTTTGCGTATGCAACTGTTTTTGCCACCTTAGTAAGGTAGCTGAATTCCAACTTTAAGGATGTGTGGTGTATAAAAGTACATTCTACATGCTCTGAAAGCACTGTTGGAAACTACAAACTGAAGAAATTGAAACCATAAATCGCATGATTCATTAAATTCTTTTCATGATTTCAAGGTAATAGATTGTCACTTGAAAGGCCTTATTCTGCCGCTATACATGCTTCCTTATTTGAAATTCTGCTGCAGAACTAGTCCAAGTTACTTGAAGACTCTTTGCAACTGGGGTCAAGTGTTAACTTAGAGAAACATGGAGTCGGCATGCAATCTTCCCTACTTTTTCTGGAGATAATGAGATAGAAATCCTCAAGACCTTTCCTTTAATTGTCACCACACACAGCCATTTGTATGTAGTGGTGGCTGTATCATTTGATAGCTGCATCAATGATGGACATGTTTTTGCTTTTATTTCAATCCACCACTTATTGTTTGATTGCCCAATCCTAACTGACCTTTTTAAAAGGGGAGGAATAGATAAATATGCCACTGTTCAAGAAGTTTTATATGACTCAGCAGTTCATAACATCAGTTGCTGAGGTTATATATTCTTCCCCAGTAAGACCTCTACTGTAGATATTTGTGAGAATATAAATATACATACATAGAGAGAGAAAGAGAGAGAGAGAGAGAGAGATGTTGGTTTGAATGCGGGTGTGTCCTTATTACCAAGTAGTGAATGGACATTAAACAAAAACAAAACAAGATGTAGCACCATATAAATTCCATTCATG
This sequence comes from Rapana venosa, assembly GCA_028751875.1. Taxonomy (NCBI): domain Eukaryota; kingdom Metazoa; phylum Mollusca; class Gastropoda; order Neogastropoda; family Muricidae; genus Rapana; species Rapana venosa. Next base: position 35,972,866 of record CM054149.1, on the reverse strand, counting down.
AAAAGGATTTAATGAATCATGCGATTTGTGGTTTCAGTTTGTAGTTTCCATTTTATTATATGCTTAACATTAATGATTATTGTTGCTGACAGTGGCACCACAGTATTTCACTCATATTTTCAAGGAATTAAAAAAGGTTTTATTTTGTGTGTATGTTTTTTCTCTCTTTTTTAATGGAGATTCAGCAACCAGCACAGGATGATACCAAAATGTCCTGTCTGCCTGGGAAAAAAAATCGGTGTACTTTTCTTGTTTCATTGGTGGTCAGTTTTGATTTGTTTTGTTTTGTTTATTTATTCATTTCAGGAAGGGGACAGTTGCATTTATTTGTGAGTGTTTAGCTGTTTTATAATCATGAGCTAAAAATCAAAGAACAAAAGTGTGTATGTATGTGTAAACATTTGTGTATGTTTACATGTGTGTGTGTGTAAGTGTGTGTAGTGTGTGTGTGTGTGTGTGTTGGAGTAAGTGCATATTCATTTATATGCTGTATTGCTATAATTTGACAATCACCCTGGACTGATAGAGATCTGAGATTCAACTCAAGTTTTAAAGAGAGAATTTTGTGGTATATAGCAAGTAATGGTTTTTTTTTAAAATACACTCAGTGGTTTCGCAACAAAAGCTATGCAGTGTTGTGTGAAGCACAGTTATGTACATATGTTTCATATTTATGGTTTGGTCGACACTCAAAAGGTTGTGACTAGTGTTCAATAATGCTTTCATGTGCAAAAAAATAGTTGGAAGATTTGGCTGTTAACCCAGTTGTGCACTATGGTTCAATTTTTGGTTGATTTTGTTTGTTTTATTTTAGTTTGCTTGTTTTCAAAATGTTGGATTGGTTTGGTTGACAAGTTCAAGCTGAGTTGTAGTGTACAGTAATTTGAAAAGTGGTTGGTTCCAACACAATTTTCTCTACTTGGTTAGTGGTCAGAAACAGGCAGAAGTTTTTTGCTTTCTTATTTATATACATCAACTTTGATTTATTCATTTATCTATTCTTTTCTACTCTGTTTATCTATCTATTTGTGGGATGGGACATCCTAGTGGTTAGAACGTTGCATTTGCGATATGATAGCCCGGGATTGAGCCCAGGTTTGAGCTACTGCAGAGTCACCTGCTCCAGGGGTTTTTTCCCCCTGGAGTTGACATTAGTGCCGACTCCGCTTCCCCAAACGTTCTTCAGATGAGACAATGAACTGAGGTCCCATGTGCAAACATACGCAGAACATCTTACAAGAATATCTTGGGCATAAGTTAAAACCTGGTCTGCCTTTCGGAAGAATAGGTCATGGCATGCAGGTGGGAATGGATGACAACATAAAAAACCCCAAAAAGTATGCAGACACGTGTCGTGTTTAGACATCACCCCCTGGATTAGACTGGCTATTTTAATGGTGGGCAAAAACGGTCATATAATATGCAACGTCTTACTACTGGTAAACCCCAGAGCTCCCATTGAGGACTCCCCCCCAAAAAAATACAAAAAATAAAATAAAATAAAATAAAATCTTGCTCCTTAAGAAGTTTGGAGAATTTTGTAATCTTTTTCTTCAAAGTCTGGAAGCATGTTGAATTGCTAAATGCTCTATAGCAAATATTTGTGTCTGGAAAGTATTAAAATTAGCAATTATCTTGTGTCGTCTTTCATGTGAGTGTTCAACATTAAGGTGCTTTAGATGTTGTTTCGTTCATCGGTTGCTATTATTTGGCAGTACATTTTTTCTTTTGGTGAAATACATTGTGTTCATTTGGTTGTTTCTTTTCTATGTGAAATACATTATGTCAAGCAGTTTGTTGTAGTTCCATCTGTTGAATTTGTATGTGTGTGTGTGTGTGTGTGCGTACGTACGTGCGTGCGTGTGTGTGTGTGTGTGTGTGCGCGCGCTCGCGCGCGCATGCGAATATGTACTTGTGTATGTACTTCTGTAGTTACGTAAAACATTTATACCACGCTTTTTCTCAGTTGAATGGCTGGTTAGATGAGTCAGCTGACACAAAGCTCATTTAACTGATGAACACAACGTTGCAGTACAACCTGAAGTTTTACAGAATGGTGCGTATAAAAGAAAAAATAAAGGAACATACACCATTCTTGCAGAAAACCTATGAAGCAGGTTTCCTCCTTTATGTAAAATCTTATTCAGAAATTTTCTCTTTTCTATTGCTGTCATCGTGGTGGGTTTTTTTTTCATCTCTCACCACCCTATCCCTACCATCTTTTGTTCTTCATTTGCAACTGTCTGCATTATGCCTTTTAAACCTAGTCCTTTTCATTTACCGCAGCAAGATGTTTATCAGAAATCATTTCTTGGTTTATAAAAGGAGTTGCTACCAACAAACAAATCCTACAACACCCTAACATAGTCAGAGATGGCTAAGATGGTTGGTAGATGGTGCAGCCTCCTGCAGTCCCTAGAATTTCAATACAACCAAACCAAATCCAACGTAGCCTGGTACACCTTGCCTTTGAAAAGGTCCGGAACACAGGCTTGCCAATCAAAGCATGGCCTGTTTGATCAGAGCCCAGGGAAGGCTGGTAACGTCTTCCCTGATCATGATCTTTGATGAAAAAATTCGCTTGAAATAGGAAGGGGAGAGAGGGGTTGGCATTTGTAGCCAGCAGGCTACATCCCACCCCCCCCCCCCCCCCCCCCCCCTTACCTATGTGCACAGCGGAGCACAGATCTTCAAGGGATTGAAGTTAGATGTTATGTAGTACTAATGTGCAGAACACAAAAAGCAGAGGTGAGACATTTTCTTAAGAAAAGGTGAGAAAAAAGTCAGCTCGTTATTCTTTCTCTCTTTTTTTTTTTAAATAGCTGAAACGGCATAATTATTGCCTTGGTCAAAGCTGCGTTGCAAATAGCCTGTTAAAAACAAAAAACCTCGCAGCAAACGTCAACACTATTCGCTGATTGGTCAAAATGGTTCCACGTGAATTTGACACACGGATGCAGAGTTACTCCGCTTGAGCACGTGATTAGATGAGCTCGAATTCAGTTCATGTTGTTTGCAGCTGAGAACAGAACTGTTTAAAAACTCAAGAAGAAGTCTTTACTGTTCAGTATCCGAAGAAAATGTCATGCTCTCCCCCAAGCTGTCGGTCTTCGAATAATATTGACTATCAGGTAAGATTATTCGTTGCTGTTTGAATGCCTCCAAGTCGTAAGCTTCACATTTTATCTGCCACTCTGGACTGACCGGTGGCAGTGAGAGTCTGGCCTTTTCCAAGTTCAAGTTTCTAGTTCTTTTTGTTGGTCATGGAAGAAATCTAACATAGTATTGCTGTGTTAAATTCTGGTTCTTTGTAAGGAATCCTGGTTTGTGTTTGAACTGAACTCAAGGAGTTAGTGGAACATTGTGCACAGTGAAATGGTAGTGTTTGGCAGTGTCTGAGGCAAGTTGAACCTGGTAGTTCTTCCCAGGTAGCCAACTGCATGATGGGTATGTTCGCGTCATCCGTGCCACAGGCCCAAGCTGACCCAGGTTGTTTTATAACGAATGGTAACATTCTTGGAGCTTTTGTTGGTAAAACCATAAAATGGAGTGTTTGAACGTCATGGTTTAACCCCCCCCCCCCCCTGCCCCCAGTTCATTTACTTTTGTAATGGTTCATCAGTAACAATGCCCAAATTAATCATTTCAGAAGGTATGCACAGTAAGCTGAGTAACGTAGCGAGTGTTCTGTTATATTGTTGGTTTAAACAAATATCCAGAAAGGAAAAAACACATTTTAGACAAATGCATTCGGAGCAGCAACAAGCTAATAGCTTATAGTGTACTCCGCTATTTAACACAACAAAACGTATTTGGCAGCTGAAAAGATTGTCACAACAAATCAATCCTTTGAAAAGTGTGAACTTGTGAAAACTATGAAACCTCATACTCAATCGCGTGTTGATTTTACATATCATTTTAAGTCAGGAAAAGAAGAAAGCAAGACGTAAGTAAGCTTTGTGTTGCATTGGGGCAGAGAAAAATGAAAGCTGTAAACCATTAATTATACAAACTGGTAGTACATCATTTTCATAGTAATTTGTCATGGTATTTTCGTTGATGTAGTGATTCTATTTATGTTCGTCATGGTTTCGCCATGATGGTCATGGTTGCAGAACATCTTGCGCACACGTTAAAACCCCTTCCGCTTTTCGGAAGAGTAGGCCATTGTGTGCCGGTGGGAACAGATTGCAAAATTGACGAAATGGATGAAAAAAGCACATGAGTGCTTATTCCATTATCCTCGAAATTGTTTTTTAAATTGTTTATTAAAGAAACAAAAGCAATCCCAACCAGCCTTATGAATGTTTTCATTTTCTTACAGGAAACCCAAGAAGTGACCCTGTAAGCTGGAGAGGGATGGGAGTCATCAGATTCATTCAACTTGCCCGCAACACATTGCCTTCAAAATCTGCTGCAGTAACCTGGTGACTTTGATCAAAGAGTTGAACACACCAAGTCGAGAGGTAGATTTCAATTTTTTTTTTTAAAGTGAATTAAATGAAAGCAAGATTCATTTCACTGTGGTTGATGCTTTAATGTAAGTAAATTATGATTTGTATAGCAATAGTATAGCAATGCCAAATCTGCTGACATGGCTTGGTGTTTTGGTAGGAAAATCGGGAGTGAAGGATACAATTGTTTTGTCATAAAACTGAACGTGTCACACAGTACCTCGGAATATTGCATGCCAGATTTAATTTTGTTGAAATAGAATGATTGCAATTTAAAAAGTGGGATGTCATTTGATTTTTGCCAAAAATGTTATGATTTTCTGTGTTTTATTTTGATAGCTGCTGGTGGTTGTTGTAGTGTTTTGAGGGGAGATGATTAATTATACACAATGCTTGCCAACTTTCTCCTCTCACTGTCCCTCTCTCTCGATCTTCCTTTCTCTGTCTTCACCCCCCCCTCATCTCTCCCTCCTCTCTCTCTCTCTCTCCCTCTCTCTCTCCCTCCCTCTCTCTCTCCCTCCCTCTCTCTCTCTCTCCTCCCCTCTCTCCCCTCTCTCTCTCTCCCTCCCTCTCTCTCTCCCTCCCTCCTCCTCTCCCTCCCTCTCTCTCTCTCCCTCCCTCTCTCTCTCTCCCTCCCCCTCTCTCTTGAGTCATATGTTTTTTACACTACTTTATGCCCATTTTGTCAGATCAATGACAAGGCAGCCAGGGCATAGTCTGCGATGACGACATTGGAGAGTGGTTCTGAACCACAATTGTACGCCAAGGATGTCTGCTCTTCCCCAGTTTCTTCAACATCATCTTGCAGAGAATACTGACTGTGTGTTTGATAATCACGAGGAAATAGTCGGCAATGGAGGCAGGACAACTACAGACTTCAGTTTTGCAAACATTGATAGCTCTAGCTGGACAAAAGCAAGATCTGGTACACCTGGTAAATCACCTTGAGACTTCTTCAGCATATGGCATGCTGATGAGTGCAAAGAAGACGCAGCTGATGACAAACAGCTCTAATGGCATCACCACTGACATTATAATAGACAAGAGAATTTAGACACCTTGCCCTAAATATTTGAGAATTACACAGTATGGGGCGAAGGATCAAAACCTGAGGAATCGGCCACCACAATGATCATCATTATAATCAAATAATACCAAGCAATCAGTGAGCCTTATCAACGACGACTCCAGGTAGATGCCACTGCTGGAATACCAGACCTCTGAACCTGTGAACATGTGGCTTTATTGCTTTGTTAGGTCCCTGGATAAAGGATGGAGGATAGGGTTTTAGTGCTCGATATCTGGAGCACAGGCCAGCATGCGCTGTGGCTTCAAGAGTCGCGATGTTCTGGTATCCTAGTGCCTATGGTCTTGACCGTTGAAGACATTAACAGGTTTCCAGGGCCTCTAGTTTAAGGCTAAACTGCAGCACTGCTGAAGCATTTGACACTTTTGAAACTTAGAATCTTCTTCTCTTCTTTCGTTCGCTTTATACCGTCAGATAAGTTTGGGAAAAGTAGTTCACGTCCTTTCCAGCTCCTTGTGGACTGTACAGCATGGATCGTAGGGTTATTTCCATAGGCCACACATTCACTAGCTAGCTAGTCTGGTTTTCTTTACTACAGGTATGCATTTAGGGGAGAAGGAACAGGTTTCATCTGTGTAGACATATGGTGATTTAGCCTGTCATGCCTAGTTCAGTCTCTTAGTATGATGACCTGCTCTTCTCTTCTGAGATGTTAGTAGTCGTCCTTTACTCTGGCTCGGGCCATTGATTTGATAATTAGAGTTTTTTTCCCCCATGGAAGGTGAGGTTGCTTTCGCACTGTTCTCTGTGCATCCTGTTTTGCAAGTTCATCAGCCTTTGGGCAGAGAGCCATTTCAGTGTTACATGTTTGTTTTGTGTAAGTCGTAGGAGTTCCTGCTGGAGCTCTGTTTCTTTGTCTGCTGACAGGGCTTGTAGGACTGACAGGGCATCGGTAAAAAAACCCACACTCGGATCACTCCTGTATCTTTGCTTCTGCTTTGATTAAATGTTGTCCCCGAAGCTATGTTTTAAATATACTAGTTGTGAATGTGTCTTCCCAGTCAGCTGCCTTTAATCGATCACTGTGCACCAAATTTCAGATTGCATCAGCACCTCTTGCTTTAAAGAAATAAAATATAATAAAAAATAATCAAATAAAAAAGAAAATATTTCTTTAAGTCAATAAAAGAGAAGAATCAAAATAAACTAAAATATAAAAGAATAAAAATAAAATAGAATAAATTAAGATAAAACAAAATGAAATAATATAGGATAGATAATGCAATAAAATAAATATTATGAATAAAATAAAACAAAACAAAATAAAATAAACGGAAAATAAATAATGCTAAAAACCAGGAATAGTGGGATAAAACAAAATGAAATAAAAATAAGATTAAACCTAAATAGTAATTAAAAAAGCTAGAGGATCAAAACTGAGCAATCATGGTGACAGTGATCTCGGTGGCTTTTGTTTGGGCTTTTTTTTTGGTGGGGGGGGGGGGGGGGGGGGGGGGAACCCTTCAAAGGTATTGACACAGCTTTCATGAGGGATTCTTTCACCTTCATCTATCCCTTAGTCTAGTAGACCATTGGGGCACCACTGAAACTTTTGCAACCAGCTTCCTCCACTCTAAGTTGTTTTCGTCTTTCCATAGCAAGTGGAACACTCAAGGCTGGTCCATTCTCTGATGTTGTCTTTCCATCGTTTTCTCTGTGTCTTCGTCTCTTGCACTGTTCCTTGTAGGAGAATTTTATCCAGTCCAGATGTTCGTGCCACATATATACTTGTGCCACTTATTTCTTTTTTTTTTTTTGACTGAAGTCGGAAGCTCTTTATAAGACCCGATGACGTTTTCATTTCTGGTTTTCACTTTCTCGTTATCGTGATTCTGTATGAGATATCAAGAAGTTTGTGAAAGCATGTCGTTTTCATTGCCTGCATCCTTCTTTCAATGTCTGCTGTTATGGTCCTTGTTTCAAATGTGTATAGATATATAGACATAACCTGGGAATGCATCAGTCTGATCTTGAAGCTGACGGTGATGTTCTTGTTCCTGAGGACTTTTTGTTTTGTCATTGCAGCTGAGGTCTGGGCTATCCTAGAACAAATTTCGTTTTTCTCCTTCATCTGATACTATGAGGGATTATTGGGATTCCATCACCTCCTCGCAATTTTATAGACTCCTAATCCCTTCTTCCTGTCCCGTATTCCATGGGAGTTTTAATGGGGTGGTAAAATCACATGGATCACACTGAGGTTTGATGGAATTATAGGCCAATCTCCAGCTGCTGTCATTAGGGGAACTCCTGTCAAAACCTGCATACATGTGTAGCTGCACCTCACCTGTTATCAGAGGAACTCCTGTCAAAGCCTGCACCTCAACTGCTAGGGGAAAGAACTGTCAACGCCTGTATGTGTAACTGCACCTCGCCTGTCATTAGGGGAAAGAACTCGTCGAGGCCTGCATGTGTAACTGCACTTCACCTGTCAAGGGAACAAACTCCTGTCAAGAACTGCACGAGTCACTGCACCTCACCTGTTATCAAGGGAACAAACTTTTGTCAAGACCTACACGTGTAACTGCACCTCAGCTGTCGTCAAGGGAACAAACTCCTGTCAAGACCTGCATGTGTAACTGCACCTTACTTGTTATCAGGGGAACAAACTCCTGTCAAGACCTGCATGTGTAACTGCACCTCACCTGTCAAGGGAACCAACTCCTGTCAAGACCTGCACGTGTAACTGCACCTCACCTGTCATCAGGGGAAAAAACTCCTGTCAAGGCCTGTACGTGTAACTGCACCTCACCTGTCATCAAGGGAAGAAACTCCTGTCAAGACCTGCACATGTAACTGCACCTCGCCTGTTATTAGGGGAAAAAACTCCTGTCAAGGCCTGTATGTGTAACTGCACTTCAGCTTCATCAGGGGAACAAACTCCTGTCAAGACCTGCACGTGTAACTGCACCTCACCTGTCATCAAGGGAACAAACTCATGTCAATACCTGCAAGTGTAACTGCACCTCACCTGTCATCAGGGGAACAAACTCCTGTCAAGACCTGCACGTGTAACTGCACCTCACCTGTCATCAGGGGAACAAACTCCTGTCAAGACCTGCACGTGTAACTGCACCTCACCTGTCATCAAGGGAAGAAACTCCCGTCAAGACCTGCACGTGTAACTGCACCTCACCTGTCATCAAGGGAAGAAACTCCTGTCAAGACCTGCACGCGTAACTGCACCACACCTGTCATCAAGGGAACAAACTCTTGTCAAGACCTGCACGCGTAACTGCACCACACCTGTCATCAAGGGAACAAACTCTTGTCAAGACCTGCACGTGTAACTGCACCTCACCTGTCATCAGGGGAACAAACTCTTGTCAAGACCTGCACGTGTAACTGCACCTCACCTGTCATCAAGGGAAGAAATTCCTGTCAAGACCTGCATGTGTAACTGCACCTCAGCTGTACCTGCACCTGCAACTTTGCTGTCATCAGGACAACTCCAATCAAGACTGCAATATGTAAGTACATAGAACTTTACAGTTTGAGTCAATCTGTCAGTGATGACAAATTTTGATAGTCAGTTGTAGGTTTATACCAAATGAAAAGATCGCAGGGTTGCTTTTGAAATGTCCGGGGTGGCCATGGGAAGTGGATGTGCCCAACGTATAGAATTATGAAGGCAATATACTACTTGGTTCTTTGGATGAGACTATAATCGGGGTCCCGTGTGAGAATGCACGAAAAACATCTTGCGTACACATTATAAGGGCTTCACCCTTTGGAGGAGCAGGTCTTTGGGGCCAGTAAGAAGTGATGATGAAAATTTCAAAATGCATGCACACTCATGTTGTTAAGATATCTTCCCTGAGGTTGGAATGCGGGTGCCTTAATGGTGACCCAAAATGGTGGCATACACAAAATGACATAATTGCTGAAGCTTGAAGCTTTAGCCAAGGAACATTTGTGTGCTGGTTATTTATGTAAAATGTCATATGCAGTCTGAAAATTAAGATTCTTAAAAAAAAAATTTCACCTTCTTTGGCAATAATTATGCATTAATATTAAGTGTATAAAATATGGCCCAAACTTTTTTGTGAAAGTTTTATGTTAAGAAAAACCCACCCAAACGTTATTTTGCAGAACTTTGTGGAAGGCTTTTAAAAATCATTGGTAATGTAAAAAAAAAATCAAGGGGAAGAAGTGAGTGGGTAAAAGATTTTAAAAAAGGCTAGGCATATAATCTGTTACTATCCTCACACTTGTGAACAGTTTTTTGTCTTTTTCATTTGTACATTTATCTTTATGTTGAGATTTTCTGGTTTTCATCATTATGATGTCATGTTTTTCCAGGTACCATATGAGTGGGAGTAGCTCCACAGTCTATTCCAGCACCATAAAACATTGCCCTGTCACAGCAGTTGGTCAACTGAATGCTGCTGTGGTTCATACACTGCTAACCTCGTGGCTCCCTGCATGAAATGGGGCCAGGGAGGCATATTCTTCACTACTGGATGAAGTTCAGGTAAGAAATGGTCATAACCACCAGCCGCCTTGGTGCAGTGGTTAGCATCTAGGGTTACGGACTGGAAAGTCACGGGTTCCAATCCCAGAAGAGTCGTAGGGATTGTTTTGTCTCCTGTGGGGTTTTACTAGATTGAATTTGCTTTGAGGCCATTGGTAAGACTGGGGCCACACAGTTGAGCTTCGACCTCTTACAGGTGCAACGTTTTTCAGATTGTCTGACCAACACTGCATGTGTCTGTATCTCTCAGGCCCAGTTGATTCACGGTTCTATTATGATACAGAAAGGAAGTGCAGAGTACAACCCTTCCACTTAGTCTCAAAAGCGAATGCACTTCCATAGCAGCATCATTTCATCATCTTAATCGTCACTGATCATCATGCAATAAGAGGAGATTGTCTGTGATCCGGTGGCCCTGGTTACCCTAGTCTCATACTAACCTCAGTTTAGGTTTTCCCCATACACTTGTGTGCCTGTGGTTGGTTTATGTCAAAGGATAGCCTAGTGGTTACAGCATCGAGCTTTGGATTTGACAGCCCAGGTTCAAGCCACTACCAAGGCACCTGTTTGAAGGGATTTTCCCCTGGGAATTAACATCAATACCAACTCCACTGCCCCTAAAGTCCTTCCCATAAGACTATAAACCGAGGGCCCATGTGTAAATACACAGAGAACATCTACGTACATGAAAACCTGTTCCACATTTCGGAAGAGAAATCATTTGCATGGCAGTAGGAACGGATGACAATATTAAAAAAGAAACCCGCATTCACACCTGTCAGGAAGCAGGAATGTGGTTATCCTACTGGTAGACAGAAACGGCTGTATAATTAGGCAAAATCTCGCCAGTGGTGAACCTTGGGAGCTCTGACCCCCCAAAAACAACAACAAAAACAAACAACCCCCCCAAAAAAAAAACCCAAACAAAAAACCCCAACAAAAGCCTCTTATTATTACCCAGTCTTAGCCAGTCACATGGTCAACAAAGTCGGCAGTCAAAGGCTGCTTCACGTCTTGAACTCGGGTTTTCATGACACACAATGATGTATCAGTTCTTCATTGCCTTGATTGATTTGCAATTTTTACAAAGATGTTTGACATGAGTTAAAATGAAATATTTGTAATAAAAAAAGACCCCTTAAAAAACACGTTTTTTTCTTTTTCTTGTCACCAGGAATTTGTCACTACATGGACCAGAAATTCACCGCTACTTGGAGGACTAAGACATAACATCCAGGACCAAAACATCACCACACGAAGGACCAGAATGTCATCACCACATGGGGAACAAGAACATCATCACCACATGGAGAACCATAAAATCACCACATGGAGAACCAGAACATCATCACCACATGAACCAGAAAATCATCACCGCATGGAGAACCAGAAAATCACCACATGGAGAACCTGAACGTCATTGCTACATGGAGGACCAGAACATCACATGGAGAACCAGAACACCGCATGGAGAACCAGAACATCATCACTACATGGAGAACCAGAACATCATCACTACATGGAGAACCAGAACATCATCACTACATGGAGAACCAGAACATCATCACTACATGGAGAACCAGAACATCATCACTACATGGAGAACCAGAACATCATCACCACATGGAGAACCAGACCATCATCACCACATGGAGAACCAGAACATCATCACCACATGGAGAACCAGACCATCATCACCACATGGAGAACTACATGGAGAACCAGAACATAGCCACCACATGGAGAACCAGAACATCACCACATGGAGAACCAGAACATCATCACCGCATGGAGAACCAGAACATCACCACATGGAGAACCAGAACACCACCACCACATGGAGAACCAGAACATCACCACATGGAGAACCAGAACATCATCGCCGCATGGAGAACCAGAACATCACCACATGGAGAACCAGAACATCATCACCACATGGAGAACCAGAACACCATCACCGCATGGAGAACCAGAACATCACATGGAGAACCAGAACATCATCACCACATGGAGAACCAGAACATCATCACCGCATGGAGAACCAGAACATCATCACCGCATGGAGAACCAGAACATCACATGGAGAACCAGAACATCACCACATGGAGAACCAGAACATCACCACATGGAGAACCAGAACATCATCGCTACATGGAGAACCAGAACATCATCGCTACATGGAGAACCAGAACATCACCACATGGAGAACCAGAACACCATCACTACATGGAGAACCAGAACATCATCACCACATGGAGAACCAGACCATCATCACCACATGGAGAACCAGAACATCATCACCGCATGGAGAACCAGAACATCACCGCCGCATGGAGAACCAGAACATCACCGCCGCATGGAGAACCAGAACATCACCGCCGCATGGAGAACCAGAACATCATCACCACATGGAGAACCAGAACACCATCGCTACATGGAGAACCAGAACATCATCGCCACATGGAGAACCAGAACATCATCGCCACATGGAGAACCAGAACATCATCGCCACATGGAGAACCAGAACATCATCGCCACATGAACCAGAACATCACAGGGAGAAACGGAACATCATCACCACATGAACCAGAACATCATCACCGCACGGAGAACCAGAACATCATCACCGCATGGAGAACCAGAACATCATCACCGCATGGAGAACCAGATCATCATCACCGCATGGAGAACCAGACCATCATCACCACATGGAGAACCAGAACACCATCACTACATGGAGAACCAGAACATAGCCACCACATGGAGAACTACATGGAGAACCAGAACATCATCACCACATGTAAGACAATGACATTATCACCAAGAAATCACGTTAAACTGAAAGTTATGTAAAACATGAGTCATGTGCATACAGCCAGCACAATTCTCAGAATTGAGCACCACCATTACCATTTTTACTCGTGAATTGGTGGATACCAAAACTTAACTTCTGTATTTACACGCCATCAGCTCTAAACTTGAAAGCAGTTAAAATAGTACATTACTGAGATCTTCAGATGTAGTAACGGATTAAACCATTCATAGCAAGTGCAATCCAACCTTTGTGGAGCAATGTGCAATATAGAATATATAAAAATTAATGTGCAGCGAGTAAGGTGGTAAAGGGACTATTCAACAAAGACTGGAGCAAAAACAAACCCAGACGAGCAGTCGCTAACTACACACTATGCGACTGCATGCAACGGCTCGCATTGGGGCATTGATCAGCAAAGCCAGGCAAATGTATTCAGTTGGTTTACTAAGAGATCATACATCATCTCGCTCTAGGGCAGTTGCTGCTTTAGATATCATGCTCAAATGAAGAAAAGCATATTTTTTTCAAAGAGGGGAAGAGATTTTGATCCAGGGCTCTTCAGTTAAGCCTTTATAACCGCCCCCCTCCCCCCCCCCCCAAAAAAGGGTAGAGGAAATTAAAAGTGTAAACAACAAAACCAAGGGGGAAAGGGGAAAAAATAAAGCTTCTAAACAATGACCCACCTTAAAAAATTTTGTTGCTGCTTTTGTTGTTGCTGTGGTAGGCATACATTTTACTACAAAAATGTATTAACCAAACACAGTTCAAGGAGAAAAAGGAAGAAAGATAATAAGGCCAAAAAAGAAGACAAATGCCACGAAAAATAAAGGAAGGGGGAACAATCCTCTCATACATAATAAGGAAGCAAAGGGAGAGAATGGTGCCTCAAATCTACATACTGATTTGATATATAAAAGGAGGGAAATGTGTACTTGTCAAAAAGGAAGCGAGTCGTATATTTATTTCTGGATGGCACATTGTGCAAGCTATCCATTTGCTCTTGTCACTTGTGATAAAAGAGCAAGTAATTATGTATCTTGCCCATGTTCTCATTCTATTAAAGTCCATCTCTACTACTTACCTGTCCTATTGATTCATAAAGATTTGTATTAAAAGCAGGAGACTGATACCAGTTCAAGTTATGAGAACGTTAAGTGTGTATTATTTGAATCTCCTGAATGTACATATTGCTGAAACCGTTTATCATTCCACAAGGGAAGGTTACTATAGTCCTTCCGAGGGCACTGCATACATTGTTTTTTGTTATGAAAAATTGCATGTCCAAATCTCCTATCAAACCAAGGAGAAAAATAGAGTAATAAATTAGGTGATTGTGTAGAAACACCAGGTAGGGGAGAAAAAGCAGATGATTCTAAATAACATATTTTTAAGGAAACGGTGTGTGAGAGGAGTATTGAATAAATCTGAAGTTCATGGGAATGGGGGAAAAGAAACTAGTTGAAGACGGGTTTTTTAAAAGTGATTTTACCTTTTCTTCCTTGTATTTCAACTGAAAAATAGGGTTAATTAATGATAGGTGCCAACGTTATGATTTGCAGTATGTTTTGGTTTTGTGTGTGATAGAGCGAGAGTGAACACTATTCGCAACCTGAGGTAGTCTTGGATTTTAGGAGTGTTACAGAAGTGTAAACAGATATACTGGCTTACCATGGTATACCATTGTGATGTTTGTGTTGCTGAAGCTTTTATTTTTTACCTTTTGTTAGGAGTCCTAAGGGTTTTACACTGAAGAATTGTTCATCAAATCATAGATCGAATCAGAGGTCTTCTCTGCTACTGGTGACCTTGTAACCCAGTATTGATTTAGCCACCTGTGAGAGGTAAACTCGGGGAACAAATTCAACTCGGAGTGGGATATGCTCTGTTGCTGTGTTCCACTTTCTGAAGAAACTGGGCATAACATAGAATTGTAAATTGAACTCTGCTGTAGAGGAAATAGGAAAATTGAATTAAATTAAAGCATTTTTGTTAATGTGTATTCTAATATAAATTCAGTTGTCATTCGCGGTTGAACGCTCAGACAGCAAGTATAAGTAAATCCGTGTGGGGTGTGTGTGTGTGTGTGTGTGTGTGTGTGTGTGTGTGGTGTGTAAAACGGATGGAGTGTATATCAGATATTGATGGAAGGGGAATTCTTGGAGGATGGGCTAAGACATGATTGATTAGATCAGCAGAAGTGGAACAAAATTAATTGGACTGGGTAATGAAGAGAAGGGACTGGAAAAAGTGGGTTTTTCCTGAAATTTTACTTTAGGTTTAATATGTTACAGATATATGTTGGACTTGATCCTTTTAAGACGCACACTTTTGAGAAAAAAAATAGTAGACTGAAACGAGTTAGCTGAACTAGAATGCAAGATGTAACTTGCTTTTGGCCAGACTGGTAATGATTAGAAAAAAGAAAGCTTATGTATCATAATGTCTATGCGCCATTGTGTCCACATGCATTGAGACTTATTCACAGACCAAATGTTGAACAGTGCTAACACTAACCC
Source organism: Rapana venosa (assembly GCA_028751875.1). Taxonomy (NCBI): domain Eukaryota; kingdom Metazoa; phylum Mollusca; class Gastropoda; order Neogastropoda; family Muricidae; genus Rapana; species Rapana venosa. The sequence goes on along the minus strand of CM054149.1, from coordinate 35,957,520 downwards.
TAACCTTCATACTAACATTAACCTTGACCCTACATGTGGACACAGAGGCAGGTGGATACCATGATACATGCTGACAGTGGCAAAACATCTTAAGGGGGGAGGTTTGGGAGGGGGATGGAGTCCTTGTATTTCAGGGAAAGGGATGCTAAGGAGGGAGGGACAAGATCACCAGGAAGAGGGTGGATTGCTGAGTTTTTGCCGTGCGTGTGTGTGTGGACAAGATAGGGGATAGGCAAACTTTTCTTTTTTATGCTTCTGGGACCAGGGAAAGCTTTTAAGGAAAAGAGGATGTTTACATAAAAACGAAACAGTTAAAAATTCGTTATTTGAAGTCAACAAATTTTAATGTCCCAAGAAAAAACTTTCTGAAATATGATTGTATAATCAAAGGGAATGGGGCAGTGATAGAAGTGGGTGTGTGTGTGTGCAGGAGGAAAATTGAGGATGCATTTTAGGAAAGAGGGAATTAAAACAGGTGTAGGAAGCATGCTCGCGTCAATGGGAAATGAATGCTTAAGCAATTGTGTTTCTGCTTAAAAATAGGGGTGCGGGGATGATCTCAGAGTTTTCGTGTTGCATGTGTGATGCATGTAGTCTGCTGTGCACACTTTTACAGCAAATGTCAGCGAGCTGAAGATCAGATCAGTTATTTGTTTATTCAGTCATTAAAGATATGGAGGTGATGCCATAGAAGCCAAAAGGGAGAGAAATCGTGTAAGCAGGCAGGAAGGGAGTCAGTACATCTCTATCTTCGATATTTACTGCTAATTATTACACCCCCTTTTTGTGCTTTAGGCTAATATTGCTCTAGTATACCATGGTATTCCACCGTCTATATATGCTGCTGTGTAATGAGCACAAAGTAATGTATGGTCTCTATCTACCTCTGTGTGTGTGTGTGTGTGTGTGAAGTCAAGTCAAACTTTTACTTTCAGATGTGTGTGTGTGTTTTCAGGGGAAAATATAGTTACCAAAATGATGGTTGCTATTTGATTTGTGTTTATCAGTTTGTATAGTGGGGTTTTGTTTTTCATATGGGTAATGATGGAGTAGTACCAAGGGAAGGGTGGTAGTAGTATGGGTCAGGGGGTGGGAAACATGCTCATGGAAACTGTGTGTACATGGATGGTGGTGTTGATTTTGTGTGAGCGGGTAAGGTTGCAGGATGTGCACAACCATGGGTTGAATAAAGTAATGACTGATGAATGTTTCTTTTTTTAAAAACAAAGATAATTATGTAACACTTTTTGATATCTGTGTGTAAAGAACCATTGTCTATGCCCCCCCCCCCCCCACCCCCACCCCCCTCTGAAACGTTTTGACTGAGAGAACTATCAATTAAAAATGGTCAGGTCCTGTGATGGCCTTTGATTGCAAAAGTACTGGTAAGTTAAGTGTGTCCTACAGGTAGTGTATAATGATATTCCATTATATGTTTTACAGTTTACAGTATTATGTTGAAAGATGATTAAATGTCTTTTTAAATAGTTTTTTTAATCTTTGAGTTTTTTGTGTGTAAATCAGATCGTGTGTCAGTAAAACGGTACCCCCCCCCCCTCCCCACTATCCCCGAAAATTCAAATACACAAATCATCCTGTGATGATTTTTGAATAGTCTTACATAATCTTTTGTGTGATCGTGAATTTTGTGTATTTTTGCAATGTTTTAAAATGAATTAAATTGGTTATATATGCTTTTGTATATTTATGGTTGTTCATGGGTGATGAGTGTATGTGGGTATGCACCTTTAAAGTTTAAGAACAAATGGTCGATTTTTTTGTTTCTGCTGAGATAACAAATCGAGCATGATTTTCACTTTTGAAGTCTTTCTTTTAAAAAAAAATCATTTTTATGGCTTGGTTTTATTTTCATGAAATCAAGAACTTTGATGTTGATTACATTTTTTGGCTTGATGAATTATAGGTTTAGAAAATTCTCTGATAACTGAAATTTTTTGTTCATAAAAAAAATTCTAAAAGAAACCTTTATGTTAAAAGTATATGGGGTTTACATGCTTATTTAGCGCACGTAAAAAAACCCACGGCAACAAGAGAGTTGTCCCTGGCAAAATTCTTAGAAAAAAGCCACTCTGGTAGGGAAACAAATACAGCTGCAGAAAAAAAAGAAAGAAAAAAAAGGGTGAAAGGGTGGCGCAGCGCTAAGTGGCGACGCGTTCTCCCGCTCTCCCCGGGGAGAGCAGCCCGAATTTCACGGAGAGAAATCTGCCGTGACTTAAAGTGGTATGAAATAAAATCTGAGCGCTTTGATTTGTTGCTTTACAAGATTCAGCGCTATATAAATTCCATACATTATTATTATTATTATTATCTGATTATTAAAACAAGTTTTGGATTTCTGTGGATAGTACAGCGTGTGTTGAAATACTCTTTCAAGGGCTTTTTGTTGTTGGTTTGGGTCTTTTTCTAGTTTTAAAATAAAATCTCATAGCTTAAAAAAACCCTTGTCCCGCAATGGCTTCCAAAAATATCCTGAAACAATCTGTTTGAAATTTCTGTTAAAATCATTGAGAATTAGTTTTGTTTGTATATACTGTAAATGCATGGTTTGTGTGTGTTAGGTGTGCGTGTTAGTGTGTGCGTGTGTGTTAGTGTGTGCGTGTAGTGTGTGCGTGTGTGTTAGTGTGTGCGTGTTAGTGTGTGCGTGTGTGTTAGTGTGAACTGAAGAAAGGTTTATGAAATGAACAGGAATGTTTTTGTAGTTTTCTTTGAGATATTTTTTTGAAATTATTAATAGTTTAAATATATTTTGTAAAACATGCTTGCAATTAGAAAAAATATTCAAATGCATATATTGGGAATTTACATTTTTTTTTTGCCTTTTTAAAAAAGGTTCTGATCAAATTTTTTAGTTGAGACAGAAAATCAAGTCTGTTGGCTTGAAAGCTTTCTTCCCCCCTAGTAGACGGTTTGGTACAAAATTGTTCTCTGATGTTAATTAAACCAAACTATTTAATGTAGAAAAATGTCCACGAACAATTTTGATGTTTGAATTTTAGGTTTGATATGTATGTTAGACCTTTAAAAATTGTTTTAGATGTGTTACCATTTTGTGTGTATATTTGCAAGCGGACTCTACAGAATGTGCGAGAGTACAATACAGGTTTTTTAAAAGCTTGTTTTTGTGTAGGTGAAATCAAATGGTTAAATTTGATATTAGCATCATTTGGATAAGATTTAACTGTATATATGTGTGTGTGAGAGAGCTTTTCAGTTTTTTTGGGTGTGTGTATGTTAACTGGAACAAATGGCATTTTTAACAAAAAGCTGATTTTGTTTGACTTGAATATTTATGTGAATGGTACTGTATTTTGTAGAGCTGGCAAATATGTACTAATATTCCTTCTAATGGGAGATCAATACAGTAACACAATAATGCAAAGCAGAGTTTGTAAAACATCAATTGTTACAAGTTTTTCAAGATTTTTAAAATTTTACTTGTAATTGTAATCAGGCATGTGTGTATGCTTGGGTGGAGTTAAATTTTTTTTTAAATTCATGTCTTTGAAATGATAAATCTTGTGAGCAGAGCATTGAATTACTTAGAAAGTCATAACGAGCTACTGAAATTACTGATGTGTGGCATGGGTTTTTATTATTGGGGATCGTTGTTTTGGTGATCGAACAAACACAAATTAAGATAAACTGTAGATGGTAGGTTTTGTTTGTTTTCACTTTTTTTTCTTTTGTTACTGCTGTTGCTACTTGATGAAGGTTTTGAATTATTTTCCTTTGCTGGCAAGACTGGAATTTTTTTAAGGGAAGGGGGGTGTACAATTGAAAAAAAAAGTCCTGAAAGAAACTTTTCTGGTATTATGCTTGAAATAGTCGTTTGAATCATTAAGCTTGGTTTTTATGTGTGTATTTTATAATGCTTAAAATGTACGGGCGGGGCGGGCGTGTGCCGTACCCCTTCAAGGTTTTGTTTTCTTTGGCGGGAGTGGAATGGGGTGGGTGGGTGGAGGCTGGTGGTGTTATCTTTGTATTTTTTATGTGTAGGTTAAACTTTTTAAAATATTAAATGCTCTAAACTCGAAAAGATGTTAGACTGACTAGTGTGCGCGTGTGTGAATACAATCAGGTATTTAAAGATATTAAGTTCCTGAATTTAATATTTGCATGAAAGGCATTGCTGCTTGTGTTGGCAAATCTGTTTTCTGATTTACCTTCCCATTGCAGATTTTACAGCAACACAGGAATACAAAACCAAATATATAAAAGACATGAATGTGGTTTGATTAGAAAAATGTAGCCGTTTTTGGTTTTTTCTTCTGCTTCTATTTTTGTTATTGTGTGATTGCTAAATAAATTCACATGTTATAGGGTTTTAAAAAATTATATCAATTTTTGGCTCTGAAGTGAGAAGTACTGCTAACAGAACTGAAAAGTGCTTAGAAAGAAAAACTGGGTTTTGAAATAAATGATTTTGCTGTGAGTGGTTCTTGCTTTTATTATTGTCATTAAAATTCAAATTCATTACGCATTCTACCTAACCCCGAATTTTTTGTTACTTTTAAAAGGGTTTTGAATAAAGTTTCTTATGATGAAACTAGAGAATATATCCTGAAACTATCGTTGAAATGTGTATGCTTGAATAATCGTTTGAATAATCAAAATGTGAAATGTTTTTGTCTATTTTGTGTTATGGTTGTACATGGAGAACGTGTGTGTGTGTGTGTGTGTGTGTGAATTGGATCAAATGTCATTTGGGAGAAAAATCAGTTCCGTTTATATTGGGGGGAAAGCTAATTCAGTTTTGTTATTTACTTTGACATTTGCATGGAAGGCATTGCTGTGTGGTGCTGGCAAATCGGTGTACTGATCTTCCTTTCACTGGGTGATCATTGCAGGTTTAACAGCAACAGCAGGGCAAAATCAAACACGTCAAAGATGTGGGTTATCACATTTTTCTGTTTTTGGTTTTTAACTTCCCTTTTCGTTTTACCGTTATTGTTAATCAGATATATTATTCCAGAAGTCAAGAGTACGGCTACCTCAGTGGTGAGTACAAACGGTTGCATATAAAAAAATCTCACTATTGTTAAACCTCGATGCTCTCTCCAAGGGAAAAAAAACTAAACAAAAATCAAATATTTGTTGATTTTGGGGTTGGGTTTTTAAAAGCATGTAATAACAAATGATATAGCTCTGAAAGGATATTTGCCGTTTACGGTTGGTAGAACTGGACTTTACATTTAAAAAAAAATTTTTTGTATATACTCGGAATGAAATTGTACTTGTACTCGTACATTATTTTTCTATCAGCAATTTGATTAAATATGTGTATGAACCAAGCAAACGCCAGATCCTAAATTGACATCTGATGTGGAAGGCAGTTTAGATTTTAAAAAAATGAAAAGCACCACCTCTATAACATTTTTATTTTTGCTGTTGTTTTATTTGAAAAATGTTTGAAATTATTTTCTATTGTTGGCCTGACAAGATATTTTGTGCATACGTATCGGACAAAAATCTTGAAAGAAACTTTGTTGTTGGAGTATTATTTGATCGAAATGCTCGTTTGAATCTATCTATCTGTCTGTCTATCGATCTATCTAACGATCCGTCTATCATCTATCTATCTATGTATCTATAACACACACACACATAATATATATAATATATGTATATATATATATAATATATATGTGTGTGTATATATATATTATACACACACATAATATTGCAGTGTGTGTGTGTTTCTTCGATTTAACTCTTTTCACTATTGGTGATATTAGATTGTGTGTGTGTGTGTTCGATTTATTCTTCCCACTATTAGCGATATTAGAGTGTGTGTGTAGTTCGTTCTTCGATTTAACTCTTTCCACTTTTAGTGATATTAGATTGTGTGTGTGCATTAATGCACACGTACGTACGTGGATAAGTGCGCGCGCGCGTGTGTGTTTTGGGGGTTGTGGTACATGCGTGTGTGTTCGCGTGCATGCGCATGTGTATATGACAATCAATACGTAGAGCCAGGGCTTTGAACCTGATTGAATGGAGGGGAAGTGTCCTGTGGATTGACAGCCAGGTTGTAAGACATTACACGCTCCCCTGCTTCTTTTCTTCTTCTTCTTCGCAATTCCTCCTCTTCCTCTTCTTCGTCTTTGCATTCTTCTTGGCATTCTTCTTCTTCGCGTTCTTTGCATTCTTCGCATTCTTCTTTTGAGCATTCTTCTAGGCATTCTTCTTCTTCGCGTTCTTCTCATTCTTCTCCTTGTTTCTACATTTTTTTGTACATTCTTGTTTTGCATACCTCTTCTTCTTCTTCTTCTTCTTCTCTCTCTGTCTCTCTTTCCGTCAATAAAGATGATCAAACAATCGATCAGTCTGTGTCAGTCTCTTGTTCTGACATTCTTTGTCTCTGCCTTTCTTTTTATCCTTTTCTCCCTGTCCTTTCTCTACTTATCCCTGTCTCTCTCTGTGTCTGTCAGTTTGTCTCGGTCTCCCACCCTGTGTGTGTGTGTGTGTGTGTGTGTGTGTACGCGTGCGCAATCCATTTTTTGAAGAGAGTGAGGAGAGTGTGTTTTGTGTGCGTGTGTGTGTGCTTACGCGCGCGCGCGCGCGTGCGTGTGTGTGTGTGTGTGTGTGTGTGTGTGTGTGAGAGAGAGAGAGTGCATGTGTGTATGGTAATCGATACCTTCCAGCAGGCTTTTGGACATGATTAAAGGGAAGGGGAGGGTGTCTTTTAACCTGACAAGCTATGTTGTAAGTAATTACACGCTCCCTCGCTTTTTTCTTCTTCCTCTTCTTTTAGCTCTCTCCCTCTCTCTATCATGTCTACCTGTGTATGTCACTGCCAGTTGCTTTGTCTCCGTATCTCTGTCTTTTCCTCCATCCCCTCCCCTCCCCTTCTCTGTCTCTGTCTGTCTCTCTCTCCTGTCTCTGTCTCTGACTGCATCTTTCTCTGTCTGTCCCTCTCCTGTGTCTGTCTCTCTCTCTTGTGTTAGTGCGCGCGTATGTATGTATGTATGTGTGTGTGTGCGGGCATGTATGCGTGTGTGGGTGCGCGTGCGTGCGTGCGTGTGCCTTCACACACGCGTGCATTCACATAAGGTATTGTGCGCGTGATATACGAATGTATTTGACAATCACTTATAGCCAGGGTTCCTGAGCATGATTAAAGGAATAGAGGCAGTGGGGTGGTGTTTATTATTTTTTTGGTCTGACAAGGAACATGTCGCAAGTCATAACACGCTACTGTTGTTTTTCTGTATCCCTTTCTTCTTCTTTCTGCCTCTCTCTCTCTCTTTATCTCTTTCTCTCTGACTCTGTAACTGACTGTGTTGTCTTTTCTCTTTCTGCCTTGTCTCTCTGGCTCTCTGTGTTTTTGTGTCTGTCTTTCCGTGTGTCTCTCTTTTGTATGTCTCAGTATCTTTGTTTGTGTGTCTGTGATTTTTTGCTGTCTTGTCTCTTCCTTTGTTTGCCTGTCTTGTGTGTGTGTCTGCTGCCTGCCTGTCTGTCTGTCGGTCTCTCTCTCTCTCTCTCTCTCTCTATCTCTCTCTCTCTTCTCTCTCTCTCTCTCTCTCTCTCTCTTCTACCCCCATAGAGTTGGACGTTAGCAAGGCAATATAATGCTTAACCTACTACCCTAAGAAAACATTCAGTTGTTCTCTTTGTCTGTCTGTCTGTCTTTTTGTCTGTCTGTCTGTCTGCCTGTCTGTCTCTCCCTGTGCTATCCTTAGTCCCAAGAAGCACACAGAAAGTTTCCTGACTGGTTTTCTTGACTCTGTATTCGTTGGATTGACAAAGAACTCGTGACGATTTGATTTGATGGTAGTCTTGCCAGAACGGAGAGAGACCAATTGTAAAATTAATGTTTGATGTATGACAAGCTAGATGTATTGATTCAGTGCACATTAATTTTAACAATCGGTTTCCTTTTCGTGTGTGTGGAAATATTGTAAGCCAATTAGTTTTAACGATTTGTTTTATGAAGGTAAAGCAAACTGTACTAGTTTAATTATTTTAAGTAAAAGTCTGCACTTACGTGATCGTATCGGTTCAAGGTTCTGAAATGAACTTTACTGTCTAGTTCGAGAAAGAAAGAAAGAAGACATACAGAAAATGAAAGAACGAAAGAAAGAAGAGAGAGACATAAAGACAGACACAGAGAGATAGAAATTGGCCAACGAAAGTAACGGATGAAGCAGAAAGAATAATCGATGAATGTTCTGACTGCAACAAAAGAACATAGAAATGATTATTCCAAGGCCATTTACAGGAGAAAAAAATCTGGAAATTGCTTGAAAGAAAGACAAGCAGTAAAACGAGAAACAAAACCGGGCAGTGCATTCCATCATTAAGTTTCTTTGTCTTCCACGGAATTATGGGAATGGGCCACTGAAAGCATGATTTTTTTTCTTTTTCGTCTTTTTCTTAATCCTTTTTAGTGCAAAGAAACGATGAACAGCTCTTGTAGTTATAGACTTTATATTGGAGAAGCAGACTTATTCCCATTCCGCACAATTATGTTTGGCTTTGTTTTGTTTCGTTTTGTTTTATAACTTTGATTTGTCGGTTGACTGGTTGGTTAGTTGGCTGGCTAGCTGGCTGAACGGGACAGCATGGTGGTTAGCGTGATGCGCTCGTGATCTGCTGACCCGAGTTCGATTCCCGTTCAAGAGGATTTTTCCTCTGGAGTTAACATCGGTGCCGACTCCACTCTCCCCAAAAGTCCTTCGGATGAGACTATAAACCGAGGTCCTCTTTGCGAACGCTCGCAGAACACATTGCGCACACGTTAAAACCCGTTCCGCGTTTCGGAACAGTAGGCCATTGTTTGCCGGTGGGAATGGATGACAAAATTGACAAAACTGCATACACACGGGGACTGCATGAAAAAAAGCACATGAGTGCTTATTCCATTTTCTCGAAAAAAAAGAATAAAAAAAATTAGTTGGGTAGCTGGCTGGTCAGTTGGTTGATTGGATGGTCGATTGGGGCAAGTCGGTTAATCAGTCAGCGATGTTTTTGTATTTTTTGAAAATGTCAAGTCCCTGGAAGAAGGATATGTTCAACAAAAATGTTGTCAATGAAGAAGAAAAAGAAGAGGATGATGGTGATGATGAAGATGACGATGACGATGATGTTGATAATGATATTAATGATGAAAGAGAATGATGACGATAAAAAAATAAAAACCTTAATGATAACGATGAAAGCTCTATAAAAAAAAGGGGGGGGGGGGAATGCCAAGATTTCAAAGGATAGCCAAAAGACAATGACAATTCTTTTATTTCGAGGATAATGAATAAGCACTCATATGCTTTTTTACATCCAGTCCTGGCCCGTAGGGATACATCTTAATAATAACCCAATACTTATACTCTCACACACTAGAAACAAAGGGAAATAACCCTTTTCAAAACACCCCCTCCCCCCAAAAAACACACAACAAAAGCAAACAAACAAATAAAAGAAAACTCTAAAAACACCCCCCCCCCTCACCCCCAACCCCCCAACCAAAACAACAAAACAAACAAAAGAAAAAGAAAAAACAAACCAACAAAAAGAAGAAAAAAAGAAAAAAATAACAACAATAAGAATAACACCAAAACCAAGAAAAATAACAACAACCAAGCTTAATAAGTCATAAAAATAAAAGAGGAGAGAGAGAGAGAGAGAGAGAGAGAGAGAGAGAGAGAGAGAGAGAGAAGAGAGAGAGAGAAGAATGAAAAAGATAACACAGAACATCAAACACTTCCCAAACCACCACCCTCAACAATAGGTAATCCTGCCTGATTGCAAGCCTCTCTTTGTATCAAAACCAACCAATCAGAGCAGAGCAGACTGGGCAGGTTTTCTAGGATAGTCCAGTGCCCTCTCCCCCCCCCCCCCCTCCCTTCCTCTTCCCCTCACCCCCACCCCACTTCTTGTATCTTTCTTTCCCCCTTTCCATTCATCACCTCCCCGTCCTTCCACTCCCTAAACCCTTGCACCTTCCGGATGTATGCCTTGCAACAACGGCAGTCATCGATTGGTTCGTTCTGAAAGTCACCGACTTGACGGCACCGGGTGACTCATAAAGAAAGGTCTTTTCTGTCTTTGTACCCCAAAGAAATATCTAGCAACTGAGATAATGCAAAAAACAACAACCAACCCCAAAACATAACAAACCCGAAACAACAGTCCCTCCTTCCTTCCTCCACCCCCCCAAAAAAAAAAAAAAACCCCCCAAACCAAAACCCAAACCAATTACCGAACAAACCCACAACGACAACAACCGTTATCAACAGTTGTTCTTATTTTATTTTGTATTCTTTTAGTTTGTATTCTTTTTTTCTCGAAGCTAGTGGAATAAGCGGTTTTTAATGATCTTTTCATCCATTCCCACTGGCGCACAATGGCCTTCTCTTCTGTAAAGCGGAACAGGGTGTTAACGTATGCGCTAAATGTTCTGCATGCACTCGCACACAGAAACTCGGTTTATAGTCTCATCCGGAGGACTTTTAGGGGAAGTGGAGTCGGTCGGTACTGATGCTATTTCCAGGAGAAAGAAACGCCTTGAACGGGAATCGAACCTGGTTCAGCAGATTGCGAGTGCAATACACAACGCTCTAATCACCAGGCCATCCCATCCCAGCACCCCTGCGCGCGCTCATGTGTATGGTGTGTGTGTGTGTGTGTGCGTGCGTGCGTGCGTGCGTGCATGCGTGTGTGTGTGTGTGTGTGTGCGCGGTCGCGCGCGCGTGTGTGTGTATGTGTGTGTGTGTAAGCCGAGAGGGATTATCACATCTTTTCGTGATCAACCTAAGATATCGCCCTTTCATGACGCATTCACTCCTTAATTATTTTGTGTAACACTGAAAGCCTACCGCGAAGGTCTTCAAGGGTAAAATCAATAGCAATAGTAACATCAAAGACGGTTTTTAAGTTAAGTTCCTCTACTGCAGGCAGAGGTTAAAAAAAAAATCCGTTCCTAGATTATTTTTCTGGGAAAAGATTTCAGTTCTTGATTTACTTTGAAAGAACGGCTTAGTGAAAGCTTTGGATTCTGTTCTTGCATTTTTGAGAAACTAATGCGTAGAACTGTCTCCTTGACGTGTCTGAAAAGCAACTGCATTTGTTGGACTGGTGGAAATGTCTGATTGCTGTGGACTTGTGGCTATCTGTATATGACCTCCTGCTTATTCTCAGTCTCATCTAGCCTGCCTGTCTTGTCTCTTTGCACTGTGTCCTGCCTTGTTCGTATTATTGTTTTCCCTTGTCCTGTGTGTCTCGCTTTTGTTTAAAAAAATTTCTTTTTCTTCTCTCTTACTCTCTCTCTCTCTCTCTCTCTCGCTCTCTCTTCGTCTCTCTCTCTCTCTCTCTCTCTCTCTCGCCTTTTCTGTGTTACGTGTGTGTGTGTGTGTGTGTTGTTGTGTTGTGTGGACTTTGTCTGTTCTGTTTGTGTCTGCTGTCTGTCTCTCTCTTCGTTCTCTTTCTGTGTATGTTCTCTGGTCGTCTGTCTCTCGACTTCTGTTCTCTTCTGTCTCCTGACGAAGGCTCTCCACGTCTGTTCTCTATCTGCGATCTCTTCTCTCTCCTCTCCTCCCTCCCCTCTCTCTCTCTCCTCCCTCTCTCTTCTCTCTCCTCTCTCTCCTCTCTTCTCTCTCTCTCTCTCCCCCTCTCTCTCTTCTCTCTCTGCTTGCCGTCCTATTCGCTGTTGTTCCTTTCGTTGACTTTTTTTCTGTCCTTTTGTCTGCTGACTCTTTTTTTTCCCATGGTTGTATGTCTGTACTTTTAAAAAATCTGTGTGTCATTGTGTCTGTAAGTCTGCAGACTATGTGTGTCTGTTTCTATGTCTCTGTGTCACTGTCTGTCTGTATTTCTCTCATATAAATGCTAATACTTTAGCTGCTTCTGCTGGTGCTGTTGTTGTTGTTGTCGTTGCTGCTTATGGTAGACAGCAATATTGATCTCTATGAAAAATTTCAATGGCGAAAGAAACGATGCAAGTTGATACTAAAGATTAGAAAGAATTAGGAGGGATAACAGAGAACATCAAAGGCTTCCCCAACCACCACATTCAACAACAGGTAGTCCTGCATGATTGCAGTTCTCTCTGTATCAAAATGAACGGGTTGTGTGGAAATGGAGTTGGCATGTTTTCCAGGTCAGTCAAGTGACTCTCTTGCCTTTCACCTCTCACATCCCTTTTTCACTTTTATGTTTCATCTCCATCGTGTTGCATTCCCCCCAAATCATCACAGCCTTCAGGGTTTGGTGTTGTGACACCAGTCATTGATTTATTTATTCGGATGTCAAAGACTTAGCTGCATTTGGTGACTCATAAATAAAGATGTCTTCTCTCTGCACCTGAAAGGAATATAAAGAAAAACACAGCGAAATTTATGGATATTTATTTAAGAAACGAAGAATATAAATTAGAAAAGTGTGTGTTGTTGTTACAAACAGCAATGTTATTTGATGGAGCATAATGGTTTTTTCAAGTTTTAGTTTCCTTTATTTAGAGGAATGAATGAGCACTCCTATTTTTCTTCTTCTTCTTTCTTTCTTTTTTTTAAAGTTACATTTAGTCCCTTGCGCATGAAGTTTTTGTGTGTGTGTGTTGTGTGTGTGTGTGTGTGTGTGTGTGTGTGTGTGTGCACGCGCGCGCCCACCTGCATGGGCTTGCTAATTATAATATTTAGTGTGTTTCTCTTTACATCTCTGCCTTATTCTTAGTTTCTTTTTATTTGTTTGGGTTTTCTTTGTCATTTTCTTTCTTTGTTTGCTTTATGAGTTCGAAACAAATGTAGATAATCACAACCTCAATTAAGAAAGTAAAGGATAGTCTTTTCATGAAATATACATTGTTATGATCTATACCAGCTGAAACAGCATTGAAATTCATTTTGAGTAAAAAAAAATTCGATAGCAATAGTAACATCAAAGACAGTTTTAAGTTCTGTTTGATTCTCTTCAGCAAAGAAAGAAAGTGTAAAGCCTATTCGTAGAAATCCCCTTTAAAACTTTCAAGTCCTGATCCACTTTGAAAGAGCGGCTTAGTGCAGAAGTTTTTGCGCTTTGTCCATTGGGTCTGAAAACAACTGCGTAGAACTGTACTCCTTGACGATGTCTGGAAAAGACGACTGCTTTGTGTGGACTGGATGGAGAATGTTTGATTCTGCCTGTGACTTCCTTGGCTATTGGTGACCACCCCCTCCCCTCACATCCCTTATTCTATTGTCTCCATCTGTCTTTATTTTGTGTTGGTCTGTTTGATTTGGTCTCCATGTGTTACTAGCACTGTCTGTTTATCTTTATGTCAGGGTGCTTGAATCTCTCTATGTTTTTGTCTGTCTTGCAATCTGTCTGTCTGTGTCACTCTCTCTCTCTCTACCTCTCTCTCGTCCTCTCTCTCTCTTGTCATTTACCACTTGGGCTACTGCTGCAACTTCACCACTACCACCACCACTGCTACTAACTATAACGATAATGATTATGACCACAATTCCAAGACGGCAACAACAACAACGATGTCGAAAAATGAAAAGGATAAAAAAAATGCAAATATAGATATCGATACAGAACAAGAAGTCATGGGAAGGATTACAAAGAACATCAAACATTTCCCAAACCACCACCCTCAACAACAGGTAGTCCTGCGTGATTGCAGCTCTCTTTGTATCAAAATGAGTTGATCAGAGCAGAGCTTTCTTCTATCCAGTCTCCTTTAATAATCATCGATCAGTTCTCTTTGAGAAGCGTCATAGTTTTGCAGCAATGGACGAGTAAAAATGTCATTTTTGTACAATCCTTTTAATATTTTTTAAAGGGATAAAGAGCAAAAAAGGAATGGGAATGGATACATAACTTTACAAAAGCCAAAATATTATTTGCGTCCTTTTTTAACATAAACAGATTATTTTTTTATTGTAGATGGTCAAAATGTACGTTTAGGATAGAAGTAAATTAGTAAAGACTGTATATTTGTGGTAAGAACTATTATGAAATCGTTTAAATGTAATAAATATCCCTTAAAACACTGGGGAAAAGGTAAAGGTAAAGATGGCCTATAACCTAAGTGGTCAAAGGGGAGCGAGGCATCAGAGACCTTACTTCTCTAGGGAGCCAGTATATTGAGGGCGGCGCCCATCTCCTCTTCCTCGCTACTTTAGCTTCCCTGACCCTAAAGAGGCAGGTACCCATTTACAGCTGGGTGAACTGGGGGATGAAGTAATGAAGCCAAGGCGCCAAACGGTCACCCGTCCAATTGGTAACCTCGCTCGGTGCTGCTTAACATTAGCTGGGGGAATGCAAGTGCTCTGACCACTGAGCTATCGCATCCCCATGGGAAAAGGAAACAAAAAAAATGAAATAAAGGAAAAAAAACTAGAAACTACCACAAAATTCAAACAATACCAACCGAAAAAAAGAGACAAGGGGAACAACCCTCTTCGAATGAAAACCAGGTAAGACAGTAAAAACATTCATAAAGTGTTCTCTACCTGGTTAGTAATAGTACAGTAAATCTATCTTCATGTCGAGAATTTTTTTTAAAAACCTATTGTTTTCATTCTTCTTTCTTTCTTTCTTTCTTTTATTCATTATAAGTGCATTCGTTCATTATCGATTCTTATCTTTATTCATTTAGTTGGGTTCTTTTTTTTGTAAACCTATTTATTTATTTATTCATATATTTTATTTATATATTTCTTTATTCACTAATTTCATGTTTTATTTACTGTTTGTTTTCTTGAATAGAGTTAAACAAAGACTAGGAAAACATCACATAGTTAATCAAAGGTGCGGCCATTTCATGACACTTGTACTCTTTCCTGTGTGTATTAACTCAGTCTGAGGCAAACATTTTTTAAAAAATCAATAGCAATGGTAAGAGCAAAGAAAGCTTTAAGCTTTTAAGTTATGTTCGTATTGATATGGAACGTTTTAGGTCCATTCATACACTTTCCTTTTATAAAAGTTTCAAGCTGCAATCCACTTTGAAAGAGCGACTTAGTGCAGAAGTTTTTGCGCTGTGTCCATTGGGTTTGAAAACAACTGCGCAGAACTGTACTCCTTGACGATGTCTGGAAGAGAGGACTGCTTTGTGTGGACTGAATTCAGGTTGTTTAAATCTCCTAGCCTCTGTGTGTGTGTGTGTGTGTGTGTGTGTGTCTCTCTCTCTCTCTGTCTCTTTCACTCTCTGTCTCTTTCTCTCTCTCTCTCTCTCTCTCTCTTCTCTCTCTCTCTCTCTCTCTCTCTCTCTCTCTCTCTCTCTCTCTCTCTCTCTCTCTCTCTCTCTCTCTTCATTTTGGTGCGTTCAAAACTGTTGATTATTAGTAATTGCATATGTGTGTCTTTTTGTTGTTGGTGGATGTTGTTTGTTTATTTGTGTGTATTTTTGTATTTTGTTGGAAGTGCTTTTGGTTTTGTTCGGGTTTTTTTATGTTTGAGAGTATGGTGTAAAGTTTTCCTGAGCTTATCCATTATTAGTCTCAATAATTAAAACCGAGTTTGAGTTTGAGTTCGAGTTTTATTTCTCTTTATTTCTCTTTTGTTTCTGTTTCTCTGTCTATCTCTCACTTTCTCTGTCTGTTTCTCGCGTTTGAGTTCGAGTTTTACTTCTCTTTATTTCTATTTTGTTTCTGTTGCTATGTCTATCTCTCACTTTCTCTGTCTGTCTGTCTGGCTGTTTGTCTGTCTCCTTCATCAATGCTTCTGCTAATGCTCCTGCCCCTGCTGTTATCTCTACTTCTACTGCTGCTGCTGCTGCTGCTGCTGCTGATAATAATAATAATAATACAGATTATTGTGACGACAAAAATATCAAGAGGTGAACGAAAATATCCCCCAAGAAATAAAACAAAAAAGAAAAGACCATGTAAAATGATGATAAAGAGAAACAAACGAAAAAAAAAATCAGAAAAGAAAACAGCAACATCAAACAGCTCCTAAACCACCACCCTCAACAACAGGTAGTCCTGCGTGATTGCAGCTCTCTTTGTATCAAAAGGAATTGAGAGGAGCTGACTGATTTTCATGTCAATCAGATGTCTCTGTCTCTCTGTCTCTCTACCTCTGTCTCTGTGTCTGTCTGTCTCTTTCTCTTCTCTCTCTCTCTCTCTCTCTCTCTCTCTCTCTCTCTTCTCTCTCTCTCTCTCTCTTTCTCTCCCCCCCCCCCCTCTCGGTCCCGTGTACGA
>CM054149.1:35933872-35936372 GCA_028751875.1 Rapana venosa | reverse complement strand
GATGGAGTGGAGAAGGGAGATTTTCCTAAGGCATATAAATATATACAAAGTGATTCATAGATGCTCTGTGTGTGTGTGTGTGTGTGTCTGTGTGTGTGTGTCTGTGTACCTGTTCCTCTACAAGATGTATTTCCATGCCTTTATTCCTAAATACACCCATGCCTCCTCCATCTCCCTTCTCCACTCTCATCACATCACATCTCATCTCCACCTACATCTTCCTAGCATAATCTCAAGCATCTCACCTACCCCTTTCGGCCTCCCCCACCCCCACCCCCTTACTTTTCAACACCACAGGGCATCTATGAATCACTCTGTATATATTTATATGCCTTAGGAAAGAATATTCCTGCCTTGTATGATAATACAGTGCTAGAAATGAGGTGTTTTTTTATAATCATAAACAAATCTCGTATTTGATCCTCACATCATTATCGATCCATGCAGCAGCCGGGTTCTATATTTGTTCAATTTCTCTGATGGCACGGTGTCTGGTTTTTCAGGAGTGTACCTGTTGAACTGTGAAGTTTGTTTCGGGGGCAGGGAGAAGAAGATAAGACAAGGAAAACAGACCGATGACTCTTGCACTAACTGCTCATAGGCTGTTTGCTGTCGTTTTTAATCTGGAGAGAGAGAGAGAGAGAATGTAGACGGAAGAGTCTGGTTATAGTAACAGGGGCATGTAGGGGTGTGTAAACACGCATGGAAGCGTCATGTGGGCACGCATACACATACACACGCACACACATACATTTGCACACACACACTCACTCACTCACTCACTCACACATACATACACATTAATGTCACTTTGGGTAAAGGGACGTTATATTTTAAAATAAGAACACTCGCACACACGCGCGCACACACACACACACACACACACACACACTCTCTCTCTCTCTCACACACACACACACACACACAAACACACACACACACACACACCAGCAGACAAACACACACACACACTCACACACCAACAAACACACACCAACACACACACACACACACACACACACACACACACACACACACACACACACACACACACACACACACACACACACACACACACACTCCACCCCCACCCTCAATATCGACAAACGCTGTTGTTTGCATGACCTCACAGTGGCTGAATGAACCAGCAGAAATCTGACACAGTGCCGATATCCAACCATTCAGCTTCCACATTAAGCGTGGATGCTGGCCTACGGTTGTGAAAAGGGGCGGCGTGCATTAATTTACATATACAGCGCTGGTGATGGGTGACGCTCCCCCTCTATGAAATAGCAGCCTTGGATTGTGATATTGTTGTTGTAGTTGGTGTTTGGCGTTCCCTAGCTTAACATGCTAGGGATTGTCTAGAATGTATGCACTCTGTCTCACCCTTCACATATGTAAATCTTTGTGAAACCCGTAAGTTCGCACTGGATGAGAGGTTTGCGTGAAGGGCTGCTTCAAAGACCTTGTTCTGGCTTAAGAAATTAAAAAAAAACCTTTTGATGGAGGATATAGGTTGTTATGATAAGATCTTGTCACGGCTGAAGACAATTAATTCAACATAGCTTTCAAAGCATAACCACATTATATATATATTATTGCAGACATTGTCACTTTACCGCTTTCTGCCTGGGATATACCATGGATATAGTCTCATATAGGGTCAGGCTTTCACCACCCCCCCCCCCAAACACACACACACTGCCCCCCACCCCCCAAAAAATCACAAGGCCATGAGAATTAGTCTTGGAGCTAGTATTTCATATAAGACCCAAATCTCATAGACAACATGCCTTTAGAGCTTATAAAAGAGCCCATTTCAAGAAATCTGCTTTGACAATTAGATGGTTTTCGATGCAAGGCCATGCAATGCAGTGCAGTAATGCAGGGACGGGATTAGCTCAGTGGTCAGAGCACTCGTTTTCCCCAAGCCAGTGTTAAGTGTGAGCGCTTTGATTTGTTGCTTTACAAGATTCAGCGGTATATAAATACCATACATTATTATTCATTATTATTATTATTAAGCAGCATCGAGTGTGTTTACGAAGTGGATGGATGGCCGTTTGCACCGCCTTGGCTTCAGTACGGTTCCCCAGCTGTCAATGGGTACCTGCATTCTTTAGGGTCAGGGAAGGTAAAACCCCCAACATGCTTGAGAAGCTGAGGTCTGACACCTCGCCCCCCCCTCCCCCCCTACGACCATATAGGTTTTGGGACACTCTTACTTTGCCCATTTTACTATATAATGCAATATGATATAACAGTACCATACGAAATGAAATGAGTCTACACGTACACTACACTACACTACACCACACTACACTAGACTACATCACACTACACTACACTACACTTCATTACACCACACCACACCACACTACACTACACTACACTTCACTCACCACACCACACCACACCACATCACACTACACTACACTACACTACACCACACCACACCACACTACACTGCACGACACGACACGATACGACACGATAC
>CM054149.1:35918872-35931372 GCA_028751875.1 Rapana venosa | reverse complement strand
CAAAATTAAGAAAGAAACAAACAAGGCCAAATGGACCTGCACCGTGGTAAAAAATCAGACATTTCTGTACCTCTACACATACTAGACATTTCAACAAAGACAAGACAAAAAGAAATGTTAAGAAAAACCTGTCAACAAAACTAGCCAGAGTTTTTAACATAATTTCTCATGTCACGTAGTATGAATAACAACCAACATTGATTGTGTAAGAACGTAAACGACGCAGCGAACTTGGAGCACCTAGGTTCTGAAACAACTAACAACTCTGACTCGTCGTGTGGGACGCACTTTATAGGAGTAAGTCGACCTAAACTTCTCCAGTCCATTCCCTCTAGCCCTCTTCCCACCACCACAGCTTTGATTTCTCACAACTGCTGGCCTCTGGAAGTAGTGCAGCATCTCTCGGGGGCCTGCCCTGTGTTTGATCAGCAGACGAGTTCCAGACTACTTCCAGTCCATACCGCAGCCCCCAGGTCTGTTTCTAACAGTTTACCTGTTGAACTCTGCTAGCTCCGGAGAGGCGATTCACGGATCGATGAAATTAGCTGGGTGATGGTGGTGGAAGATTTTCTGTAAAAAGAGGATTCCTCAGTGATCAGTTGATGGAACTTGGAAGTGACTGAAGCGTATGAAGGTGGGGGTGGGGGGAGAAGAGAGAGAGAGAGAGAGAGAGAGAGAGAGAGAGAGAGAGAGAGAGAGAGACAGACAGACAGACAGACAGACAGACAGACAGACAGACAGACACAGAGACAGACAATGACAGACAGACAGACACAGAGACAGACAATGACAGACAGACAGAGACATAGAGAGCAAGAAAGACAGAGAGATAGGGAGGCCAACATGATGAAAACAACAAACATAGATTCAAAGATGAAAGTATCATACGTTGTAACACACTTTGGGACATATCATTGGCTAAATCAATCAAGTGAACAGACAAAGAAGGCTGATAGAGATAGCTCTAGAAGGGCCAAGACCAAAAACTGCATTAGTTCAAACTCCATTTTTCAAATACAGACACAGAATCATGACAAAAAGTACCCCCATTCCCCACTCCCAAGCTGTGTAAACCTGAGTGGTGACCTATGTTTACATGTCAGACAATCGCTTGGCAAATGGCCATCAACTGTAACCGCATGGACACTTGTTGTACTGCTGATGCCACTGCCAGAGGAAGCCAAGGTTCCACTTTAGTTTGGTAAACGAAAAAAAAAGGATTGCTTGATTGATTTACTGACTTAATTTTTCCTTGAATATTTGATTATTTGTTTAATTGTATATCTGTGCTTCTTCTCCTTCTTGGATCTGTTCTTCTTTATCTTGTTCTTTTTGTTCTTCTGCATAGTTGTTTTTCTTCTTCTCCTCCTCCTTCTCCTCCTCCTTCTTTGTCTTCCTCTTTATCTTCTTCTTCCTCTTCTTTTCTATCTCTGTTTGTCTGTGTGTCTCTGTGTGAGTCTGTCTCTCTGTCTGTGTGTCTGTCTGTCTGCCTCTCTCAAGGATTGTTCAGATACTCTTACAAAATAGTTGGAAAGTTTAACTCTAATCTTCCCAAACTGCAACTTCGCTTCCCGACAATTGCTGTCTGGCTAACCATTCTCAGAGGCCAGGGTTTTCCCCTCACAGTGGCGGACCTGATCCAGACTTCTTCCAGTCTTAAACATCACCCCAGGCCTTGTTCCAACTGTTTACCTGTTGAACTTTGCTGGCTCACAAGATCGATAGATACGTTTGGATGGTGCAAGAGGATTTTTCTGTCCAAGAAATCTGACAGTGATTAGTTGATGGAACCTGATGTGTTTGACTTCTCTCTCCCTCCCTCCCTCCCTCCCTCCCCCCTCTCTCTCTTAGTTGATGGAACTGATATGCTTGAACTTTCTCTCTCTTCTCTCTCTCTCCCTCACCACACACGCACACACGCACGCATACACACACACACACACACACACACACACACACACACACACACACACACACACACACACACACACACACACACACACACACACACACAACACACACACACACACACACACGCAGGGGAAGAGTCTGATGGAGCTCTAATAGAATCAGTTTTGCTTCATTACACTTAGCCATCACTGTGATAGATTACTGACAAAATAATCTCCACTGCAAACCTGATTGGGGATGGCCTGTGCTTTTACTCGTCACACGATTGCTATTAACGTCACTACTGATTCCACTCCCTGGAAAGTCTTTGGGATGAGAGTATAAAACCAACGCACTCAAGATCACCGTGCATAATATCAAAAGCCGTTCTGGAAGAGTAGGCCATAAGTGCTGGTAGGAACGGATAACAACATTTAAAAATATACAATACATGCACACAGGATGTTCTGTTTAGACATCGTCCCTGAAGTCAGAGTGCAGATACCTTAGAGGTGGACCAGAACGGTCGCACATGCTAATATCTCACTATTGGTGAACTTCACAGCTCTAGCCAAGGAACAAACAAAAATCAACCAAAAATAAAAACCTTGTCATATAATGCTGGGTAAACAACAGTGTTATTTATCTATTTATTTTTATTTTTCAAACAATTATTTCTAATATAATCAAGAAACACTCATGTACTTTTTCACGCCTAGTTCCTGCATGCTTGCAATCTAATAGATAGTATCAACTTTTTTCATCGGCACAATGGCCTCCTATTCTGAAAGGCGGAAGAAGACATTTCGTAAGGCGATCTGCGTGCATTCTCTCACGGGACCTTGGTTTATAGTCTCATGTGAAGGACCCCATGAGCATGTCTTCTCCTGCCATGTCCAGGGGAGCCAAGGTACATTGAGCTCAATTCACACTGCACAGACAGATGTTTGTGAGAGACTCCTTGAAAAGGATAGTTTATGCTCTGTTTTGCTGTCTCATCTTGCTACTATCAAGTACGGCGCATAAGCGCGATTCGTAAGTATCTGTCCACTGATGCAACTTCCAAGCTTGTCACATCTCTCATTCTTTCATGTTTAGACTACTCTAATTCTCTTTTGGCAGGCCTACAAGCATCATCTATCCACTCTCTTCAACGCATACAAAACTCTGCAGCTCGACTGTCCTAAGAAAGAAAAAATCTGAACACATCACTCCTCTTCTGCGATCTCTTCACTGGCTGCCTGTCTCACAAAGACTGGAGTATAAAATCAATACCCTCTGTTTCAAATGTCTCCACAAATTTGCACCCTCTTATCTCTGTAACTGTCTTCATCTGTACACTCCATCCCGTTCCCTTCGTTCAGCCGCAGATACTTTTGTGCTTTCGAACACCCAGATTCAAACAAACCACTGTTGGCCGTCGCTCCTTCTCTGTTTCTGGTCCATCCACCTGGAATGACCTCCATCTTTCACTTCGCCAAAAGCCTTCACTTGATACCTTTAAATCCAGCCTCAAAACACACTTATTTCCTACCTGAGACTTTCCCTCCAAATATCTGTCCCTAATTTTCAACAGCATATTTCACCTTCTAAGTGTTGTTCCGAGTGTGTGTGTGTGTGTGTGTGTGTGTGTGTGTATGTGCGTGTGTGTGCGTGCATGCGTGCATACGTGCGCGCGCATGGTTTTTGAAATCTATTGTTCATTATGTTTAAGGAGAGTTGCATGCCTGTAAATGATTGAGTGCAGCGCTTCGATTTGTTGTTGTTTTTTACAAGATTCAGCGCTATATAAATCCATATATTATAATAATAATAATAATAATTATTATTATTATTATTATTATTTATTATTATCTTCTGTGACGTATTGATTCCGCTGTTCCCATGCCGCTCATTTCAATCTCTCCACCCCAGCCATACCCAGATTTACCATGTCACATTCTCCAAGTCAATGAGGATCCTATCGATTTCAGGCCACCATGGAGCCACCAGCCAGAAGGAACTCTGCACTGCTGCTGGGTCACTTTGGTGGTGTTCAGAGGTGCCTATTCTGACTTCTTGTATCCACCTATTCACTTTAGTCATTTCCACCTACAAAATAACTTTGCTTCCTGACAACAGCCATCTTGTGCAAGCAAGGCAGCCATTTTCAGAGGCCAGGGGCTTTTCCCCTGCCACAGGCAGACATGACCCAGACATCTTCCAGTCCTTACCAGCACCCCAGTCTGCTTCCACAGGGATTTACCAGTGGAGCTCTGGCAGGTCAGAAGATCGATAGCTGCGGTTGGTTTGTGGCAAGATTTTTCTGTACAGAGGATTTAACAGTGATTTGGAAGTAGATCCTGAGGTGATCTCTCTCTCTCTCTCTCTCCTCTCTCTCTCTCTCTCTCTCTCTCTCTCTCTCTCTCTCTTCTCTCTTCTCTCTCTCTCTTCCCATCTCTTTCTGTTTCTCTCTCTTTCTCAAGGATGGTTTAGACACTCTTACAAAGTAGTTGGAAAGTTTAACTTCAATCTTCCCAAACCACAACTTTGCTTCCCGACAATTGCTGTCTCACTAACTATTCTCAGAGGCCAGGGATTTTTTCCCCTCACAGTGGCGGACATGATCCAGACTTCTACCAGTCCTTACCATTACCCCAGGTCCTGTTCCAACTGTTTACCTGTTGAACTTTGATGGCTCAGGAGATTGATTGATTGATTGCGTTTGGATGGTGCAACAAGATGTTCCTGTCCAATGGATCTGACAGTGATTAGTTGATGGAACCTGATGTGTTTGACCTCTCTCTCTCTCTCTCTCTCTCTCTCTCTCTCTCTCTCTCTCTCTCTCTCTCCTCTCTCTCTCTCTCTCTCTCTCTCTCTCTCTCTCTCTCTTTAGTTGATGGAACCTGATGTTTGACCTCTCTCTCTCTCTCGCTCCCTCTCTCTCTTTCTCTCTTAGTTGGTGAGACCTGATTAGATTGAACTCTCTCTCTCTCTCTCTCTCTCTCTCTCTCTCTCTCTCTCTCTCTCTCTCTCACACACACACACACACAAACGCACGCGCAGGGCAAGAGCCTGATTGAGCTCTAATAGAATCAGTATTGCTTCATTACACTTAGTCATCGTTGTGATAGATTACTGACAAAATACATCTCCACTGCAAATCTGACTGGTGATGGCCTGTGCTTTTACTCGTCACACGATTGCTCTTAACGACACTACTGATTCCACTCCCTGGAAAGTATTTTAGATAAGAGTATAAACCAAGGCACTCAAGAACACCGTGCACAATATCAAAAGAAGTTCTGCCTTTCAGGGAGAGTAGGCATAGGTGCCGGTAGGAACGAATAAAAAAAATTTAAAAACCCACCATCCAAGCAGATGTCGAGTTTAGACATGTCTCTGAAGTCAGAATGCAGATACCTTATAGATGGAAAAAAACGGTCATGTACACTAATATCTCTCTATTGGCGAACCTCACAGCTCTAGCTGACGAACGAACAAAAATTCAGTGCCCTCCCCCCCCCCCCCAAAAAAAAAAACCCAACAAAAAACCCCAAAACAAAGTTGCTTCAAAATGCTAGGTAAACAGCAGTCTTATTCATCTATCTTATTTTATTTTTCAACTATTTCAAATATAATGAATTCATGTGCTTTTTCACGCCTAGTCCTGGTGTGCAGACACTCTTATAAAACTTGTCCACTGTTCCCATCAACTCAGTGGCCTACTCGTCTGAAATGCGGAGCAAGTTTTGATATTTCATAAGCTGATCTGCGTGCATTCTCTCACGGGACCTTGGTTTATAGTCTCATGTGAAGGACCCCATGAGCATGTCTTCTCCTGCCATGTCCAGGGGAGCCAAGGTACATTGAGCTCAATTCACACTGCACAGACAGATGTTTGTGCGAGACTCCTTGAAAAAGAAAAGTTTATGCTCTGTTTTTTCTTGTCTCATCTTCTGTGACGTTCTGGTCCCGCTGTTCCCACGCCACTCATTTCAATCTCTCCTCCCCAGCCACACCCAGACTTACCATGTCACATCCTCCGAGTCAGAAGTCCACGAGCAGCCCATCAATGTCAGGCTACCATGGGGCCACCTGCCAAAAGCGGCCCTGTGCTCCAGCTGGGTCACTTTGGTCATGTTCAATCGTGCCTGTTCCGAGCTAAGTATGGTTAAGACTTATCGTTCCTACCCATTCACACCAGTCATTTTCCCCAATAAAATAGCTAAGCATCCTTACAGCGGCTGTCTTGTGCAAGCAGCGCAAGCATTCTCAGAGGCTATGTTGTTTTCCCCCTTTTCTTCTTCCACTGGCAGACACGATCCAGCTTTGCCAGTCCTTACGCACCCGTCTGCTTCAACAGCGATTACAGTTGAACTCTGGCGGTAGAGGTCGATAGTGCGTTTGGTTGGGGCAAGTTTTTCTGTAAAGAGGATTTAACAGTGATTTGCTGATAGAACTGAGGTATTTGACCCTCTCTCTCCCCTTCTCTCTGCGTGCTTCTCTGTCTGTGGTCTGTGTGTTGTTGTCTTCCTCTCTGTCTCTGTGTGTGTGTGAACTGTGTGTGTATCAAGTCTCAAGTCAATTTGTATTTCCAGATTGTCATTGATAAGTAAGCATTTGTTGTTTTTCATCAGGCATCTTATAAGAACTGTTTCTTACGATATACTGAGTGTGAGTGTGGTGTGTGTGTGTGGGTGTGTGTGTGTGTGTTTGTGTGTGTGGTGTATGTAAAAGAGGATGTTAATCAATCTTTAAATAAATAAAACTTTATATTTCGAGATATCAATAAGCACTCTATTCTTTTTACATCAGCTCCGCCTAACAGGAATAACATCATGAGAGAGAGGAGAAGGGGAGGAGAGGAGAACAAAAAAGGAACAAAACAGAAACAAGAAAAAGAAAAAGACAGACAGACAGACAGACCGACGAAGACAAGCAACAGACAAGAAACAACCGACTCCTTTCAGTCCTTACCATAGCCCGGGTCTTCCGACAGTTTAGTGTTGAAATCGGAGTTGAAGACGATAGATCTGTTTTTTAGTTGGGCCAGTTTCTTCTCTTTTTTTTTTGGGGGGGGGGGGGGAGGCTGCTGTAAAGAGGATCTGACAGTGATTAGTTGATTGTAGTAGGTGACTAAGGTAAGAGAGAGATTGGGAAGGAGAGGAGGGAAAGAGAGAGGGGGAGAGGGGGGGGGGAGAGAGAGAAAAGGGGAAAGAGGTTGAGGAGAGAGAGAGAGGGAGAAGAGGGGGGGGGGGGGAAGGAGGAGAGAGACAGGCAGACAGAAAGGACGGACGACAGGCAGGGAAGAGAGAGACACACACAGCAGGACACAGAGAGTTATAGAGAAAAACCCCCAACGACAGTGAGAGAGACGAGACAGAGAGAGAGATTTTATTTTCAAAATAGGCCATTTATGACAACAGTTTGCAACAAGCGCTGCTTAAACTAGCAAACAAACGTAAAAAACACCAAACTGAGAAGTTTTAGCATGAAAATATTCCAACATTTTGCATTACCGTAAAACGCTTATTATCATAATTGAGACAGCATCAACATCAACAACTTTCAATAACAAAGCCACAAAAAAACAACAACAATAAGAATAACAACAGCGTTCATTTAAAGCCAAGTCAACCCTACAGCTTTCGTTCAGGCAAGTTCGTCCTATGCACACCATGCAACAGCACACAGAACATCTGCGCACACGTTAAATCTGTTGTTTTTTTTTTTTTTTCTTTAAGAGTAGGCTATGTGTGCCGGATGGGAACAGATGACAATTTACAAAAACGCATACACACAGGGATGGATGTAAAAAGCTCATAAGTGCTTATTCCATTATCTCGATTTAAAAGAAAAAAATTAAAAACGAAATAAAAAAACAAAACAGTTTAATGTACTTGCTTCCTCTTTGAAAAGGAGTTTTAAAAAAAAAAAAAAAGTAAGACTGCCGTCGTTTTACCTCCCCCCAATTTAAGATGTCTTCATCATCGACAACTTTTAGCTAACAACCTGTATAACCTTATTTTAACAAAAGAAGAAACAAAACAGTTTGAATTTGGAGAAAAAATGTCCATGTAGCGAAGTATCGAAAAGAGCCATTGGTATTCATGCAGTGCGCGCTTTTTTGTTTTGGCAGTGATAGTCTGTGAGTGATTTCGACACAAGTTTTATGTTGTTATTTTTATGAGCCCCAGGGGTGTTTTAGAAGGTGAAGAACGCACACCACCACCACCACCACCACACACCACCACCACCCCCAAACAACAAACACAACAACAACAACAACAACAATTGTATTTATTTATTTATTCTTTTATATCGAGGATAATGGAATAAGCACTCATGTCCTCTTTTACATCCAGTCCCCGTGTGTATGCGATTTTGTAAATTTTGTCATCTGTTTCCACCGGCACACAATGGCCTACTCTTCCGAAAAGCGGAACAGGATTTAACGCGTGCGCAAGATGTTCTGCATGCGTTCGAACACGGGGCCTCGGTTTATAGTCTCATCCGAAGAACTTTGACATTCAGTTCGATTTTTTGGTCAAACTGGGAAGAAAGGGCGAGGCTGGGAATCGAACCCAGAACCTCACGGTTAACTTATTGGCAGGCGAACGTCTTAACCATCCTGCCACCTTCCTTCAATAACAATACCACCAGCAGCAACAACCATGACAACAATAACCGTTACAACAACAACAACGACTCTAACCAACTTCCCAGTCACGTAAGTTTGTTTCCGCACTCCTTCAGACCCGCGCTAGCTAGGCAGCTTGCTCTCACTCAGCGAGAACTGGCTGCAACTCCACATGTCAGGAAATTGTCCAGACTGACTGCGTTCAGTGCGTCCTTTTCCATCGTCCAGGCCCCTTTGTAAAAGTTTACCTGTTGAACTCTGAAACAGCTATCTAAAAGAGTGACGCTTCCACAGATTGATAGTGTGCGCATTTTGTTTTGTTTGTTATGCGTTTGCTTGATAGATAATGGAGATATTTGTAATGATTTCGTGGGTTTTATTTGACACCCCGCACGCGCGCGCGCGGGGACACACACACACTACAAAACATCCTCGGAATAAAAGAATAAATAAATAACACACACATCACAACACACGCACAACACACACACACACACCACACACACACACCACACCCCACACACACACCACACACCACACACCACACAAAACAACACACACACACACACACACCACACCACACCAACCACAGCACACACACAACACACCACACACACACACACACGCACGTACACCACACACACACACCCCACCACACACACCCCACACACATAAAAAACACGCACGTACACACAAACACACACACACGCGCGCGCACACAAAACACACACCACACATGAAGCAACCTTCCCAAACCCCCAAACCCGTGCAAAACTAGACAGGGACAAGGAGAGAGAGAGAGAGAGAGAGAGAGGAGAGAGAGAGGGGGAGAAGGAGAGATGGGAGAGAGAAGAGAGGAGAGAGAGAGGGCAATAGCCGGAGGCAGCAATATCAGGTATCCTTTTCATCTTAACACAATCATCAGTCACCTTCAGTTCTGGCCTACTATGCCTTTTGACCTTCATTCATTCTTCATCAAGCTGTCTTGCCATGACGCAATCAAGCAGACCCAAAAAGGACAGAGAGAGAGAGAGAGACAGAGACAGAGACAGAGACAGAGAACAGAGATAGAGACAGGAGAATTTAAAAAAAGGTTGAGACAGAGACAGAGATAGACGACAGAGAGAGAGAGAGAGAGAGAGGGGAGAGAGACAAAAGAGAGAGACAGAGGACAGAGACAGACAGAGACAGAGAGAGACAGATATTTATTTATTTATTTATTCTTTTATTTCGAGGATAATGTAATAAACAATCAGTGGGGTTTTTGTTTTTTAATCCAGTCCTGTGTGAATGCAGTTTTGTTAATTTTGTCATCCCTTTTCCCCCCCGGCCCCACAAAGGCCTAATCTTCGAAAAAGCGGAGCGGGTTTTACCGTGTGCGCAAGATGTTCTGTGCGCGTTTTGCACCGGGACCTAGGTTTTTAGTCCTTTATCCGAAGGAGAGAGAGAGGGGAGGAGAGGAGAGAGAGGAGAGAGAGGAGAAGGGGGGAGAGAGAGGAGAGGGGAAAATGAGAGAGAGAGAGGAGAGAGAGAGAGAGAGAGAAAGGGGAGGGGAGAGTGAGAGGGTAAGAGAGTGAGAGAAGAAAAGAGAGGATGAAGTGAAAGATGAGAGAGAGAGAGAGAGAGAGAGGAGAGGGAGAGGAAGGAGAGAGAGAGAGGAGGACGAGGAGGGGAGAGAGGGGGGAAGGGGACAGGGGGGGGGGGGTTTTTTGGGGAGAAAGGGGGGAAAAAAAGGGAGCAAAAATTGGGGGAAAAAAAGGGGAATTTTTTTGGGGAAAAAGGGGGAAAGGGGGAAATGGTTTTTAAGAAAAATAGGGGGGAAGGGGTTTTAAAAAAAAAAAATAAAAAAAAAGGGGTTTTTTTTTTACACCCAAAAACCCCAAAAAAACCCCCCCCCCCCAAAAAAAAAACCCCAAAAAAAACCCAAAAAAAAGTGCTTAAAGGTATAACAGCAGTCTTATTCATCTATCTTATTTTATTTTTCAACTTTTCAAATATAATGAATTCATGTGCTTTTTCACGCCTAGTCATGGTGTGCAGACACTCTTATAAAACTTGTCCACTGTTCCCATCAACTCAGTGGCCTACTCGTCTGAAATGCGGAACAAGTTTTGATATTTCATAAGCTGATCTGCGTGCATTCTCACACGGGACCTTTGGTTTATAGTTTAATGTGAAGGACCTCATGAGCATGTCTTCTCCTGCTATGTCCAGGAGAGCCAAGGTACAACCTGAGCTCAATTCAAACTACACAGACAGGTTTTTGTGAGAGACTGCTAGAAAAGGATAGTTCATGCTCTGGTTTTGCTGTCTCATCTTCTGTGACGTTCTGGTCCCGCTGTTCCCACACCACTCATTTCAATGTCTCCTCCCCAGCCACACCCAGACTTACCATGTCACATCCTCCGGATCAGAAGTCAATGAGGAGCCCATCAATGTCAGGCCACCATGGGGCCACCTGCCAAAAGGGGCCCTGCGCTGCCGCTGGGTCACTTTGGTCATGTTCAATGGTGCCTGTTCCGAGCTAAGTATGGTTAAGACTTATCGTTCCTACCCATGCACACTAGTCATTTTCCCCAATAAAATAGCTAAGCATCCTTACAACGGCTGTCTTGTGCAAGGTGTGCAAGCATTCTCAGAGGCTGTGTTTTTATCTCTTTTTCTTCTTCCACTGGCAGACACGATCCAGACTTCTGCCAGTCCTTACCAGCACCCCAGTCTGCTTCAACAGCGATTTACCAGTTGAACTCTGGCAGGTCAGAGGATCGATAGCTGCGTTTGGTTGGGGCAAGATTTTTCTGTAAAGAGGATTTAACAGTGATTTGCTGATAGAACCTGAGGTTATTTGAATCTCTCTCTCTCCCCCCTCTCTCTCTGCGTGCTTCTCTGTCTGTGTGTCTGTGTGTCTGTTTGTCTTCCTCTCTCTGTCTCTGTGTGTGTGTGCAACTGTGTGTGTATCAAGTCAAGTCAAGTCAAATTTGTATTTCCAGATTGTACATTGAATAAGTAATGCATTTGCTTGTTTTTCATCAGGCCATCTATATAAGAACATGTTTCTTAACGATAATACTGAAGTGTGAGTGTGTGTGTGTGTGTGTGTGTGTGTGTGTGTGTGTTTGTGTGTGTGTGTGTATGTAAAAAGAGAGACTGTTAAATCAAATCAATTTAAATCAAATAAAACTTTTATATTTCGAAGATAATCAATAAGCACTCATATTCTTTCTTACATCCAGTCTCCGTCCCTAACAGGAATAACATCATGAGAGAGAGGAGAAGGAGGAGGAAGAGGAGAACAAAAACAGGAACAAAAACAAGAATAACAAGAAAAAGAACAAGACAGACAGACAGACAGACCGACCGACAGACAAGCAAACAGACATAGAAACAACCTCCAGACTCCTTTCAGTCCTTACCATAGCCCCGGGTCTATACCGACAGTTTAGCTGTTGAAATCAGGAAGCTCTGAAGATCGATAGATCTGTTTTTTTAGTTGGTGCCAGTTTCTTCTCTTTTTTTTTTGGGGGGGGGGGGGGAGGCTGCTGTAAAGAGGATCTGACAGTGATTAGTTGATTGTACGTAGGTGACTAACGGTAGAGGAGATTGGAGAGAGAGAGAGAAAGAGAGAGAGGGAGAGAGGGGGGGGGGAGAGAGAGAGAGAGGAGGCGGGGGAGAGAGAGAGAGGGAGAGAGGGGGGGGGGGGGAAGAGAGAGAGAGACAGGCAGACAGAAAGACAGACAGACAGGACAGGGACAGAGAGACACACACACGCAGACACAGAGAGTTATAGAGACACACACACACAGACAGTGAGAGAGACAGAGACAGAGAGAGAGATTTTTATATTTCAAAATAGGCCACTTTATGACAACAGTTTGCAACAAAGCGCTTGCTTAACTAGCCAAACAAACGTAAAAACATCCCCAAACCTGATGAAGTTTTAGCATGAAAATAACTTACCAACATTTTGCATTACCCGTAAACGCTTATT
>CM054149.1:35913872-35916372 GCA_028751875.1 Rapana venosa | reverse complement strand
CAAGATGTTCTGTGCGCGTTCGCACACGGGACCTAGGTTTTTAGTCCTTTATCCGAAGGAGAGAGAGAGAGAGAGGAGAGAGAGAGAGAGAGAGGAGAGGAGAGAGAGAGGATGAAGAGAGAGAGAAGGAGAGATGAGAGAGAGAGAGGATGAGAGAGAGAGAGAAAGAGAGAGAGAGTGAGAGGGTAAGAGTGAGAGAAAAAAAGAGAGGAGAGAGAGTGACAGTGAGAGAGAGGAGAGAGAGAGAGAGAGAGAGAGATGATGAGGAGAGAGAGGAGAGAAGAGAGAGAGAGGGAGAGAAGAGAGAGAGAGATCCTCCTCTAAGTTTGTTTGCTGTACATAAACTCTAAGGAGTATTTTCTTCTTTTGTTTTTTCTTTTGGTCACGATCTTCTGAGACAACTAAAATGGGATTACAAAAAAATGGTAATAATCAAAGAAACTAAGCTAAAGAGTGACATCTTTAGTACAGTCCTATCGCCTTCAACGAAATGAATCCGCCGCTAGATTTGTTTATTTTTGAATAAAACTGAGCAGAGAGGGAAGGA
Source organism: Rapana venosa (assembly GCA_028751875.1). Lineage (NCBI taxonomy): Eukaryota > Metazoa > Mollusca > Gastropoda > Neogastropoda > Muricidae > Rapana > Rapana venosa. The sequence continues at coordinate 35,915,825 of CM054149.1, read as the reverse complement.
AGTGGTCTTCTTTTACAACACACACACACATACACACACATACACACACACACTCACACACACGCACACCACGCACACACATACACTCACACACACAACAACACACACACACACACACGCACGCACGCACGCACCACGCAAACACATATACACAAGAGTGTGGGGACGGGATAACCTTAGTGGTTAGAACTTTGCGCTCGCAATCTGACGATCCGGGTTCGAATCCCATTCAAGAGGATTTTTCCTCTGGAGTTAACATCAGTGCCGACTCCACTCTCCTCCCCCCCACCCCGCACCCCCACCCCCCAAAAAAAAGTACTTCGGATGAGATTATAAACCGAGGTCCCGTGTGGGAATGCACGCAGAACATCTTGCGCACACGTTAAATTCTGTTCCGCTTTTTTTAAGAGTAGGCCGTTGTGGGCCGGTCGGAAAAGATGGCAGAATTGACAAAACCGCATACACACGGGGACTAGAAGTAAAGAAAGCACATGATTGCTTATTCCATTATTCTCGATATAAAAGAATAACTAAACTAAATACAACACACACACACACATCACCACGCACACACACACCACACACACACATCACACACACCACCACAACACACACACCACGCGGCCCGAATTTTGGCCCGAAATTTTTCTTTCCATACCTTATAGACACATGAGTTTGGTGGTCGGGCGCTAGTTTTCGGATGATCATAAACCGAGTCCGTGAGTTTACACAAAATTTTCAGCGCACGTATAAAGATACCCACGGAACAAGGGAGTTGTCCCTGGCATAATTCATTAAGAAGATTAAACCACTCTGATAGAGGAACACAAATACAGTTGCAGACCAAAGAAAAAAAAAAAAAAAAAGAATAGAAATATAAAAGGGTGGGGCTGCTCTTGTGGCGACGCGCTTTCCCCGGGGAGAGCAGCCGAAATTTCACGCCAGAGAATCTCGTGACTTAAGTGGTTAATAATACAAACAAGAAATTATAAATAATAAATAACATACTTAAACACTAACAACACACTCACACACTAATTCACTCTCATTCTCTATCTTCATTACTACATCCTTTCTCTCCACTCTTAATCTCTCTCTCATCTCTCACTCCATAACTCATCTCATACTCAGTTGTCAATGTTGTATGTGCACCTCATCTTCCTCAATATACGGAGAATTTGGCCTAAGACTTAAATCAAAATCACTACACAAGTAGTGTCACGCTATTGCCTCATGGTACATGCGCCAGGGTCCTTGTATCACAAAATTTTCGAGGACGAGAGACGTGAGAGACGAGATAGCAAAAAGGAGAGAGACATGGAAAGGAGAGAGAAAAGAGAGACAACTCTGAAGAGGAAGAAAAATGAGACGTCTAGCTGAAAAAGTAGAAAGAAAGAGACCAACAGAGAGACAAAGAAAAGGAGGACACAGGAGAACGTTAGTTGACAGAGGAACGCGAGATCTAGAGGAGAGAGAGAGGATTCACGAAAAGAAACTGAGTACAGAAAGTAAAGAAAACAATAGAGAGAAAAGAAAGATGAGGAAAACGAATAAACATAATCAAGAGATAAGAAAGTATCATCAGCGGACCTATCCCTTATCTTGTAGCATCTCTCTCTCTACATGATTGATGATGGCAATCTACGTAGGGTAATGGGAGTGAAAGCAAACCTTGTGCAGAAGAGAGAAAGTGCTGATGTAATTGAACCTGAATGAGATCTTGTAGAATGAGTGAGAGAGAACAGACGAGAGAAATTTGAGTGATAAGACTTTAAGAGATGAAAGAGAAAGAGAGAGAGAGAACATTAATGATGAAAGAGAGAAACTCGAGACTCGAAACTACTCGAACTCGAGATGTTTTATGAGGTAATTGGATTAAGCCTGGGTGCCTTTCTTTACACAGGTCCTCAAAATATAACCTCCAACATTATAAGGAAACCTTCTTACAACATA
>CM054149.1:35896372-35901372 GCA_028751875.1 Rapana venosa | reverse complement strand
GGGAAAGAGAGAGAGAGAGGGGGGAGGGGAGAAGGAGGGGGGGGGGAGGGGGAGAAAGAGAGAGAGAGAGAAGAAAAGGAGAGGAGCGACAATAACAATGACAAATTCTTTTGTTTCGAGAATAAGAAAAACAGCACCCACGTGCTATTTAACATTTGTTTGCCCTTAGGGATACATTTTATGATAATATTTTTTATTTAAAAACCAAACCCAAAACCATGCACTCACACAGTAAGAGGAGAGAGAGGAGAGAGAAAAGGAGAAGAGGAGGGGAGGGGGAAGGAGGGTGGGGGGTTGTGTGAGGGTTTGTCCAAAGAGCATCAAAGGGTTTTTCAAAAAAGCTCTGTAATTCCCATTTCAAATACACTGGTGCCAACTGCTGTGAATTATTATTTTATATCCCTTGACAGTCTTTTTCCCTTTTTTTGTCTGTTGGCTTCCTTTGCGTGCTTCTCTGCTCTGGTTTGTCTGTTTGGATCTTTTTTTTTTTTTTTTGAAGCTGTGGACGCAGTGCGTTTTGTGTCTGTGCTAAATTCCATTTGGGTTTTCTCTTTTTAAAAAAAAATGCTTTTTTTAACTGCACCTTTGGGTGTGTTTTTTCACATGTGTGTCCATTGGTGCATGTAGAATCACACACATGCATATACAAATGTAATTTTTTAGAAAATTGCACTTTATCCCAGTATACATTCCACATATGTTATGTAGCAGACATAAAAACATTTACCCTTTTTACTATTAAATAACTGCCTCCCAAACAAGGGCATGAACAGTCACAACACAAACGAAAACTCAGTAAGGGTTTTTGCATGTACTCAAAAACACCACCCACACACAACACCACCCACTCTCTATTCCTCTTACACACACAAAAACACACACATTTCCATTTTCTCCCCCCTACTCCACCAAATCGGGCCACCAAAGTACTTCCACGGCACGAAACGCACAACACACAAAATGCTTCTTAATCTCTGCAACGACACACAAACCACACAATAACACAATGCTTTTTCATTCTCTGCCACAACACACACAACACGACACTTGACGAAAAAATGGCGACAGTAACAGTTTCTAAAATTTCTGGTTGCTAAATCAAGTTTGATGTAAAAACAACTAAGACTCGACGTTCCGTTCAGCATGGGGCTGTTTGGGAGACCCATGAAAAAAAGAAAAAGAAAGGGGGTTTACTGAACAAGAGGAAAAGGGGGTCCTACCCCAAAAACCAGCCGGACATCAAAAAACCTTTCAGGGCAGTCACAACTGGTAACCGGCCACCAACTTACTTTTCGACCACCAAGCGACAGCTCCCTGGCAGACCTAAACAGGTGATCAGTCATCTGTGAAAAGATCCCCTCTTTAGAGAAATGTGGCTGACCAGGGGCGTTTCTAGAACCCTCGTCCGACCACAAGAGAAAAAGGGCCTGCGAAACGCCCAGCAGGTGACCAGGGGGAACAGACTGACTCCCCTGATCCCCCGCTTCCCTCCCCCCTCCCCAGTAACCCTACGCGGAAGTGGCCAAACGATTGCCATCATAACCCACACTGAAATCCAACAGAAAAGGTAGTGGCTAAAGACTTTAAAAAAAAAAAACCTCAGAACCCAAACCATTTGCGTAAAAGTGGGTGTGCAAAAATAATTGGGCATGACGTCAAACAAGTTCTAAGTTAAGGACCAAACTTTTTTTTTTTTTCCCACTGTGCTTTTTAGCTCAGACTCTATTCGGGCGGAGTCAACAGTAGTCGGCTGGGTCGCCCTAGGGCTTAATGAAAAAAAAATTAAAACATCGGACATTGCCCACATCTCCCCTCTGTGGTTTGGGAAGATTGATCCAAGGAACCCAGTGCATCGTTACCCAAATGGGTATCAATGATCTGAAAACACAGACCACATCGGGCCTCAGAAAATGGTTTAAAAAATGTAAAAAATGTGATGACCCATTCCGGGACACCAAAATTGTCATCAGCAAATTGAAAACCCGTAAAGTATTAATCTTAGATGAAAGCTGTATTTTTAATGCTATTATTTTTTCTAAATGTTTAAATTGAAAAATTTTCCTTCTTTCCCCCTCCCAAAAATAAAGTCTTGCTACAACCATTTAAAAAGACTCCCTGTTTGAACCCCCATGGGTCCGGCATTTTGCCAAAAACATGGGCAGGAATGTCAGTTTTGTCTGGGAAAACCCCAAGAGGAAACCAAGAGGTCGGGTTTACAAAAAAAATGTTTACCAGTCCCCCAGATCCCCTATGTTCTAAAAAATTTTCCAGCTACAGCCACCCTCCCCCAGGGCCTTTTCCTTTCCCAAGTGACAGTTCCTTGGTGGAGACAGCAGAGACGAAACTACTTTGATTGCTGAGAAACTGTGACGGTAGTTTTTACATCAACTTGTATGAATACTTAGCTGTTGTGTTATTTTAGTTTTTACTCATATCCACATTGATCTACGTTTTATTGACTCGTGTGCAGTGTTTATCTTTTGGCAACAATTTTAAATCCATAATTGTTAATTTTTAAATTTTTTTTAAAGTTTTGTTTTTTGCAGTTTAGGGTTATTGTTGTTGTTGGGTTTTTTTTTAAAAAAAAAAAACTTTTTTTGTTATTTTAAAAAAATTGATTGTCTTTTAAAAAAACCACCCGATTAGACAAAAAGCCAACGTATTGAAATAAGCAGTGGGAAAGCTAGATCTTTTTCCCCTAATTTACTTTTAAATCCAACACTTTCCAACAATAAATACCAATCCTTGTGTTACAATCCCCCAAAGTAACCAGGAAAAACTACCTAAACTACCGGTTACATTTTCCCCTGTCCATAAAAGGTGGATGCTGCACCAAAATCAGTGTAGTTTTTTATTAAGAAGGGGGGGTTATGAATATCCCTCACCGTGCCTAACAGGTCCCTGATATACCTCTGTCGCACGCGAAAAAGTGGGGAAAATTTTTAAAAAAATTTCTGTTCGTATACCTACCTAGGGGACCTAATGATAGAAAAACGAATGGATACAACCTTTAAAATAAAGAAAAATGGGAAGCAGGAGATTTTAAAAGCACTGCTCCTTTTTGGGGGTAAAGACTGTGAAAAAATTCCCTAATCGCTTTTTAGAAAAATAGTTGATTCCCCCTGTACTTTTCAAATGTGGCAGTGTTACTAGAATCCCCGAATCTAGACAGGCATCAGCCTTTTTATCTGTCGCTTAACCTCCTTCCTTAGCTCCAGAATGTGAGTGGCAACGCACAAAGACACCCTTGGGACGATCACCTGCCCTTCATTACAACGCTTAGTGGCTGACGGTTTCTGTGACACCCCGGAAAACAAAAATTCCAAAATTTAATTACAAAAAAACCCGACTGGAAAAATTTGAAAACATCCCCTTTAAACACAACCAGCAGCTTTGACACTACAACATAAAACCCTTTTTATTCCAGTTTTTTGAGACTTTTTTCAGCTGCCCCTTTGTCTATCCCCCCAAAAAAATACCCTAAAAACAAATAAACATCTGGGGAATATTTTGGAACCAGCTTGAGGAAGCAGTAAAAACAAACGCTTAAAAGTATAAAATTTATTTAAAAAATAAACACAGAAAATAAGTAAAAAAAGAAACAACAAAAAAAATTTCTGAACCTTGTTTTAGCTCAGGCAAAGGGAACTTTGGACTTCTTTTTGTGCCACGAAATTTCATATCTTTTAAAAATTTTAAAAAAAATTGGGTTAAAAATCATGAAAAAGAAAAAAGGTGAATTTACCAACTTTTCCTGCAATTGGGAATAAAGAAATTTTCCCTCAAAAAATGAAAAAAACAGGGCCTTTTTCAACATTTTTTTTGAACAATGCGTTTGAAGGGTTGCACTTAAAAAAGGAATACAAAACGATGAAAAAAGTAAAAAAGAAAGTACTACCCAAGTCTCTGACAAAGGGTTGTGCATTAATGCTCCAAATATCACTTTACGAAGAAAAGATCGTTTTCTACTCTTTCTAACAAAAAACGTTGTCGGGTCAGATCAATTTCTATGACTGTTGAAACATTTTACCCCAAAAAATTTCATTTATCTACCCCCAAACCTTTTAATAAAGTTGGATCGAGGGGGGATGCCAGAAAGTGGAAGGGTCCATTTTCATTCCAGTTCTAAACAGGGAAAACCAAAACTGCAAACTAGCTACAGACCCAATTGCTTTTACCCCTCACACGGCAAGCAATGGAAGATTATTCTAAAAAGGCTGAATTTTTGCCCTAAAAATAAAATAAAACCCTGCAATCAAACAGGGTTTTTAAAAAAAAAAATCTGCCAAGATAATTTGGAAAAAAAAAAATATCAACACAAGTAAAAATTTTCAGTTTGCAAGAAAAAAGAATGTTCTTGCAACATTTTTTGATATTAGAAAAGGGTATGACCAAGTTTTGGGATGCTAAATTTTAGGTTAAAAATAAAGAATATGGGGGTTTTCTGGGGACTTGTATTTTTTAATCAAAAGTTTTTTAGCAACAGAAAAATTCAAGTAAGAGTGGCTAAACATATTTAAATTTAGACGCCATAGGGGCTACCCCAAGGTTCTGTGATAGTCCTATCCTATTTAATACTTGTGCATGATCTCCCCAAAGAATTTTTCAAGGTTTTTATCTTAGTACAATTTGCGGATGATATTTGCATGTGGATGAAAAGTTACTATGAACTTTTTACCCAAAAAGAGCGTTAAAATTTAAAAAAAAGGGGATTCAAAGCCAGCTTGAAACATGACAAATTTGCTTGAAAATGGGTTTACTTTGTCCACAGAAAAAATCAGTTATGCTTTTTTAAAAAATGGGAAAATCGGGGGGGAAAACCAAGATTTAGGGTTGGGACTGAAAAATTGAATACAAAAAAACAAAAAGTTCTTAGGTTTATTTTTAACTTCAAACTAAATTGGAATACACAATTGAGCACTTTTAACAAAGGCAAAAAAAGTGCAAAAACTTACAAAATAATTAGTAAACAGTTCTGGGGACAAAAATATCCAAATTTA
>CM054149.1:35876372-35891372 GCA_028751875.1 Rapana venosa | reverse complement strand
ACTGCTTTCCAACAACTGGCTGTATCCTGTTACAACAGGTGTTTATGACCAATAACTAACAGCAGGGGGGATGGGTGGGTGGGCATGATTGCCCAGAGGATAGAGCTGTGGGCTTAAAGGAACTGAAGGCATGGTGCTGAGTGTCTGATGAAGTGTCTGCTGAAGGCTGATTTCCCTCCAGACTGAACATTGGCATTTACTGTTTTTACTGACAGTCATTGGAATGAGACAGTAAGCCAAGGTTTTGTGTCTGAACACACTTACAATATGGCGGAGACTTGTTTAAAACCCATTCATATTATGTAGAAGAGTAGGCCAACTATTGCCAGTGGCACACATTGCACAAACGTACCCAGCATGCAACCTCTGACTCAGAGACAGACGAGCCCTACCAGGTTTAACTTGCCTACAAGACAGTGCCTGAAAACTTTAGTTCAGGTATCTAACGACTCCTCGATGTATTAGGGAAGAAGACAACTCAATAAATCCAATCAATGTTCTAAACAAAACAATCAGAAAGCGCCAGGCAACACATCACTAATTTTTGATTCAGCTCGCAGGGCTACACACCCAGTTTTCCCCACCAAAAATGTCAACAGAGGATGGTGTAGTCGGGTCCCAAAACGTCTCCTGTGCCGGAGGGTCTTTTGATGTTTCCTTCATCTGGTTTTCACAGTTTGAGGTTAAAGGCCGGGGTTGGTATTTCTATTTCGTGTACCTGAAGTCTGTGGCACCTGCAATATGATCCTGTGAAATGGGTTAAACAAAAGCACGTCTTAGTCCATGAAGAGAGAGAGGGAGAGAGAGAGAGAGAGAGGGAGAGAGAGAGAGAATAGAGAGAGAGAGAGAAGAGAGAGAGAGAAGAGAGAGAGAGAGAGAGAGAAGACAGACAGACAGACAGACAGACAGACAGAGAGAGATCGGGTTGTTACTAAATTGTTGTTGGATGGTCCCCCATAAAAGAATTTGCTCACATAATTTATATTCTTTTAAAAAATATTTATTTTATTCTTTTATATCTGGGATAATGGAATAAAGAAACTTATGTGCTTTTTCCAGCCAGTCCCGTATGTATGCGGTTTTGTGAATTTTGTCATCTGTTCCCACTGGCACACAATGGCCACTCTTATGAAAAGCGGAAGGATTAACGTGTGCGCAAGATGTTCTGCGTGCGTTCGCACACGGGGCCTCGGTTTATAGTCTCATCCAAAGGACTTTGGGGAGAGTGGAGGGGTTTTCATGTGTGGTAAAGATTTTTGTCAGAAACCAAAACATAGGACAGATCAGATAGATAACTAAAACATGAACTGTTTAACATTTTGTAATATTGAATTAGTTGGTGTCTGGCTAATCCTTTCCTTAGGAGAACAAATTCACATTCATGATATACTTTGTTGTTGTTTGTTCCACGAACAGCTCCAATAATTCCTCTGAGTGCTTTGAGAAGCAAAGCCTCTAAGACTCACACAGTGTTACTGTGCAATTATCCCATACGATGTCGGCATGGTCAAAATGTAGCAAATTGAAAGATCTATACATTATTTTAAAGGCTTTTCTATTTAGTATGTATTCATAAGTCTTTAGACAAGAGACCAGCATGGTAACAGTATTTTAAATGTTTTTGATGTGGTCATCCATACTGCAATTGTCTGGGAGAACAATACCTAACTGTCCATGGCTGTCAGTGCTCTGGAGGCGTGTCAAACCAAATGACAATGGTAAGAATAGGTATGTCAAACCAAATGACAATGGTAAGAATAGGCATGTCAAACAAATGACAATGATGAGAATAGGCATGTCAAACCAAATGATAATGGTAAGAATAGGCATGTCAAACCAAATGACAATGGTAAGAATAGGCATGTCAAACCAAATGACAATGGTAAGAATAGGCATGTCAAACAAATGACAATGGTAAGAATAGAAATGTCAAACCAAATGACAATGGTTAAGAATACGCATGTCAAACCAAATGAAATGTTAAGAATAGGCATGTCAAACCCAAATGACAATGGTAAGAATAGACATGTCAACCAAATGATAATGGTAAGAATAGGCTTGTCAAACCAAACACACGGGGGACTGGATGTAAAAAAGCACATGAGTGCTTATTCCATTATCCTCGATATAAAATTAATAAAAAAATAAAAAAATAAAATAAAAGGGGATAATGGTAAAAAACGTGTTATCATTTCAATAAAAGTTTAACGTTATTCTTGATGGCATTAACGTTCCAGCCCTTAGCTCAAGTACGTATCTTTTCAAGATCAGAATAATAGTCAGAATGAATGTTTTGGGCCATTAAATGACAGAAAAATGTACTGTCATCAACAAATTATTTATATCGCTGGCAGCATCGCTATTGTCATTTTGTGTCAACAATACACACCCAGGTTTCCCTCCCCCACCTAAAAATGGTCAATAGGGGATGGCACAGTCAGGTCCCAAAATGTCTCCAGTGCCCTGAGGGTCTTTTGATTTTTTTTCACTTGATGTTAGCAGTTTGACGTAGTGCCAAGGCACGTTTCGGTATTTCGTGTACCTGAAATCTGTTGCACGTGTCATGTAATCCTGTCTTAATGAGTCATAAAACAAACACGCCTTGTGGATGAAAAGATAGAGAGGAGAGAGAGAGAGGAGGGGGAGAGAGGAGAGAGAGGAAGATGAGAGAGAGAGAGAGAGAGGAGGAGGAGAGAGAGAGAGAAGAGAGAGAGGGAGAGAGAGAGAGAAGAGGAGTGGGAGGACAGAGAGAGAGTGAGGGGGAGAGGAGAGAGAGAGAGAGAGACGAGAGAGAGATGGAGAGATGAGAGAGGAGAGAGAGAGAGAGGAGAGGAGAGAGATCAAAACAAAAGAGATATTGACTCTCAGAAAACGGAAGTTAAAGATCTATTAGCTTTTAGCATGCCTATGTATCATGAAAATATAATTGTCCAGTTCAAATGATTGCTTCAGCTGTTTTCGCCATTGGTGAATGGGAGACGTTATTACGAACACTAGTTCGTGTTTGGATGTGTTCTTTCGGTAAATTGGAGACGTTGCTTTGGGAAACGAAAAAAAAAAAAGAAAGAAAGAAAGGTTGCCTATCAAACACTTAAAGCTATGAGGATTTTAAAGTTAATGTTTAATTAAGTGTTTTTTATCTTTCTCCCCCAATTTTCATTCATTCATTTATTCGGGCATTCATTCATCCATTCATTATCCATTCATTCTTTCATTCATTCATTCATTCAGTCAGTCAGTCAGTCAGTCAGTCAGTCAGTCATCCAATCATTTCTTAATTTAAATTTCCCACAATCTGGTATTCATTTTTCTCCAATTTTAGCAATAATCAATTTTTCGTGTCCTCTGTTCCTTTTAGTCTTTACCCCCCCCCCCCCCCCCCCCTTAAGTGTTTCGTGCCTTTTTTTTCTTTTCTTTTGTATTTACATTTTTATAATAATGATAATAATAATATATGGAATTTATATAGCGCTGAATCTTGTAAAGCAACAAATCAAAAACGCTCAGATTTTATTTCATCCACTTTAAGTCACGGCAGATTTCTCTCCGTGAAATTCGGGCCTTTCTCTCCCCGGGTGAGAGCGGGAGAACGCGTCGCCACTTAGCGCTGCGCCACCCTTTCACCCTTTTTTTATTTTTATAGTTTACTCTTCTATCTCCCTTTCTTCATTCTTCTCTCTCGCTTTTCTTTCCTTCCTGTCTTCCTTCATTCTTCCCTTTTTTCTTCCTTCCTTCTTTTTACCTTTCTTCCTTCCTTTCTTCTTTCTTCCTTTCTTTTTCCTTCTTTCCTTCCTTTCTCCCTCCCTCCCATCCTTTCTTTCGTTTTTACTGACATATTTCTAGAGGTATTAAAGGTATCAAGTCCTTCGGATGAGACTATAATCCGAGGCCCCGTTTGCGAACGCATGTAGAACATCTTGCGCACACGTTAAATCTTGTTCCGCTGTTTGAAAGAGTAGGCCATTGTGTGCCGGTGGGAACAGATGACAATTTTAAAAAAAAAATCGCATACACACGCATAAAATAAAAATTTTAAAAAGTCATCTGAGCGCTTTGATTTGTTGCTTTACAAGATTCAGAGCTATATAAACTCCATACATTATTACTATTATTATTATTATTTATAAAAAAAATAAATATATTTTTATTATTATTATCATCATTATCTGGCAATACGAGGCTCAAACACAGAATCTCAGCTTTTCCAAACGCATAACAAGCTGTAGTCCACAGGGCCTTGGTCCACCTTGTCTATAAACAGAAAAGAAAACGTTACATTTTCTTTCGTTTTCTTGTTGTTGTTGTTGTTGTTGTTATTGTTGTTGTTGTTGTTCTTCTTCTTCTCTTCTTCTTCTTCTTCTTTTTCTTTCGTTTTTCTTTCTTTCTGTCTTTCTTTATTTCCGTCTTTCTGTCTTTCCGTCTTTCTCTCTTTCTGTCTGTCTGTCTCTCTCTCTCTTTCTCTCTCTCTCTCTCACTCTCTCTCTCTCTCTCTCTCCTCTCTCTCTCTCTCTCTCTCTCTCATCTCTCTCTCTCTCTCTCTCTTTCTCTGGTTGCATCAGTATCGGAGCGTGGTACAAATACGATTAGGAATGTTTTACTCAGGCTAAAATCAATAAGTGGAGAGCTTCTTTAACCCATGTAGTGATTTGAGAACTTTTCTCTTTTTTATTTTTTTTAAAAACTGGGCCCGGGAGAGAGGAAGAGAGAGAGAGAGAGGGGGGGGGGAGGAGGAAGGAAGGGACGGACGGAGAGAGAGAGAGAGAGAGAGGAGAGAGAGAGAGAGAGAGAGAGAGAGAGAGAGAGAGAGAGAGAGAGAGAGAAATCATTTAAAATTGCACTAAGAAAAAAAAGAAGAAAATCAATAAAAATGCTACTTACATGCTACTTAATACCTATGCTACCAAAGGCTTGAGAGAGAGACAGAGACAGACAGACAGACAGACAAAGACATACCCAGGCACAGACCTTAGATATATAAATACACAAAGACAGCCAGACAGAGAGAGACAGACAGTCAAACACATCGGAAACCAAAAGACAGTCATTAATACAGAGAAATACAAAACAGATAGACAGACGGACACACGGTCCTACACACAGAGAAACAGACGGAAGAGACAGAGATAGAAAGATGAAAAAACACAAAACCTGAAAATAACAGAGAAAGACAAAGGACAAAGACAGGACAATTACCTCACAAGCAAAAAAAGGAAACTAACACCTTGGAACTCTGGCCAAAAAAGTAAAGAATAAAAGTAAGACTCTCTTGGGACAGAAGGGATCAAGGTGTGTGTGTGTGTGTGTGTGTGTGTGTGTGTGTGTGTGTGTGTGTGTGTGTTGCGTGTGTGTGTGTGTGTGTGTGTGCGTGTTTGTGTGTGTATGTGTGTGTATGTGTGTGTATATGTGTGTGTGCGTGTGTGTATGTGTGTATGGGTGTGTATGTTGTGTATGTGTGTGTATGTGTATGTATGTGTGTATGTGTGTGTGCGTGTGTGTGTGCATGTGTGTGTGCGTGTGTGTGTGTGTATGTGTGTGTATGTGCGTGTGTGTGCACGATAGTGTGTGTGTCTCTGTGTCTTTATCAATTTGTTTGTATTTTATTCTTTTATTTCGAGGATAATGGAATAATCACTCACGTACTTTTTTTTCTTTCTTCCAGTCCCCGTGTGTATGCAGTTTTGTCAATTTTGTCATCCGTTCCCACCGGCACGCACTGGACTGCTCTTCCGTAAAAGCGAAACGGGTTTTAAACGTGTGCGCAAGATGTTCTGCGTTCGTTCGTGTGTGCTTGTGCGTGCACGCGCGTGTGTGTCTCCCTATGTGTGTGCGTGTGCGTGCATGCGTGTGTGTCTGCGTGAGTGTGTGTGTGTTTGCTTGCGTGTGCGTGCACGCGCGCGCGCGTGACTCTGTGCGTTCGTGTGTGTGTGTGCGCTTGCCTGCTTGCTTGGTTGTATATCAGTATGTGTGTGTGTGTGCGCGCGCGCGCGCGCTTGCCTGCTCTCTCGGTTGTATGTCAGTATATGTGTGTGTGTGTAAGTGACAAAAAAGAAACCAGAAGGACGGTTAGGAAGGAAGCAGGAAGGGCGGGAGGAAGAACAGGACGAGGAGGAGGAGGGGATGGCAGCAAGCAGGAAGGTCTGGCACCAGATATCGAGCCATCCCTCCTGGCAAAACAGGGCCACACGGAACACCGTGTCGTCGCCGGCCTATCCGGAACAACACCAACAGACCGGACGACAACTTGCGGCCGCCGAAACACTTGTCGCACAAACTAGTCCTGCAGCAGCAGCAGCAGCAGCAGCAGTAACAGCAGCAGTAGCAGAAGCAGCAGTAACAGCAGCAGGAACAGCAGTAGCAGTAGCAGCAGCAACAGGGGTGCTATAGTTTGGGGGAAACCCACTTTCAGAACAAGCCACTGACGGGCGACTAGACTGTGTCGGCCACCGAATTGCACGTGAGATACGTTACATAGTGTTAGTTTACTGATCGAGTTGTGGTGTTGTGTGTGTGTGTGTGTGTGTGTGTGTGTGTTTATTTTTTAATTTTTATTTTATTCTGTTATATCGAGGATAATGGAATAAGCACTTATGTGCTTTTCTTTTTACATCCAGTCCCCGTGTGTATGCGGATTTGTGAATTCTGTCATCTGTTTCCACTGGCACGCAATGGCCTACTCTTACGAAAAGCGGACAGGATTTAACGTTGTGCGCAAGATGTTGTGCGTGCGTTCGCACACGGGACCTCGGTTTATAGTCTCATCCGTGTGTGTGTGTGTGGTGTGTGTGTGTGTGTGTGTGTGTGTGTGTGTGTGTGTGTGTGTGTGTGTGTGAGTGAGTGTGTGTGTGTGTGTGTGTGTGTGTGTGTGTGTGTGTGTGTGTGTGGTGTGTGTGTGTGTGTGTGTGTGTGTGTTTTCCATTGAGGTTGTTTAGATGGATTTTTTTTTCGTGCTGAAACTTGTGTGTGGGTAGTTTCTGAGTGTGGCTTATTGATTGAAATGTACCTGCATGTCTAGTGGTGTTTTTTTTTTTTTCTGTCTTTCTAAAAGTACTTGATTGATGACGCAGAGTTAATTTGTTTTTTGCGTGTTGCGTGTGGTAATAGTTTTGAAACAGTTGTTGAGATTTATTGCTTGGTTTTGGGTTTTGTTTTTGTGAATAACTTCGATGAAAATGTTATTTTGTTCTTATTAATTTTTTGGTTTGTTTCTTTTTGTCCTTATATCTGTCTTTGCTTTTCTTTCTTTCTTTTTCTTTTTTCTTTCTTCCTTCCTTTCTTTCTTCCTTCCTTCCTTCTTCCTTTTCTATCTTTCTTTCTTTCTTTCTTTCTATTCTTTCTTTCTTTCTTTCTTTCTTCATAACCCATTCTTTCTTTCTCTTTCTTTCACGCTTTCTTCCTTTCTTCCTTCCTTCCTTTCTTTCTTTCTTGCTTTCTTTCTCTCTCTCTTTCTTCTTTCTTCATTTTTTAATTTGGAATTCACTCATCTCTTTCTTCTTTCTTTTTTATGTTGGAATTCATTTTTTTTCTTTCTTTCTTTTCTACTTGCAGTGTTTTTGTACACATTTATTCGGTGTTTGTTTATATTGTTTCTAGTTGTTCTTGTCTATCTGTTATTATTATTTGGTTATGTCTTAACTGAGATGGAGTTTTGATTTAGTCTAGCATGCGGCCATGTAATTTTCATCAAGCTCTTGCTTTAGAGTAGTACTATAACATTGTTTGCGCCTTGTGTTTAAATGGTTTCTTTTGTGTACTTTGTCATGTAATTATTGAACAAAAATGTCTGTCTGTCTATGTCTAACTGTCTCTGTTTCTCTCATTCTCTCTTTTCATCTCTCCCTGTCTCTGTATCTCTGTATCTGTCTCTCCTGCCTGTCTGTCTGACTCTCTGTCTCTGTTATTATTTAAATTTTAATTTATTTATTCTTTTATATCGAGGATAATGGAATAAGACTTCATGTGCTTTTTTACATCCAGTCCCGTGTGTATGCGGTTATGTAAATTTTGTCATCTGTTTCCACCGGCACACAATGGCCTACTCTTTCGAACAGCGGAACAGGATTTAACGTTGTGCGCAAGATGTTCTGCATGCGTTCGAACACGTTTGTCTGTCTCTCTCACTGTCTGCCATCATATCTCCCTCTTTCTCTCCCCTTTTGCTCTTTTTATCACACTCTCTATGTCTCTATATATGTCTTCCTATCTGCTTTTGTCTGTCTTCCTTTATGGTTCTCTCTCTCTCTCTCTCTCTCTCCTCTCTCTCTCTCTCTCTCTCTCTCTCTCTCTCTCTCTCTCTCTCTCTCTCTTTGCGTCATATTCTCGCGTTGTTTTGTCTGTCTGCTGTCCGTTTGTCTGTGTCTTTTGCTAATTTTTTGGTACTCTCTCATCCTGTCTCTTTGTGATTCTGAATTGCATTGTCTGTTGTGTGTTTTTTGTTGGTATTACCTGTATCTCTGTTTCTCTTTCTGTCTCCTCCTTGTCTCCTTCGTTGTCCCTGTCAGTCATTCTGTAAATCTGTCTCTCTATTTTTTCCCATTATTCCCTTATATTCTTTTGTCAATTTTCTGAGTCTCTCTCTCTCTCTCTCTCTCTCTCTCTCTCTCTCTCTCTCTCTCTTTCTCTTTCTCTTTCTCTTTCTCTGTCTGTCTGTCTGTATTTATCTGTCCGTCTCTGAACACCTTTCTGTCTGTCTATCTGTCTGTGTCTGTGTCTTCCGATCTCTGTCTCCCTGTTTCTATCTCTCTGTCTCTCTGTGTGTCTACCTTGCTCTCTCTGTGTCTCTCTGTGTCTTTGTCTCTGTGTCTCTGTCTCTGTCTGTTTCTCTTTCTCTGTCTCTCTCTCTCTCTCTCTCTCTCTCTCTCTCTCTCTCTCTCTCCCTCTCTCTCCTCTCTCCCCCCCACCCCCCTCTCTCTGTGGGCTCTGAAACATCTCGTGCACACTTAAAAGGACAAGTGGCTATCCCTCCTTTGTGCTGAAGGTAGTTTGGGAGAGAATGGAGGGAGGCAGGGAGGGAGGGAGGCAGGGAGGCCTGATGACGCTAACTTCTGTGTCCGCCACACACAAAATCAGTATTGATGCCCTCCCCTTCGTTTCATCGCTCGGTGGCATCGCTTTGTTGTGCGCACGGCCAGTGGTGCACACCAACTTGCGCGAGCGCGCGAGCACGCGCACGCGTACAGTTATTATTTACACACGCTTGCTGGCATGATCGTGTGTATGCAGGTGTGTGTGTGTGTGTGTGTGTGCATGCTTGTACGTGTCTGAATGGAAGAAGAAAAAAAGGGTGTTGCATTCATATACCACTCCCGTACTAGTACAGACGTACAGTCACTATACACGCTAATGCATGTACATACACCAAACATATACATACACACGCACGCACGCACGCACGTGCGCGCGCGCAAATACACACACACACGCGCACACGCACACATACTCACGCACACACACGCACACACGCACGCACACGCTCACGTACGCACGCACACGTGCGCACACGCTCACACGCACGCACGCACACACGCACACGCACGCACACATACACACCACCACACACACACACACAAACCTCACGTTTTTTCCTTCTTTATGTCCCATCCCTTTATACCCTCCTTTCCTTCTTTCTGTCCTACCTTCTTCTTCCCCCCCCCCTCTCTTTCTCGCTGTCTCTCTCGTTGTCTCTCTCTCTCTCTCTTCTCTCTCTCCTCTCTCTCTCTCTCTCTCTCTCTCTCATCTCCTCTCTCTCTCTCTCTCTCCACTCCTCTCTCTCTCTCTCTCTCTCTCTCTCTCTCTCTCTCTCTCTCTCCATTCCTCTCTCTCTCTCCATTCCTCTCTCTCCCTCTCTCTCTCTCTCTCTCTCTGTCTCTGTCTCTGTCTCTCTCTCTCCTTCCTCTCTCTCTTTTTAACCTATGTCTTTTTTCTGTTCTAGTTTTTTTTAACTCATCTTTCTCTCAACATTTGTTTGAGAGGGTGCATCAAAAAGTATCTAAAACAACATTGCCAGTGCTACGAATCAGACTGTTTCTGCAAATAAAAAAAAGGTTTGTAAGTTTTCGATTTGTCAACATTGGCACAGTTGATGATTTTCATTAGCCTTCCTTCCTAGATAATTGAATTTCTTCTTTAACCATGTTTCACAAATGTTGATGCACACTAGGTACAGTCCTTTTCATTTTGTGTTTGTTTTCCTGAATCAACCATACCACATAAAAGCAATGAATTAACCCAGTTGCTGGTATGTTAGTCATTATTTCTGGGGTTTTGTTGTTTTATTAAACTTTTTTTCTTTCTAGAAAACATCGTAAAATAATGGCGTATGGATGCTAAATATACTCTCTGTGCAAAAAAGTATACACTACCTTGAAAGGTAACGTAACACTTAATTCTTTTCTTTTTACCAAAATAATCTTTTAGAAAGACAGATGTGTGCGCGCGCGCGCCTATGTCTATGTGTGTGAGCACGTGCGTGCGTGCATGTGGCGTGCGTGCATGTGTGTGTGCGTACATGGGTGCGTGCGAGCGTGCTGTGTGTGTGTGAGTGACTTAAAACTGGGAAGTTTTAATCAGATTAGACACTCACTAATAAAACAACAACTTCACTCCCCCCCAAAATAAAAACAAACAAAACAAAACAAACACTTAACACATAAAATTTACAAGTCTTTAAAAATCAACAACTCCTCCCCCCCCCCAACACCCCCATACTATTCACACAAAAACCATACACCAAATCAACACCATTCTTTCATTCAACACAACAAACAACAACAAAACAAAACCAAAACCCAACTCGAAAACTTTGATCGGCACACCAAACAAGACTTTCTCTCGGAAACGGGAGAGAGGGGAGCATGCACCAAAAAAACGTGTGCGGAACGACCTGGCATGGTTTAGCTGACAGAACGAAGGATGGAAGGAACGAAAGAAGGAAGGAAGGAAGGAAGGGAGGAAGGAACAAGCTGGAAACAGCAGTCACCTTTTCTCTATCCCCTCCTCTCTTCAAGACATCGATTGCTGCCAGAGACCAAAGTTGCCGTGGGAGCTCTTTTTCCGGGACTGGATCAGCCGCCAGCAGGAGTGTGCACGAAAAAAGAGAGAAAGACAGAGAAGGAGAGAGGGAGAGAGAGAGAGAAAGACATAGAGACAGAGAGAAAGAGAAAGGGAGGGGAGGGGAGAGAAAGAGAGAGAGAAAGAAAGAGAGAGAGAGAGAGAGAGAGAGAAAGAGAGAGAGAGAGAGGGAGAGAAAGAGAGAGAAAGAGAGAGAGAGAGAAAGAGAGCGAGAGAGAGAGAGCGAGAGGAAGAGAAAGAGAGAGAAAGATAGAGAGAGAAAGAAAAGAAAGAGAGAGAGAGAGAGAGAGAGAGAGAGAAGAGAGAAAAGGAGAGGAGAGAAAGAAGAGAGGGGAGAGAGAGAGAGAGAGAGGGGAAAGAGAGGGAAAGAGAGAGAAAGAAGAGAGAGAGAGAGGGAGAGAGAGAGGAGAGAGAAAGATAGAGAGAGAGAGAGAGATAAAGACAGACAGAGAGAGAGAGAAAGAGAGAGAGGGAAAAAGAGAGAGAGAGAAAAGAGAGAGAAAGAGAGATAAAGAGAGAGAGAGAGTGAGAGAGAGAGACAGACAGACAGAGAAAAGAAAGAGAGAGAAAGAGAGAGACAGAGAGAGAGAGAAAGAGAGAGAGAGAGAGAGGAAGAGAAAGAGGAGAGAGGGGAGAGAGAGAGAGAGAGGACAGGAAGAGAGAGAGAGAGAAGAGAGAGAGAGGACAGGAAGAGAGAGAGAGAGAGAGAGAGAGGGAGAGAGAGAGAGAGAGAGAGAAAGAGGGGAAAAAAGAGAGAGAGAGAGGAAGAGAAAGAGAGAAAGAGAGAGAGAGAGAGAGAGATTTAAAAACAGACAGAGAGAGAGAGAGAGAAAGAGAGGGGAAGAGAGAGAGAAAAAAGAGAGAGAGAGACAGAGAGAGAAAGAGAGATAAAGAGAGAGAGAGAGAGAGAGAGAGAGACAGACAGACAGAGAGAGAAAGAGAGAGAAAGAGAGAGACAGAGAGAGAGAGAAAAAGAGAGAGGAAAAGAGAGGAGAGAGAGAGAGAAGAGAGGAAAGAGAGAGAGAAAGAGAGAGAGAGAGGGAAGAGAGAGAAAGAAAGAGAAAGAGGGGAGAGAGAGAGGAAAGAGAGAGAGAGAGGAAAGAGAGGGGGGCACGAGCAGAGAGGGCAGAGAGAGCAAAGCAAAGCAATGCCCAAGGAAAGAAGCACCTACCGACGTCACGGAAACCGGGTCCTGCCAGCAACATGGAACACAAAACACCCACCCACCCCAACCCAACCCCCCACCCCCCCTCCACCCTACCCCCCCCTACCCCCACCCACCCAACCTCCCACCACCCCCCTCCAACATCCTGGCCCCAAACCCTCCTCCCCCTTTCCTCTCTCCCCCCCTTCCCTCCTCCTCCTCTTCCTCTTCTTCCCCTCCTCTCTCCCCCCTGCGACGCTTGAAGAAAAATTGCCCCCGTTGTCCCAAAAAAATTGCGGTGCCTA
This sequence comes from Rapana venosa, assembly GCA_028751875.1. Lineage (NCBI taxonomy): Eukaryota > Metazoa > Mollusca > Gastropoda > Neogastropoda > Muricidae > Rapana > Rapana venosa. The sequence goes on along the minus strand of CM054149.1, from coordinate 35,878,856 downwards.
GCTTTTGCAGCGAGAAGGAACTGATAGGGGGGCGGAGGGGGGGCGGAGGGGGTTGGGGGTAGGTGAGGGCAAATGGTGGGGGTGGGGTGGGGTGGTGCGTGGTGATGGTGGTAAAGGTGGTGGTGGGGGTGGGAGCGGAAATGAGGGGGGGGACGGTTCTGCCCCCTTTTTCGTTTCGGGGAGAAATTTTGGGATCGGCGGGAGTCCGGTTTGTGTTGGGGGAGGGCTTTGGGGGCAAGTGTTTTCCCCCCAGACGGATGCTCGAGCCTTGAAAAGATTGTGCGTGGGAGGATTTGTTTTTCGGGGGGAATGGGGGAGGGGGGGGGGGGTGGGGTGGGTGGGGGGGGGGGGGGGGGGTAGCAAGTTTTTGTGAGTCCCGGGAAAGGGGATGGGGAAGATTATTTTGCCCCCTGCCCAAACTTTTTTTGGCAGGGGAGACCCGGGTTTTTTTTTCTTGTTTTATTTTTGTGTTGTTGTTGGTTTTTTTGTTGTTTTTTGTTTTTAGATTTGAGGGGAAGAGGAAAAAAAAGGTGGGATTTTATTCCTGTCTTTACGTTGGAACAAGACAAGCGACCTGAGAGAGAGAGGTTTTTTGGGGAAGGGTGGGTTTTGAAGTTGGGTTTGAGTTGTCCCAAAATGAACGTTGAAGTAAAACGTGGGGTTTTGTTTTTCATAGGCAAAAATTTCGTTTGTGTGGAAAGGATTTAAAACAATTGTTTTAAAAAGAAAAAAAAAGTGAAGGTGTTTTTTTTTAGTGGGGAAAAAGTCTTTTTTTTCCTAAATGTTATCGGGTGGGTTTTTTTCCACGAGGTTTGGGGAAAAACTATTCAGCAAACCAGGAAAAAAAAAGTGAATCCTCAGTTTTGGGGCCCGACGGGTTTTTGGGGGGGGTGGGGGTTGGGGGAGGTCGGAGGGGGGGGGGGGGGGGGGGGGGAGAGAGATGATCCTGGAGAAGTATGAACTTTTAAACCAAAAAATTTGGTAAATCAAAAACAAAAAAATGAAAGAGTAAAGAAAGTAAGAGAAGTGTGCAGATCGGAAGAAGCAAACAAAAAATACGTAGATCAGTGACTAAACAAATAGATAATAATTTTAATATATAAATAGACAGATAAACAGAAAATAAATAAAGGAAGGAAGGAAAAAAGAAACTGATCAACAATGAAAAAAAGAAGGATGAAAGAAAGGAAATCCAAAACCTTTGTAATCTTTGTAAGAAAAACACCCCACCAAAACCTAAAAGGTAATTTGGTTTTCAAGTAACATCTATGACTATACACGTTTATCAAACTTAGGTAATAGCCATTATTGGAATATAAAGAGTACAATTTAGAAAATTTCCAGTAATGAAACTTGTTACAGGCTACCATTAGTTTTACCTTCAGGAAAAAGGATTTTCACTACTAAAAAAAATGGCAAAGCTCCTGCCATAGCAGATAAATTTTTAGTAGAATGTTGGCTAAAATAACCCCTCATGAAAATGAAAAGCGACATAGTCAAATAAGAGTTTTATTTTTCTCATTACGGGGCTGAATACTCCATTATTATGTATCGCTATCACGGTTTGAGGTAGAAGAGTGAGCTAGTTCTATTACTGATGAACGTCAATGCTCATAGGGATGCACTTTTGCAGTTAACAGGATTTAATGTCATTGGGGTTCTTATTCATCTATTGTACTTTTCTTTTGTCTTGATATCAATGAATTGTTATGAGACATTAGCATCTTTATTTTAAATTTAAATGCTTAAGTCATAATGTTTAAATCCGACTCGACTTTTCTGGAAGCCTTAATTTAAAAAGTTCTCTCTCTCTCTCTCTCTCTTCTCTCTCCTCTCTCTCTCTCTTTTCTCTCCTCCCCCTTCTCTCTCTCTTCTTCTCCTCTTCTCTCTCTCCTCTATCTATTATCTATCTATAAAATCTATCTATCTATCTATTATCTATCTATCTATTTATCTTTTCTATCTATCTTCCCTCTCTTCTCTCTCTCTCTTCTCTCTCTCTCTCTCTCTCTCTATTATATATATATATATATATTTTATATATATATATAATATATATATATATATTTTTATATATATATGTGGAATGACTCTATAACATTTAGATTTACTCTAAAAAAATGCAGTGATTTTAATGAAAAGAGCGAGAATGAATACTTCTATCTAAGGCATCAAGTTGATATAACTTGAGATGCTTACCCTAACTTTTGCTTTCAGAAAATTTTTTTTTTAAGAGTCTGTATAAATTTTTTTTATTAAGTTTTTTTTTGTTTTTATTCAGGGGGAACCCCCTGAGAAATGCCTTTTTTCAAATTTTTGTTCCTTTCCCGTATTAAAACAGCTTTAATTTGGATGATGTTTTTTTTTGCCTTGGTAACTGTTAAAAAAATAATGTAAAAAGTTGTAAGTATCCCTTTTTTTACTTGGAAATTTGGGACATATTTTTTTTGGAAAATTTTAAAACGAAAAATATTGCCTGCTGAA
>CM054149.1:35856783-35875872 GCA_028751875.1 Rapana venosa | reverse complement strand
CTTTTTTTTTGAAATACGGTCCCATTTTTTTGTTTGTGTCCCGCTTTTTCCATTGTTTGTAGGGAAATCAACCCCACAGCATAAAACAAAAATGTAATTATATATTTACATATGCACCCTTTTATTTACAAAAGCAACCTTTCGGAAAAAAATGTATAAAAAGTGAAATCACTTAATTAAAAAATTACACACAATTTTTTCTTTTTTTAAAAACATCCTGCCAAAAAGGGCATGAAAAAATTTACCACCAAAAAACAAACTCGATACTTTTGTTCATTCCAACAAAACTCTCACCACCACACAACTAAAACCCAACTTTTTAAATTTTACTTCCCTTTCACACACAAAAAACACACCACTTCCCTTTCTCCCCCCCCACCAACCAACCCCACCAAAGTACTTCCAAAACAGACCCAGACCCCACGCACACACCCCACACAAGGATTTTTTAATCTCTACACAACCAAAACACAAAAACACCCCAATACAACAATGCTTTTTCAAATTTTCTGCCACCCCACAACACAAAACAAAACGAAACTTACCCTCACAAAATCACGAAACCCCTGCTGAAAATTTTCGTGTGCTTTTTAAACAAGTTTTTTTTAAAAAACATACTTAAAACTCGCGTTTTTTCGTTCACATCGGGTCTTGGGGAAACCCATGCAAAAGAAAAAAAATTTTGGGGATTACCGAAAAAAGATGGGAAAGGGGGGGCCCTACACCACAAACCCGCCCGGGAAAACAAAAACCGTTCAGGGACATCACAACTGGGAAACCCTTTTTCCACAACTTTTTTTTTCCTGCCCCAACTGAAACTCCCCCGGGGGAGACCTTTAAAGCAGGGGATCCCTTCACTCTGTGATAAACACCTTTTTTAAATTTCCCGGTGCTGACCGGGGGTTTCTTGCAACCCTAAATTCCCCCACAAAGAAAGAAGGTTCCGGCCCCCAAAACCCCCATCATGGTGCCAGGGGGCACAACTACACTACCCCAATCCCCCCGCTTTCCCCTCCCCCCCCTCAAACCCAGTAACCACATAAGGGAATTTGGGCCAAAAATTGCCTTAAAAACCCAAACACTGAAACCCCCCAAAAAAAAGGCGTGGGTAAAGACATTTAAAAAAAAAAAAAAACCATTTAGAACCAGAATTTTTTTAAAAGAGGGGTTTTGCATAAAAGGGAAATTTTTGACCCTCAAAACAAGTTTTAATTAAAACCCCCAAAATTTGGGTTTTCCCCCCTGGCTTTTTGCCAATCTTTATTCTAAGGGGCGTCAAATTTTCGGGTGGGGCCTTTTTCCTTTCTTGAATGTTTTTAAAAAAATTAAAACACTACCCGGGGGCCCCAAAAACCCAAATCTTGGATTTGGGGAATTTTTGCCCAAAGGGAAAACCCCGGGGAAGTTATCCACTTTTCAATGATCTAAAAAACCAAAAATCCACAAACGGCCTTTTTGGGGAAAAAGGGTTTAAAATGTTTTAAAAAAAGGATACCTCATTCCCGGGCACCAAAAATTTTCATTTTGCAAAATTGCCCAACCCCCTAAAAGATAAATTTAAAAATTTAGATGAAAGGGAATAATTTTAATGCTAATTTTTTGTTCTGAAAGGTTTTAAAATTTAAAAAAAGTTTCCTTCAATCCCCTGCCAACATAAAGTCTTGCCAATTTCCCTTTCAAAGACTCCCGCAACTGAAAACCCATGGGTTTTTGCAAATTTTTGCCAAAAAAACATCGGGTGGGAAAAGTCAGCTTTATCCGGGAAAAAACCCCAAAGGAAAAAAACCAGGTGGGCGGGTTTTCAACAAAAATGTTTCCGGCACCCAGGGTTTCCCCCTATTCTCTGAAAAATTTCCAACACAAACCCCCTCCCCCTGTGGCCGGTTTTTTTTACCAAGGGGTTTCCATTCCCCTTTGGGGGAACCGCCAAAAACACACAACTTCTTTATTTTAAAAAAATCGGGACTGGGATTTTTTTACTCAAATTTAAAAGCAATAGCCCTTGCTTTTTTTATTTATTTTTTTCTCATAAACCACATAGATCTACGTTTTTTTCTTGGAAAATCAGTGTTTCAAAATGTTTTATTTTTGGGCACCCAATTTTTTTTAAGTCACATAATTGTTAATTTTAATTTGGGTTAAATTTTTTTTTTTTTCAGTTTAGGGGTTTATTTGGGGTTGTTTTTGTTTTTTTTTAAAAAAATTTTTTTTTTTTATATTTTAAAAAAAATTTTTTCCCTACTTTAAAAAATGCCCCACCATTTAATTAAAAAGTTCCAAAGTTTTTAATTAAACTTTTTTGGGAGGGGGAAAGCTTAGTCTATTTCCCCTAATTTTTTTAAAAATAAATCCAACTTCTTTTTCCCAAAAATAAATTTCCAAATTTGGTTACAATTCCCTGAATTAACCGGAATAAACACCCCACGACCTGGTTTTCTGATCCACCGTCCTTCCCAAAAGGTGGGGTGCTGCTACCCAAAAACTTTTTGCTATATATTTTTGAAAAAGGGGGGGGATTACTGCACATTTCCCCCCAAACCAAATCCGAATTTTAAAATAATATCACCATGTCACACCGGAAAAATTGGGGGAAAAAAATTTAAAAATAAATACGGGATCTGGTTTTACTAAACCCAGGGAAACCCAATATATGAAAACCTGAATGATACCCAAAACCTTTTTAAAAATAATGAAAAATGGTTTTTTATAGCAGGGATTTTAATGCCCCATGCTCCTTTTTTGGGGTAAAAAGGTTTATAAAAAAAACCCATATCGCTTTTAAAAAAAACAAGTTATTCCTGCCTTTCTTTCTAAATGTTGGGAAAGGTTTCAAAATTCCCCCAAAAATTTCCCTTTTTCCCGAGCCTCACCTTAGATCTTCCCCTTATATCTCCCTTTATTAGCTCCAGAATTTTTGTGGTCAACGCAAAAATTTTCCCCGCAGCGGAAACACCTCCTGTCATTACAACCTTAGTGGGTGACGGCTTTTTTGTACAAACCAAAGACCAAAAAACCCCCAAAATTTTAATTTCAAAAAAAACCCAAAGGAAAAGTTTTTGGGAAAACATCCTTGAAATTAAAACAGCCGCTTTTAAACTGACAACAAGACCATTTTTTTTTCCAATTGTACCCGGACCCAAATTTTTTATGCTCCCCTTTTTTTTCTAAACCCCAAAAAAAAAAAAACCCTAAAAAAACAAATAAACATCTGGGAAAAAAATTGGGGGACACCACATTTAGGAAGCATAAAAAAAAAAACGCTTAATGGTTTTAAAAATTTAAATTTTAAAAATAAAAAAATCAAAAATAATGTTTAAAACAAACAACAAAAAATTACTGTTTAAAATTGTTGAGCTCAGGCCCAAAAAAAAGGGGAAATTTTGGGCTTCTTTTTGGGCCCCTGAAAAAATTTATATCATAAAATCTTAAAAAAAATTTGGGAAAAATATCTAATTATAAAAAAAAAGGGTTTAATTTACCAACCTTTTCCCGGCTTTTTGGGAAAAAAGAATTTTCCCTCAAACATAGAAAAACAAGGGGTTTGAAAAACTTTTTTTCTGAAACAAGCGCTTGAAAATTTTTCCTTTTTAAAATGGAAAAATACGAACAATGAAAATTAAACAAAAAGTACTGACCCAGTCCCCTTTCAACGGGCGTGCATTAATGCCCCCCAAAATCATTACAAAAAATGCTTTTTATCTCTTTTTACAAAAAATTTTTCCGTCGGTAGGTTTAATAATTTCTAATGACTTTTTGAAAAAAATTTTCCCCAAAAAATTTTATTTTTTACTCCCCAAAACTCTTAATAAAAATTTTTGGGTGAGGGGTATCCAGGGGAAATGGGAAGGAAAATTCCCTTTATTCCAGTTTTATAAACAGGGAAACCTAAATTTTTACAAAAAAGCTACAACCAAATTTCTTTTACCCTCCACAATGGGAACTTAAAGGGAAAAGAATTATTCTAAAAAAGGTGATGATTTTTCCATAAAATTTAAAAAAATTTCCCTTTCAATAATGCGGTTTTTTAAAAAAAAAATCTGCCATTGATTTTTTGGGGTTTTTAAACTTTTCAAACTTAAATAAATTAAAAAAGCAAATTTGCAAGAAGGGAAAAAATGTTTCTTGCAACTTTTTTTTATAAATTTGAAAGGGATATACCAATTTTTTGGAGCAAATTATTATTAAAAAAGATTTTGGGGGTTTTTGGGGACTTTATTTTTAAAAATCAAAAAATTTTTTAGGGAGACAAAAAATTTAAGTAAGAGTGGCCCCAAATTTAATTTTTTTTTTTAAATGTTTTTTGACGCTTCATTTTGGGGGTACCCCAAGGTTCTGTGTTTTTTCCTATCCCATTTAATATCTTGCTGCAATTTTTCTCCCAAAGAATTTTCAAAGGATTTTTCTTTTTTTGTACAATTTTGCGGGTTTTTTTATGCATGGGGGTTAATGAAGGGTTTCTATGAAATTAATTATCCCAAAAAAAGCGTTTTAAAAAAAAATAAAAAGGGTTTTTATTTTTAAAACCAGCTTAAACACGACCCCCAAATTTTAATGCTTGAAAAAAGGATTTACTTTGTCCACAAAAAAAAAACCCTGTTAAACCTTTTTTTAATAAAAGGCAGGAAATTCCGTTTTTGGAACCGGGGGTTCCAAATTTAGGGGTTTGGTTTGGGGTAAAAATTGTTTACAAAAAAATTAAAAATAAAGTTTTAGGTTTGTTATTAAACCCTTTAAAACTAACCCTTTGGGAATTTCAATAGGGGGCATTTTAACAAAAGGGAAAAAATTTTCAAAACTTACTGAAGATAATTATAAACTTTTTGGGACAAAAAGACATATCCAATTTTTTAAAAATTTTTTTTTCCTTCTTGTTTGTTTGAAATTTTTTAAGGGAAAGAAATTTTTTTTAGCGCTCCAAAAAATTTTTTTTCTTTTAAAAAGCTTTCAAAGTTAGAATGCAAAATTAAGGGGTTTTTCACTTTGGGGTTCCCCCTACATGCCCATCACTCTGGGAAACGTACAAATTTTAATTGGGTTTCATTCCTTTGGTTGATTAACCCCAACTTGGGTTGTTCAAATTTTTTTCTTTTTTAGAAACAGAAAAACTGATAATTTTTAAATTTTTTGGGGGAAAGTAGAAGTAAAAATTTTGGGAAATAAAGTTTCCTTTTTAAAAGAGCAAAAAAAATAACTTCCTTAATTTCCCATTAACAAAAATAGGGGGTCTGATTTAGTTTTTAAATTTTTTGGCAATCAAAACGAATTTGGGCAAAAACAAGGCAATATACCTTTTCCCCTCGTGGGGGAATTTAAAAGGCTACTTCGGATTTTTGAGGGAAAATTTTCAAAAAAAAATTGGTTTTTAACCTTAGGGGTTTTGATGTTTTGGCCCTTTTCCATCATAAGTATTTTTTATCATATTCCCAAAAAAATTTTCAAGGGGTCACTCTATAATCAAAAAACAGGTTCACTTTTGTTTAACCCTCTTTTTTTAAAAAATTGGGAAAAAAATTTTTTATTTTTGGGAAACACATTCCTTTTTACGGCGGGAAATTTTTCGCCCTTTAAAGGCCCCTAAATTTTTGTTCTTGATTTCCCTTTTGGATATTTCAAAACCTTATTTTTCGTTATTTTAAGTCTTATTTTTATGCTTTTTTTTAAAACCCCCTTTGGTACAAAAAAAAAATTCAAATTTTTCATTAGAGAAAAATCATGTCCCCCCCCTTTTTTCCTTAAAAGGGGACAAGTGAAATTTTTGTTGGGGGCCTTCCACAGTGGATTTTTTCCAAAAGTGGGCTGAATAGAGCTCTAAAAGAGGTGCAAAGCCCTGAACAAATTTTGCAAAATTTTCACGTTTCCTTTTTAATTTTCAAAGGGCTACCCCCTTTTTAAAAAAACATAAAGGAATTTAAATTTACAGAAAATATTTACCTTAAAAAGAAATTTCTAAAAAAGATCTGTTTATCCCAAAAATGTTAAAACGGGGGGTCGGGAGCCACCTATGGCTTTTCTCAAATATCTCCCACCAAAAAGAGTAAAAGTTTGTTTTTTTAGAATAAAACTTAATGCTTTTGAACCAAATTCAGTAAAAAACAGTAAATTTTCCCATGTGGGGGAAAAATTTCTAATCTCATATAAATTTGAATTTAAATACAAAGCTTTTTTACCTCAATTTTCTTGGGCCCCTTAGAACCCTATTCCCAAAAATTTTTAATTTGGCATTTTTTTATTTTCAAAAACCCTGGGAAACCCCCATGGAATTTTTTTTAGGTTTTATTAAAAGTTAATCACTTTTTTGTTTTTTGTTTTTGGTGTTTTTTTAAAAAAAAAAAAACTTTTTATTGTAAAATTTTTTTCTTTTGGGGGTTTTTTTTTTTCGGGTAAAAATTTTTCCCCCCCCCCACCCCCCCCCCCCTCGCATTTTTTAGAGGGGTTCCCACAACCACCTCATTTATCATTTAAAAACCCCCCTTTACTTTTTTTTTTTTTTCTCTCAATATCACTGAGGTGAACAGACCTAAAATCGAAGAAAAAACTTCCAAAAATCAACCCCACACTCACACACCACACACACCACACTCACCCCACCAAAACAACAAAACACACTCACAAAAACCCCACACAATTCATTCCCAACAAAGAACTAGCCCTTTTGACATTGGCTAGGCGGTCTCAAAAAAGGGCTCCGGCGTGGGGTCTTTTGATTTTTAACAGTTCCTGATAAGCTCCCCTTTTACGAAGTGCCAGGGACATTTTCGGAAACCCCTGGGCCCGGGGTCTGTTGAAATTGGGAGTATAACCGTTTTTATGGGGTTTTTACCAAAAGGGCATGGTTTTTTAATGTACAGAGTAGAGAGAGAGGGGGGGGGGGGGGGAGGAAAGGGGGGGGGGAGGATGAAGCTGGCAACAGGGAAAGGGAACAAAAAAATTTAAAAATAAATGAAATTTTTATAGCCTTTTCTTTCATAACAAATCAAAGCGCTTTTTTTCAAAAAAAACTCATTCTTTCACAGGGCACAACCAAAAGCAAGTAATAGTTCTAACAAGTCCAAATGCACACACACACACACACACACACACACACACACACACACACACACACACACACACACACACGTTATACGCTTTGGCAGGGTGATGGAATTTTGGCTGTTGAAAAGCAGGGATAGCTATGAAATGAAACAGGAGAGGAAATTCTTAGGTTTGAAACAAATATGTCTTGAGGCCAGATTTAAAAGAGTCACAAAAAGGCCTTTGGCGAAGAGAGATAGGGAGGCCATTCCAAATCGATGGACCAGAAACAGAGAAAGAGCGACGGCCAACAGTGGACTGGTTGAATCTAGGTGTTTGTAAGCACAAGGAATCTGCAGCAGAGCGAAGGGAACGAGAAGGGGTGTACAGGTGGAGACATTCACAGAGGTAGGAGGGTGCTGTTTTGTGGAGACATTTGTAACAGAGAGTACTGATCTTATAGTTTATTCTTTGTGACACAGGCAGCCAGTGGAGATATCACAAGAGAGGGGTAATGTGCTAATAGTAATGAAAATAATATATGGAATTTATATAGCGCTGTATCTTGTAATAAAACAAATCAAAGCGCTTAAAAATCCCCACACAAATAGAAAGAAAACTTCAGAGAGATATTGAGAAAGAGAGACAGAGACAGACAGACAGACATATAGACAGAGATAGTTTCAACTAGGCAGACTCATGATATGGTGGAAATAATACCAGCTGTGAAAGGTCTCTTCTCACCATTGAAATATTTCGATATTATTTTGCCTGTTTGTCTCTCTCTCTATCTATCATTCCCCCCCTCTTCCCCTCTCTCTCTTTTGCTCTCTTGTTTATTCAAAGTTCACACTTTTCTCTCACAGCTTGTGGGTTTTTTTCTTTCTTTTTATCTAAAGACGTTGAAGGGGTCGGCTGGGTGGTGGTGATAAAATCAGCCATGTAAAAGGAAAGAACGTGGGCCAAGAGTGGCCCTGTATGGAGGATGGAGACAGTCATGCTGATGGCTATTGCTGGCCAGAGAGAGAGAGGAGCTGTTGATAGATTGTCGTGTTAGGATCAAAGGGTTGATCAGTGCCTTGTTTGTCTCATCGTGTCTGTCTCTCTCTGTGTGTTTTTGCCCTCCATACCTGTCTGTTTGTTGTGCTTAGCCTCTCTCTCTCTCTCCTCTCCCTCTCTCTCTCTCTCCTCTCTTCATCTCTCTCTCTCGCTCTCTCTCTCCTCTCCTCTCTCTCTCTTGTTGTTGCCTTTTTCTCTCTCTCTTTTCGGTGATTTTTGTGGGGCTTTTGTGTAGATATTTTCCCCGTATAATGTGTGAGTGTAATTTGTATGGGCTTTATTTTATTTTATTATCATATTTATCACTAATGGCAGGACTGGATGTAAAAAAGCACATGGGTTCTTATTCATTATCCTTAAAATAAAAGAGTTTGTCATTGTCATTGTAATTGTCATTCTCTCTCTCTCATCTCCTCTCTCTCTCTCTCTCTCTCTCTCTCTTCCATCTCTCTCCCTCTCTCTCTCTCTCTCTCTCTCTCTCTCTCTCTCTCATCTCTCTCTCTCTCTTTCTCTCTCTTGTGTGTTGTGTGTGTGTGTGTTGTGTGTGTGTGTGTGTGTGTGTGTGTGTGTTGTGTGGTTTGAATTATATTTATCATGTATTTTGTTTTTATCTGGAATCGGTATGCAATTGGCCATAGGAACGTTCATTACTACCAATGTCTTTGCAACAAAAAAATATCCCCACCTATTAACATACATCACTTTAACCAGGAGAGTGATATAGCCAAGTATGGGGAGGAAGAAGGATGGAGGAGATTAGAGCAAAGGCGGAGAAAGGAAGTTGGAAAAAGCCCAGGATATATATGAAACCAAAAATATGATAAAACAAAGAGTTAACTATACAACAGTACTTTTTGTAAAGGTAATACACATCCCAAACCAATCTTTGAACAATGCAGCAGCAATGTGTGACGCACCTGACGCTTTCAAGAACAATGTGTCCCCAGTGGTTACAAATCCGTCTTTCTGGTTAAGCTCTGTTGCACCTGCACACACTGACGACCACTGTCAAGTCAAGTCAAGTCAAAAACACTTTAAGCATCCCATGAAGGGCAATTATAATACTGGCAGGCACATCGATACCTATTATTATCTCACAAGACACAAGAAAAATACATTTCAGATTGTTATAAACATTCCAAGATAGCTTTAAAAAATTTTCATACACAACCACAACACCAAGTGCGCGCACACACACGCACCGCGTACGCACACGCACGCACACACACACACACACACACACACACACACACACACACACAACACACACACACACACCACACACACACACACACACACACACACCACTAATGTAGGAATACAACGTTGTAAAAACCATTGATTGGAAAAGATAATAAACTTTTTTTTTGACGCGTGCACGCATGTGCACATTCACACACGCGCGCACACCCACACACACACACACACACCAATATATGAGCACAGTTTTATCACACGTACAAACACATGTGCACCCGCGCACCATAGTGACGATTATCTAGTAAAGACATAAACACACAGTAGAAGTGTCATTCACCATAGACTAAGGCAGCTAGCAGCCACGGCTGATGATTCTGCAGAAAGACTGGTCATGGAGGGCAGGCAGTCATTGCCTTGTTGAGTGCAGGGACAGTCTACTCAAGCAAGGTGTTGCTTTAAAAACCCCGATAGTATTGAAAGTAGTGCCTGTGGGAAGTACTAGTCTAGGTCTGTGTGTGTGTTTGTGTGTGTGTGTGTGTGTGTGTGTGTGTGTGTGTGTTGTGTGTTGTGTAAGTGTTGTGTGTGTGTGTGTGTGTGTATGTGTTGTGTGTGTGCGTACATGTGTGTGGTCATTTTATTCAGAGAGGTGAAGAATCACCTTTTTCTATCTATTGTTGTTCCAAAACAAGAAAGTGCAAAGAGGGCAATATCTGAAACTTGCCTTAGTCACAAAATAATAATACTGATATCCAACAACTGCCTGTATCCTGTTACAACAGGTGTTTATGAACAATAACTAACAGCAGGGGGATGGGTGGGTGGGCATAATTGCCTAGAGGATAGAGCTGTGGGCTTAAAGGAACTGAAGGCATGGTGTTGAGTGTCTGATGAAGTGTCTGCTGAAGGCTGATTTCCCTCCAGACTGAACATTGGCATTTACTGTTTTTACTGACAGTCATTGGAATGAGACAGTAAGCCAAGGTTTTGTGTCTGAACACACTTACAATATGGCGGAGACTTGTTTAAAACCCATTCATATTATGTAGAAGAGTAGGCCAACTATTGCCAGTGGCACACATTGCACAAACGTACCCAGCATGCAACCTCTGACTCAGAGACAGACGAGCCCTACCAGGTTTAACTTGCCTACAAGACAGTGCCTGAAAACTTTAGTTCAGGTATCTAACGACTCCTCGATGTATTAGGGAAGAAGACAACTCAATAAATCCAATCAATGTTCTAAACAAAACAATCAGAAAGCGCCAGGCAACACATCACTAATTGTGATTCAGCTCGCAGGGCTACACACCCAGTTTTCCCCACCAAAAATGTCAACAGAGGATGGTGTAGTCAGGTCCCAAAACGTCTCCTGTGCCGGAGGGTCTTTTGATGTTTCCTTCATCTGGTTTTCACAGTTTGAGGTAAAGGCCGGGGTTTGGTATTTCTATTTCGTGTACCTGAAGTCTGTGGCACCTGCAATATGATCCTGTTGAAATGGGTTAAACAAAAGCACGTCTTAGTCCATGAAGAAGAGAGGAGAGAGAGAGAGAGAGAGGAGAGAGAGAGAGATAGAGAGAGAGGAGAGATAGAGAGAAGAGAGAGAGAGAGAGAGAGAGAGACAGACAGACAGACAGACAGACAGACAGAGAGAGATCGGGTTGTTACCTAAATTGTTGTTGGATGGTCCCCCATAAAAGAATTTGCTCACATAACTATATTTCTTTTAAAAAATATTTTATTTTATTCTTTTATATCTAGGATAATGGAATAAGCACTTATGTGCTTTTTTCCAGCCAGTCCCCGTATGTATGCGGTTTTGTGAATTTTGTCATCTGTTCCCACTGGCACACAATGGCCTACTCTTATGAAAAGCGGAACAGGATTTAACGTGTGCGCAAGATGTTCTGCGTGCGTTCGCACACGGGGCCTCGGTTTATAGTCTCATCCAAAGGACTTTGGGGAGAGTGGAGGGGTTTTCATGTGTGGTAAAGATTTTTGTCAGAAACCAAACATAGGACAGATCAGATAGATAACTAAGACATGAACTGTTTAACATTTTGTAATATTGAATTAGTTGGTGTCTGGCTATCCTTTCCTTAGGAGAACAGAATTCACATTCATGATATACTTTGTTGTTGTTTGTTCCACGAACAGCTCCAATAATTCCTCTGAGTGCTTTGAGAAGCAAAGCCTCTAAGACTCACACAGTGTTACTGTGCAATTATCCCATACAATGTCGGCATGGTCAAAATGTAGCAAATTGAAAGATCTATACATTATTTCAAAGGCTTTTCTATTTAGTATGTATTCATAAGTCTTTAGACAAGAGACCAGCATGGTAACAGTATTTTAAATGTTTTTGATGTGGTCATCCATACTGCAATTGTCTGGGAGAACAATACCTAACTGTCCATGGCTGTCAGTGCTCTGGAGGCGTGTCAAACCAAATGACAATGGTAAGAATAGGTATGTCAAACCAAATGACAATGGTAAGAATAGGCATGTCAAACCAAATGACAATGATGAGAATAGGCATGTCAAACCAAATGATAATGGTAAGAATAGGCATGTCAAACCAAATGACAATGGTAAGAATAGGCATGTCAAACCAAATGACAATGGTAAGAATAGGCATGTCAAACAAATGACAATGGTAAGAATAGAAATGTCAAACCAAATGACAATGGTAAGAATACGCATGTCAAACCAAATGATAATGTTAAGAATAGGCATGTCAAACCAAATGACAATGGTAAGAATAGACATGTCAAACCAAATGATAATGGTAAGAATAGGCTTGTCAAACCAAACACACGGGGACTGGATGTAAAAAAGCACATGAGTGCTTATTCCATTATCCTCGATATAAAATAATAAAAAAATAAAAAAATAAAATAAAAGTGATAATGGTAAGAACGTGTTATCATTTCAATAAAAGTTTAACAGTTATTCTTGATGGCATTAACGTTCCAGCCCTTAGCTCAAGTACGTATCTTTTCAAGATCAGAATAATAGTCAGAATGAATGTTTTGGGCCATTAAATGACAGAAAAATGCTACTGTCATCAACAAATTATTTAATATCGCTGGCAGCATCGCTAATTGTCATTTTGCTGTCAACAATACACACCCAGTGTTTCCCCTCCCCCACCTAAAAATGTCAATAGGGGATGGCACAGTCAGGTCCCAAAATGTCTCCAGTGCGTGAGGGTCTTTTGATTTTTCTTTCACTTGATGTTAGCAGTTTGACGTAAGTGCCAGGCACGTTTCGGTATTTCGTGTACCTGAAATCTGTTGCACGTGTCATGTAATCCTGTCTTAAATGAGTCATACACAAACACGCCTTAGTGGATGAAAAGATAGAGAGAGAGAGAGAGAGGAGGGGAGAGAGAGAGAGAGGAGGAGAGAGAGAGAGAGAGAGAGAGAGGAGAGAGAGAGAGAGAGAGGAGAGAGAGAGAGAGAGGAGGGAGAGAGAGAGAGAGAGAGAGAGGGAGACGAGAGAGAGAGAGGGGAGAGAGAGAGAGAGAGAGAGAGGAGAGAGAGAGAGAGAGAGAGGAGAGAGGATGAGAGAGAGAGAGAGAGAGAGAGAGGAGAGATCAAAACAAAAGAGATATTGACTCTCAGAAAACGGAGTTAAAGATCTATTAGCTTTTAGCATGCCTATGTATCATGAAAATATAATTGTCCAGTTCAAATGATTGCTTCAGCTGTTTTCGCCATTGGTGAATGGGAGACGTTATTACGAACACTAGCTTCGTGTTTGGATGTGTTCTTTCGGTAAATGGGAGACGTTGCTTTGAAACGCAAAAAAAAGAAAGAAAGTAAGGGTTGCCTATCAAACACTTCAAGCTATGAGGATTTTCAGTTAATGTTTAATTAAGTGATTTATATCTTTCTCCCGCAATCTTTCATTCATTCATTTATTCGGTCATTCATTCATCCATTCATTCATCCATTCATTCTTTCATTCATTCATTCATTCATTCAGTCAGTCAGTGTCAGTCAGTCAGTCATCCAATCATTTCTTAATTAATTCCCACAATCTGGTATTCATGTTCTCCCATATTCTAGCAATAATTCATTCTTTTCGTGTCCTCTGTTCCTTTTAGTCATTTACCCCCCCCCCCCCCCTTTTAAAGTGTTTCGTGTCCTTTTCTTTTTCTTTTCTTTTGTATTTACATTTTTATAATAATGATAATAATAATATATGGAATTTATATAGCGCTGAATCTTGTAAAGCAACAAATCAAAGCGCTCAGATTTTATTTCATACCACTTTAAGTCACGGCAGATTTCTCTCCGTGAAATTCGGGCTGCTCTCCCTGGGGAGAGCGGGAGAACGCGTCGCCACTTAGCGCTGCGCCACCCTTTCACCCTTTTTTTTATTTTTATAGTTTACTCTTCTATCTCCCTTTCTTCATTCTTTCTCTCTCGCTTTTCTTTCCTTCCTTTCTTCCTTCATTCTTCCCTTTTTTCTTCCTTCCTTCTTTCTTACCTTTCTTCCTTCCTTTCTTCTTTCTTCCTTTCTTTTTCCTTCTTTCCTTCCTTTCTCCCTCCCTCCCATCCTTTCTTTCGTTTTTACTGACATATTTCTAGAGGTTTTAAAGGTATCAAGTCCTTCGGATGAGACTATAAACCGAGGCCCCGTTTGCGAACGCATGTAGAACATCTTGCGCACACGTTAAATCTTGTTCCGCTGTTTGAAAGAGTAGGCCATTGTGTGCCGGTGGGAACAGATGACAATTTTTTAAAAAAATCGCATACACACGCATAAAATAAAAATTTTAAAAAGTCATCTGAGCGCTTTGATTTGTTGCTTTACAAGATTCAGAGCTATATAAACTCCATACATTATTACTATTATTATTATTATTTATAAAAAAAAATTAATTATTTTTATTATTATTATCATCATTATCTGGCAATACGAGGCTCAAACACAGAATCTCAGCTTTTCCAAACGCATAACAAGCTGTAGTCCACAGGGCCTTGGTCCACCTTGTCTATAAACAGAAAAGAAAACGTTACATTTTCTTTCGTTTTCTTGTTGTTGTTGTTGTTGTTGTTGTTGTTGTTATTGTTGTTGTTGTTGTTGTTGTTGTTCTTCTTCTTCTTCTTCTTCTTCTTCTTCTTCTTCTTTCTTTCGTTTTTCTTTCTTTCTGTCTTTCTTTATTTCCGTCTTTCTGTCTTTCCGTCTTTCTCTCTTTCTGTCTTTCTGTCTCTCTCTCTCTTTCTCTCTCTCTCTCACTCTCTCTCTCTCTCTCTCTCTCTCTCTCTCTCTCTCTCTCTCTCTCTCTCTCTCTCTCTCTCTTCTCCTGGTTGCATCAGTATCGGAGCGTGTACAAATACGATTAGGAATGTTTTACTCAGGCTAAAATCAATAAGTGGAGAGCTTCTTTAACCCATGTAGTGATTTGAGAACTTTTCTCTTTTTTATTTTTTTAAAACTGGGCCCGGGAGAGAGGAAGAGAGAGAGAGAGAGGGGGGGGGGGAGGAAGGAAGGAAGGGACGGACGGAGAGAGAGAGAGAGAGAGAGGAGAGAGAGAGAGAGAGAGAGAAATCATTAAAATTGCACTAAGAGAAAAAAAAAGAAAAATCACTAAAAATGCTACTTACATGCTACTTAATACTTATGCTATAAAGGCTTGAGAGAGAGAGAGTCAGAGACAGACAGACAGACAGACAGACAGACAAAGACATACCCAGGCACAGACCTTAGATATATAAATACACAAAGACAGCCAGACAGAGAGACAGCCAGTCAAACACATCGGAAACCAAAAGACAGTCATTAATACAGAGAAATACAAAACAGATAGACAGACGGACACACGGTCCTACACACAGAGAAACAGACGGAAGAAACAGAGATAGAAAGATGAAAAAGAAAAAAACACACCAAAAACAGGGAAAGACAAAGGACAAAGACAGGACAATTACCTCACAAGCAAAAAAGGAAACTAGCACCTTGGAACTCTGGCCAAAAAATAAAGAAAAAAAGTAAGACTCTCTCGGGACAGAAGGGATCAAGGTGTGTGTGTTGTGTGTGTGTGTGTGTGTGTGTGTGTGTGTGTGTGTGTGTATGTGTTGTATGTGTGTTTATGTGTGTGTATGTGTGTTTATGTGTGTTGTGTGTGTGTGTGCGTGTGTGTATGTGTGTGTATGGTGTGTGTGTATGTGTGTGTATATGTATGTGTATGTGTGTGTGCGTCCGTCCGTGTGTGTGTATATGTGTGTATGTGTGTGTGTGCGTGTGTGTGTGTGTTTGTGTGTGTGTGCGTGTGTGTATGTGTGTGTGTATGTGTGTGTATGTGTGTGTATATGTGTGTATGTGTGTGTATGTGTGTGTGTGCGTGCGTGCGTGCGTGTGTGTGTGTTGTTGCGTGCGTGCGTGTGTGTGTGTTGTTGCGTGCGTGCGTGTGTGTGTGTGTGCACGCGCGTGTGTGTCTGTGTGTCATTATTTATTTTTATCTTTTTTATTCTCCTATTTCGAGGATAATGGAATAACCACTCATGCGCTTTTATTCTTTCTTCCAGTCCCCGTGTGAAAGCAGTTTTGTCAGTTTTGTCATCCGTTCCCACCGGCACACAGTGGCCTACTCTTCCGAAAAAGCGGATCGGGTTTTAAACATGCTCGCAAGATGTTCTGCATGCGTTAGTGTGTGCTTGTGCGAGCACACGCGTGTGTGTCTCCATCTGTGTGTGTGTGTGTGTGCGTGTGCGTTCATGCGCGTATGTTTGCGTGTGGTGTGTGTGTGTGTTGCTTGCGTGCGTGCACGCGCTCGCGTGTCTGTGCGTGCGTGTGTGTGCGCGCTTGCCTGCTTGCTTGCTTGTATAACAATAACAATAACAATAATTTTAATTCTTGTATGTCAGTATGTGTGTGTGTATGTGTGTGTGTGTGTGTGTGTGTGTGTGTGTGGTTGTGTGCGCGCGCGCTTGCCTGCTTGCTTGTTTGTATGTCAGTATGTGTGTGTGTGTGTGTGTGTGTGTGTGTGTGTGTGTGTGTGTTGTGTGTGTGTGTGTGCGCGCGCTTGCCTGCTTGCTTGCTTGTATGTCAGTATGTGTGCGAGCACACGCGTGTGTGTCTCCCTCTGTGTGTGCGTGTGCGTGTGCGTGCATGCGCGTATGTCTGCGTGAGTGTGTGTGTGTTTGCTTGCGTGTGCGTGCACGCGCGCGCGCGTGACTCTATGCGTGCGTGTGTGTGCGCGCTTGCCTGCTTGCTCGGCTGTATGTCAGTGTGTGTGTATGTGTGTGTGTGTGTGTGTGTGTGTGCGCGCGCGCTTGCCTGCTCTCTCGGTTGTATGTCAGTATATGTGTGTGTGTGTGAGTGACAAAAAAGAAACCAGAAGGACGGTTAGGAAGGAAGCAGGAAGGGCGGGAAGAAGAACAGGAGGAGGAAGAGGAGGAGGACGAGGAGGAGGAGGGGATGGCAGCAAGCAGGAAGGTCTGGCACCAGATATCGAGCCATCCCTCCTGGCAAAACAGGGCCACACGGAACACCGTGTCGTCGCCGGCCTATCCGGAACAACACCAACAGACCGGACGACAACTTGCGGCCGCCGAAACACTTGTCGCACAAACTAGTCCTGCAGCAGCAGCAGCAGCAGCAGCAGTAACAGCAGCAGCAGTAGCAGCAGTAGCAGGAACAGCAGCAGGAGCAGCAGCAGCAGTAGCAGTAGCAGCAACAGGGGTGCTATAGTTTGGGGGAAACCCACTTACAGAACTCGCGACTGTGTCGGCCACCAAATTGCACGTGAGATACGTTACATAGTGTTATTTTACTGTCAGAGTTGTGGTGTTGTGTGTGTGTGTGTGTGTGTGTGTTTATTTTTTAATTTTTATTTTATTATTTTATATCGAGGATAATGGAATAAGCACTTATGTGCTTTTTTTTACATCTAGTCCCCGGGTGTATGCGGATTTGTGAATTCTGTCATCTGTTTCCACTGGCACGCAATGGCCTCTTCTTACGAAAAGCGGAACAGGATTTAACGTGTGCGCAAGATGTTGTGCGTGCGTTCGCACACGGGACCTCGGTTTATAGTCACATCCTGTGTGTGTGTGTGTGTTGTGTGTGTGTGTGTGTGTGTGTGTGTGTGTGTGTGTGTGTGTGAGTGTGTGTGTGTGTTGTGTGTGTGTGGTGGTGTGTGTGTGTGTGTGTGTTTCCTTGTGGTGTGTTTTAGATTGATTTTTTTTTCGTGCTGAAACTTGTGTGTGGTAGTTTCTGAGTGTGGCTTATTGATTGAAATGTACCTGCATGTCTAGTTTGGTTTTTTTTTTTCTGTCTTTCTAAAAGTACTTGATTGATGACGCAGAGTTAATTTGTTTTTTGCGTGTTGCGTGTGGTAATAGTTTTGAAACAGTTGTTGAGATTTATTGCTTGGTTTTGGGTTTTGCTTTTGTGGTTAACTTCGATAAAAATGTTACTTTGTTCTTACTAATTTTTGTGGTTTGTTTCTTTTTGTCCTTACAACTGTCTTTGCTTTTCTTTCTTTCTTTTTCTTTTTTCTTTCTTCCTTCCTTTCTTTCTTCCTTCCTTCCTTCCTTTCCTTTCCTTTCTTCTTTCTTTCTTTCTTTCTTTCTTTCTTCATAACCCATTTCTTTCTTTTCTCTTTCTTTCACGCTTTCTTCCTTTCTTCCTTCCTTCCTTTCTTTCTTTCTTGCTTTCTTTCTCTCTCTCTTTCTTTCTTTCTTCATTGTTTATTTGGAATTCACTCATCTCTTTCTTCTTTCTTTTTTATGTTGGAATTCATTTTTTTTCTTTCTTTCTTTTCTACTTGCAGTGTTTTTGTACACATTTATTCGGTGTTTGTTTATATTGTTTCTAGTTGTTCTTGTCTATCTTTTATTATTATTTGGTTATGTCTTAACTGAGATGGAGTTTTGATTTAGTCTAGCATGCGGCCATGTAATTTTCATCAAGCTCTTGCTTTAGAGTAGTACTATAACATTGTTTGCGCCTTGTGTTTAAATGGTTTCTTTTGTGTACTTTGTCATGTAATTATTGAACAAAAATGTCTGTCTGTCTATGTCTAACTGTCTCTGTTTCTCTCATTCTCTCTTTTCATCTCTCCCTGTCTCTGTATCTCTGTATCTGTCTCTGCCTGTCTGTCTGTCTGACTCTCTGTCTCTGTTATTATTTTAAATTTTAATTTATTTATTCTTTTATATCTAGGATAATGGAATAAGACTTCATGTGCTTTTTTACATCCAGTCCCCGTGTGTATGCTGTTATGTAAATTTTGTCATCTGTTTCCACCGGCACACAATGGCCTACTCTTTCGAACAGCGGAACAGGATTTAACGTGTGCGCAAGATGTTCTGCATGCGTTCGAACACGTTTGTCTGTCTCTCTCACTGTCTGCCATCATATCTCCCTCTTTCTCTCCCCTTTTGCTCTTTTTATCACACTCTCTATGTCTCTATATATGTCTTCCTATCTGCTTTTGTCTGTCTTCCTTTATGGTCTCTCTCTCTCTCTCTCTCTCTCTCTCTCTCTCTCTCTCTCTCTCTCTCTCTCTCTCTCTCTCTCTCTCTTTGCGTCATATTCTCGCGTTGTTTGTCTGTCTGTCTGTCCGTTTGTCTGTGTCTTTTTGCTAATTTTTTGGTACTCTCTCATCCTGTCTCTTTGTGATTCTGAATTGCATTGTCTGTTGTTGTTTTTTGTTGGTATTACCTGTATCTCTGTTTCTCTTTCTGTCTTCCTCCTTGTCTCCTTCGTTGTCCCTGTCAGTCATTCTGTAAATCTGTCTCTCTATTATTTTCCATTATTCCCTTATATTCTTTTGTCAATTTTCTGAGTCTCTCTCTCTTCTCT
>CM054149.1:35846783-35851783 GCA_028751875.1 Rapana venosa | reverse complement strand
ACTTAGGTAATATAGCCATTATTTGGAATATAAAAGAGTACAATTTACGAGAAATCCAGAACTGAAACTTGATACAGGCTACCATTATGTTTTACCTTCAGGAAAAAGGATTTTCACTACTAAAAAAACATGGCAAAGCTCCTGCCATAGCAGATGAGCTATAGTAGAATGTTGGCTAAAATAACCTCTCATGAAAATGAATAACGACATAGTCTATAAGAGTTTTATGGTTCTCATTACAGGCTGAATACTCCATTATTATGTATCGCTATCACGGTTTGAGGTAGAAGAGTGAGCTAGTTCTATTACTGATGAACATCAATGCTCAAAGGGATGCATTTTTGCAGGTAATAGGATGTAATGTCATTGGGGTTCTTATTCATCTATTGTACTTTTCCTTTGTCTTGATATCAATGAATTGTTATGGAGATTAGCTTCCTTATTTTAAGTTTAAGTGCTTAAGTCATAATGTTTAAATCCGACTTTTCTGGAGGCCCAAATAAAATGTTCTCTATCTATCTATCTATCTATCTATCTATCTATCTCTCCTCTATCTATCTCTCTCTTCTCATCTATCTTCTCCTCTCTATCTATCTATCTATCTATCTATCTATCTATCTATTATCTCATTTTACAATTTTTTATTATCTATCTACTTTCTTCTTCTCTCTCTCTATCATATATCTTTTTATATCTTATTTATATATATATATTATATATATAATAATATATATATTTATATATATATATATTGGAATGCACCCTCTATATACATTTAGATTTAAAAAAAGGGGGGGGGGGGGAAACCCAAAAAAAAAAAATTTTTTAAAAAAATTTAAAACCCCAAAAAAAAAAAAAAAAAAATATTTAAAAAAAAAAAAAAACGAACTTTCCCAAAAAAAATTTTTTTTTAAAAAGGGGAAAAAAAAAAAAATAAAGGGAAAAAAAAAAAAAGATAAATAAAAAAAGGGGAAAAAAGGGAAAAAAAACCCCCAAAAAAAAACAAAAACCCCCCCCCCTTTTAAAAAAAATTTAAAAAAAAAAAATTTTAAAAAAAAAATTTTTTTTTTTTGGGAAAAAAAAAAGAAAAAAATTTTCCGGGAAAAATTTAAAAAAATTTTTTCCCAAAAAAACCAAAAAACGGGGGCCCCGGGGGAATTGGGGGTTTTTTAAAATTTTTTTTTCCGGGGGGGAAATTTTTTTTTTTTTTTTTATTCCAAAAAATTTTTAAAATTGGGAAAGGGAAAAAAAATTTTTTTTAAAAAAAAAAGGGGCCCTTTTAAATTTTTAAAATTTTTAAATTTTTAATCTATTTCCCTTTTTTTTAAAAATTTTTTTTAAAATTTTTTTTTTTTAAAAAATTTTTTTTTTTTTCCCCTTTTTTTAAAAAAAAATTTTTTTTGGGTTTTTTTTTTTAAAAAAAAAAAACTTTTTTTAATTTTTTAAAAAAATTTTTTTTTTTTTTTTAAAAAAAAATTTTTTTTTTAAAAAAATTTCCCCTTTTTTCCTTTTTTTTCCCTTTTTTTTTTAAAAAAATTTAAAAAAAAAAAAAAATTTTTTTTTTATTGGGAAACCCCAAAAACCTTTTTTTTCCTTTTTTTTTTAAAAAAATTTTTTTGGGGTTTTTTTTCCCCCTTTTTTTTCAAAAAGGTTTTTAAAAAAAAACCCCCCTTTTTAAAATTTTTTTGGGGGGTTTTTTTTTTAAAAAAAAATTTTTTTTTTTTCCCCCTTTTTTTTTTTTTTTTTTTTTTTTTCCCCCTTTTTTCTTTTTTTTTTTTTTTTGGGGGGGGGTTTAAAAAAAAAAAAAAAATTTTTTTTTTTTTTTTTTTTTTTTTGGGGGCCCCGGGGGCCTTTGGGGTTTTAAAACCCCCCCCAAAAAAATTTAAATTTTTTTTCCCCCTTTTTTTCCCCCCCCATTTTTTTTGGGGGGGGAAAAAAAGGGAAAAAAAACCCCCCCCCCCCCCCTTTTTTTTTTTTTTTTTTTTTTGGGTTTTTTGGGGGGGGGGCCCCCCCAAAAAAAACCCCCCCCCCCCAAAAAACCCCCCCCCCCCCAAAAAAAAAAAGGGGGGGGGGGGGGGGGGGGGGGGGGGGGGGAAAAACCGGGAAACCAAATTTTTCCCCCCCCAAAATTTTTTGGGTTTTTTAAAATCCTTTAAAAACCCCTTTTTTAAAAATTTTTTTTTCCCGGGGGGGGGGGGGGGGGGGGGGAAAAAAAAGGGGGGGGGGTTTTGGGAAGGGCCCCCTTTTGGGGGAATTGGAAAAAAGGGGTTTTTTGGGGGGTTTTTTGGGGGCCCCCAAACCCCCCCCGGGTTGGGGAAAAAAAAAAGCCAAAAAAAACCCGGGAAAATTTTCCCCCCCCCGGGGGGAAAAAAAAATTTTTAAAAAGGGGGAAAAAAAGGGGGGGGGGAAAATTTTTCCCCCCTTTTTAAACCCCCCCCCAAAATTTGGGTTTTTTGGGGGGGGTTTTGGGGTTTAAAAAAAATTTTTTTTTTCTTCCCCCAAAAAAAAAAAACAAAAATTTTTTTTGGGGGGGTTTTTTTTTAATTTTTAATTTTTTAAAAATTTTTTTTAAAATTTTTAACCATTTGGTCCTTTTTTGGGCTTTTTTTTTTTTTTTTTTTTTTTTTTTTTTTTTTCTATTTTTTTTTTTTAATTTTTCCCGGTTTTTTTTTCCCCTTTTTTTCCAAATTTTTTCAAACCTTAAAATTTTTTAAATTTTTAAAAAAAATTTTTTTTTTTCTTTTTTTTTTAAAAAAAAAAAAAATTTTTTTTAAAAAAAATTTTTTTTTTTTTTTAAATTTTTTTTTTGGGGTTTTTTTTTTCTTTTTTTAAAAAAAATTTTTTTAAAAAAAAAAGGGGGGTTTTTTTTTAAAAAAAAGGGAATTTTTTAAAAAAAAAAAAAAAAAAAATTTTTTAAAAAAAATTTTTTTTGGGGGGGGTTTTTTTTTAAAAAAAATTTTTTTGGGGGAAAAAAAAAGGGAAAAAAAAGGTTTCGGAAAACCCCCCCCCCGGTTTTTTTAAAAAAAAAAAAGGGGGAAAAAAAAATTTGAAAAAAGGGGGGGGGGAAAGGGGGGGCCTTTTTTGGGGAAAAAAAAGGGGTTTTTTTAAAAACCCCCTGGGGGCCCCTTTTTAAATTTTTTTTTCCCCCGGGGGGGGTTTCCCTTTTAATTTAAAAAAGGGTTTGGGGGGTTTTTCCCCCAAAAAAAAAGGGTTTTTCCTTTTAAAAACCCAAAAGGCTTTTTTTTTTTTTTGAAGGGGAAAATTTTTAAAAAAATTTTCCCCTTGGGGGCCCCTTTTTTTAAACTAAACCCCCCCCCCAAAAAACCCCCCCCCCCCCCCTAACCAAAAAAAAAAAAAAATTTTTCCCCCCCCCCGTTTTTAAAGGGGAAAAAAAAAAAAAAAAAAAGGGAAAGGGGGGTTTTTTTTTTCCCCCCCCCAAAAAATCAAAAAAATAAAACCCCCCCAAAAAAAAAAAAATAACCCCCCCCCCCTTTTTTTTTAAAAAAAAATTAAAAAATTTTTTAAAAAGGAAAAGGGGGCAAATTTTTAAAAAGGGAAAAAAATTTTTTTTTTTTTTTTTTAAAAAAAAAAATTTTTTTTCCCCCCCTTTTTTTTTTTTTTTTCCTTTAAAAAATTTTTTTTCCCTTTTTTTTTTTTTTTTTTTTTTAAAAAATTTTTTTAAAATTTTTTTTTTTTTTTTTTTTTTTTTTTTTTTAAAAAAAATTTTTTTTTTTTTTTCAAAATTTTAAATTTTTGGGGGGGGCCCAAAATTTTTTTTTTTTTTTTGGGGGTAAAAATTTTTAAAAAAAATTTTTTTTTTTTTTTTTTTAAAAAGAAAAAAATTTTTTAGGAAAAAGGGGGTTTTGGGGTTTTTTTGTGCCCAAAAAATTTTTTTTATTTTTGGGGGGGAAAAATTTTGGGGGGGCCCTTTTTTAAAAAAAAAAAAAAAAAAAAAAAATTTTTTTTAAAAATTTTCAAAAGGGGTTTTTTTTTTAAAAGTTTTTTTGGGTTTTTTTTTTAAAATTTTAAATGGGTTTTTAAAAAACCCCTTTTTTTGGGGGGCCTTTTTAAACTTTGGGAACCCCCCCAAAAAAATTTTTTTTTTTAAAAAAATAAAAACCCCCCCTTTTTAAAATTTGGGCCCAAAAAAAAAAAGGCCCCGGGGGGGTTTTTTTAAAAAAAAAAAAAAAATTTTTTCCCGGGGGGGAAAAAAAAAAAAAAGGGGCCCCCGGGGGGGGGGAAAAGGAAAGGGAAAAAATTGTCCCAAAAAATTTTTTAAAAAAAAATTTTAAAAAAAAAACCCCCCCGGGCCCCCGGGGGGTTTTTTTTCCTTTTTTTTTTTTGGGGGGGGGGGCCCCCCCCCCCTTTTGGGTTTTTTTTTAAAAAAATTTTTTAAAATTTTTTTTTTTTTTTTTTTTTTTTTTTTTTTTTTTTTTTTTTTTTTTTGGTTTCTTTTTTTTTTGGGGGGTTTTTTTTTGGCCCCTTTTTTTTTCCCCCCCCGGGGAAAATTTTTTTTTGGGGTTTTGGGGAAAACCCCTTTCCCCCTTTTTTTTTTTTTTTCCCCCCCCCCCCCTTTTTTTAAAAGGGGTTTTTTTTGGGCCCCTTTTTCCCCAAAAAAGGGGGGGGGTTTTTTTTCAAAATTTTTTAAATTTAAAAAAAAACCCCCCCCAAAAAAAACCCCCTTTTTTTCCCCTTTTTTTTTTTTTCCCCCCCCCCCCCCCCCCCCCTTTTTTTCCCCCCCCAAAAACCCCCTTTTTTTAAAAAAAAAAAAAAAAAAAAAACCCCCAAAAAAATTTTTTTTTTAAAAATTTTTAAAAAAAAACCCCCCCCCCCCCCCCCCACCCCCCCGCCCCCTTTTTCCCCAAAAAAAAAATTTTTTTTTTTTTCCCCCCCACCCAAATTTTTTTTCCCCCCCCCCGGGGGGGAAAAAGGGAAAAAAAAACCGGGCCCCCCCCCCCCCCCCCCCGGCCCCCAAAATTGGGGGGGGGGGGGGGGGGGGG
>CM054149.1:35804283-35844283 GCA_028751875.1 Rapana venosa | reverse complement strand
AACCCCAAAAAAACCCCAAAAAAAAAAAAATTTTTAAAAAAACCCTTTTTCCCCCCCAAAATTTAAAACCCCCCAAAAATTTAAAAAAAACCCGCCAAAAAAATTTAAAAAAAAAGGAAAAAAAAAAAAAACAAAAAAAAAAAAAAAAAAAATAAAAAATTTTTTTAAAAAAAAAAAAAAAAAACCCCAAAAAACCCCCAAGGAAAAAAAAAAAAAAAAAGGAAAAAAAAAAACCCCCCAAAAGGGGGGGGGGGAAACCAAAAAAAAAAACCCAAAAAAAAAATTGGAAAAAACCTTCCCCCCCCCCAAAAAAAAAAAGGGTTTCCCCCTTTTTTTTTTTAAAAATTTTTTTTTTAAAAAAAAATTTTTTTTCCCCCTTTTTTTGGGGGGGAATTTAGGTTTTTTAAAAACATTTGTTTAAAAATTTTGCCTTTTTTTTTTGGGGTTTTTTTCCCCTTAAAAGGTTTTTTTAAAAAAAATTTTTTTTTTTAAAAAATTTTTCCAAATTTTTTTCCCCCCCTTTTTTTTTTTTTTTAATTTTTTGGGTTTAAAAATTTTAAAAAGCCCCCTTTTCCGGAAAAAAAAAATTTTTTTTTTTAAAAAAAAAATTTTTTTTTTTTTTTTTTTTAAATTTTTTAAAAAAATTTTTAAATTTTTTTTTTTTTTTGGGGTTTTTTTTTTTTTAAAAAACCAAAAAAAATTTTTTTTTTTTTTTAATTTTTAAATTTTTTGGGTTTTTAATTTTTTTTGGAAAATTTTTTTTTGGGGTTGTTTTTTTTGGGGGTTTTTTGGTTTTTAAAAAATTTTTTTTTTTTTTCTTTTTTTTTTTTTAAATTTTTTTTTTTTTTTGGGGTTTTTGGGGGGGGTTTTTTTTTTTTTTTTTTTTTTTAAAAAAAATTTTTTTTTTTTTTCCCAAAAATTTTCCCCTTTTTTTTTTTTTGGGGGGGTTTTTTAAAAATTTTTTTTTTTCCCCCCGGTTTTTTTAAAATTTTTTTTTTAAAATTTTTTTTTTTATTTTTTTTCCCCCCGTTAAAAAAAATTTTTTGGCGGAAAAAAGGGCCCCCCTTTTTTTTTAAAAAACCCCCCGGAAAATTCCCCGGGCCCCAAAAAGGGGGGGAAAACCCAAAATTTTTGGGGGGAAAAGGGGGGGGGCCCCCCCAAAAAATTTTTTTTTTTAAAAACCCCCCCCCCAACCCCCCCAAGGGGAAAACCCCCCCGGGGAAAAAATCCAATTTTTTAAAAAATTTTTTTGGGGGCCCCAAACCCCCAAAAAAAGGGCCCCGGGGGGGGGGGGGGAAAAAAGGGGGGGGGGGGGAAAAAAATTTTTTTAAAAAACCCCTTGGGCAAAAAAAAAAAAGGGGGGGGGTTTTTTTTTTGGGGGGGGGGGGGGGGCCCCTTTTTTCCCCCCCCCAAAAAAAATTTTTTTCCCCCCAAAAAAAAGGGGGGGGGAAAACCCCCGGGGGGGGGGTTAACCTAAAATTTAAAAAAATTTTTTGGGGGGGGGTTTTTTTTTTCCCTTTAAAATTTTTAAAATTTTTTTTTTCAAAAATTTTAAAACCTTTTTGGTTTGGGTTGGGGAAAGTAAAGGAAAAAGGGGGAAAGGGGGGAAAAAAATTTTTAAAAAACCAAAAATTGGAAAAAAAAGGGGGGGGGGGGGGAAAAAAAATTTTAAACGGGTTAAAAGGGGGGGAAAAAAAATTTTTAAAAAAAAACCCCCCCGGGAAGGAAAAAAAAGGGAAAAAAAAAGGGGGGTTTAAAAAAAAAAATTTTTTTAAATTTTTTAAAAAATTTTTTTTAAAAAATTTGGGGAAAAAAAAAATTTTTTTTTTTTAAAAAAAGGGAAAAAAAAAAAATTTTTTCTTTTTTTTTTTTTTTAAAAAAAAATTTTTTGGGGGGTTTTTAAAAAAAAAAATATTTAAAAATTTTTTTAAAATTTTTTTTTTAAAAAAGGGTTTTTTTTGGGGGGGAAAAAACCAAAAAATTTTTGGGGGGGTTTTTTTAAAAAAAAAAAGGGAAAAATTTTTTGGGGGGGTTTTTTAAAAAAAAAAAGGGGCCTTTAAAAATTTTTAAAAATTTTCCCCAAAAAAGGAAAAAAAATTTTTTTTTTTTAAAAAAAAAAAAAAAAAAAAAAAAAAAAAAAAAAAAAATTTTTTGGGGGGTTTTTTTTAAAAAAAAAAAAATTTTTAAAAAAAAATTTAAAAAAAAAATTTTTTTGGGGAAAAAAAAAAAAAAATTTTTTTAAAAAAAAAAAAAAAAAAAATTTTTAAAAAAACCCCCCAAAAAACCCGGGGGCCCCCCCCAAAAAAAAAAACCCCCCCCCCAAAAAAAAAAAAATAAAAAAAAAAAAATTTTTAAAAATTTAAAATTTTTTTTTAAAAAAATTTTTTTAAAAAAAAATTTTTTTAAAAAAAAAAAAAATTTTTTTTAAAAGGGGGAAAAAAAAATTTTTTAAAAATTTTTTTAAAAAAAAAAATTGGGGGGGAAAAACCCCTAATTAAATGGAAAAACCCCAAAAAAAACCCTTTCCCCCCCCCGGGGGTTTTTTTTGGCCCTTTGGGGGGAAAAAGGGGGGGGGGGGGGGTTTTTTTTTTTTTTTTTGGGGAAAAAAAGGGTTTTTGGGGGCCCGGGGGGGGAAAAGGGTTTTTTTTAAAAAAGGGGGGAAAAAAAATTTTTTTTTTTTTTAAAAAAAAAAAAAAAAAAAAATTTTTTTTTTCCCCCCCAAAAAAAAAAAAAAAGGGGGGGGGTTTTTTTTTTTAAAAAAATTTTTTTTGGGGGGCCCCCCCCCCCCCCCCCCCCCGGGGGGGTTTTTTTTAAAAAAAATTTTTTTAAAAAAAAAAAAACCCCCCCCCCCCCTTTTTTTTTTTTAAAAAATTTTTTTTTGGGGGCCCCCCCCCCCCCCCCCTTTTTTTTCCCCCCCCCTTTTTTTTTTTAAAAAAAAAAAAAAAATTTTTTTTTTCCCCCCCCCCCCCCCCCCCCCCCCCCCGGTTTTTTTTCTTCCCCCCCCCCAACCCCCCCCCCCCCCCCCCTTTTCCCCCCCCCCCCTTTTTTTTTTTCCCCCCCCCCAATTTTTCCCCCCCCCCCCCAAAAAATTTTTTTTTTTTTTCCCCCCCCCCCCCCCCCCCCCCCCCCCCTTTTTTTTTTTTTTTTTTTTTAACCCTTTTTTTGGGGGGGGTTTTTTTTAAAAAAAATTTTTTTTTTTGGGGGAAAAAAATTTTTTTTTTTTTTTTTTTTTGGGGGGGTTTTTTTTTTTTTGGGGGGAAAAATTTTTTAAAAATTTTTTTTTTTTGGGGGGCCCCCCCCCCCCCCCCAAAAAACCCCAAAGGGGGGGGGGGGTTTTTTTCCCCCCCCCCCCCCCCCCCCCCCCCCCCCCCCCCTTTTTTTTTTTTTAAAAAAGGGCCCCCCCCCCTTTTTTTTTTTTTTTCCCCTTTTTTTCCCCCCCCCCCAAACCCCAAAAAAACCCCCCCCCCCCCCCCCCCCCCTTTTTTTTTTTTTTTTTTTTTTTTTTTTGCCCAAAAATTTTTTGGGTTTTTAAAAAAAAATTCCTTTTAAAAACCCAAAAAAAAACCTTTTAAAAATTTGGGGGAAAAAAAAATTTTAAAAAAAAGGGGGGGCCCTTTTTCCCCCCTTTTTTTTTTTAAAAAAAACCCCCCTTCCCGGGAAAAAAATTTTTTTTGGGGGAAAAAAAAAAAATTTTTTTTTTAAAAATTTTTTTTGGGGGGGAAAAAATTTTTTAAAAAAACCCCCCCCCCCCCCAAAAAACCCCAAAAAAAGGGGGGGGGCCCCCCCCCCTTTTTTTTCTTCCCCCCTAAAACCCCCCCCCCCCCCTTTTTTTTTTCCTTTTTTTTTTTTTTTTGGGGGGGGGGGTTTTTTTTTTTTTTTTTTTTGGGTTTTTTTAAAAAAAAAATTTTTAAAAAAAAAAATTTTAAAAAATTTTTTTTTTTTTTTTTAAAGGGGAAAAAAAATTTTTTTATTTTTTAAAAAAGAATTTTTTTTTTTTTTTTTTAAAAATTTTTAAAAAAAAAAGTTTAAAAAAAATTTTTTTGGGGTTTTTAAAAAAAAGGGGGGGGGGGGAAAAAAAAACCCCCCCCCAAAAAAAAAAAAAAAAATTCCCCGGCCCCCCCCTTTTTTTTTTTCCCCCCCCCCCCCAAAAAAAAAAATTTTTAAAAAAAAAAAAAAAAAAAAAAAAAATAAAATTTTAAAAGGGGAAAAAAGTTTTTTTTAATTTTTTTTTTTAAAAAGGGGGGGGGCCAAACCCCCCAAAAAAAACGGAAAAAAGGGGGGCCCCCCCCTTTTTTTTTTTTTTTTTTGGGGGCCTTTTTTTGGGGGTTAAAAATTTTTTTTTAATTTTTTTTTTTTTTCCCCCCCCCCCTTTTTGAAAAAAAGGGGGGGGGGGGGAAACCCAAAAAAAAAAAATTTTTTAAAAAAATTTAAAACCCCAAAAAAAAAAAAAAAAAAATATTTAAAAAAAAAAAAAAACGAACTTTCCCAAAAAAAATTTTTTTTTAAAAAGGGGAAAAAAAAAAAAATAAAGGGAAAAAAAAAAAAAGATAAATAAAAAAAGGGGAAAAAAGGGAAAAAAAACCCCCAAAAAAAAACAAAAACCCCCCCCCCTTTTAAAAAAAATTTAAAAAAAAAAAATTTTAAAAAAAAAATTTTTTTTTTTTGGGAAAAAAAAAAGAAAAAAATTTTCCGGGAAAAATTTAAAAAAATTTTTTCCCAAAAAAACCAAAAAACGGGGGCCCCGGGGGAATTGGGGGTTTTTTAAAATTTTTTTTTCCGGGGGGGAAATTTTTTTTTTTTTTTTTATTCCAAAAAATTTTTAAAATTGGGAAAGGGAAAAAAAATTTTTTTTAAAAAAAAAAGGGGCCCTTTTAAATTTTTAAAATTTTTAAATTTTTAATCTATTTCCCTTTTTTTTAAAAATTTTTTTTAAAATTTTTTTTTTTTAAAAAATTTTTTTTTTTTTCCCCTTTTTTTAAAAAAAAATTTTTTTTGGGTTTTTTTTTTTAAAAAAAAAAAACTTTTTTTAATTTTTTAAAAAAATTTTTTTTTTTTTTTTAAAAAAAAATTTTTTTTTTAAAAAAATTTCCCCTTTTTTCCTTTTTTTTCCCTTTTTTTTTTAAAAAAATTTAAAAAAAAAAAAAAATTTTTTTTTTATTGGGAAACCCCAAAAACCTTTTTTTTCCTTTTTTTTTTAAAAAAATTTTTTTGGGGTTTTTTTTCCCCCTTTTTTTTCAAAAAGGTTTTTAAAAAAAAACCCCCCTTTTTAAAATTTTTTTGGGGGGTTTTTTTTTTAAAAAAAAATTTTTTTTTTTTCCCCCTTTTTTTTTTTTTTTTTTTTTTTTTCCCCCTTTTTTCTTTTTTTTTTTTTTTTGGGGGGGGGTTTAAAAAAAAAAAAAAAATTTTTTTTTTTTTTTTTTTTTTTTTGGGGGCCCCGGGGGCCTTTGGGGTTTTAAAACCCCCCCCAAAAAAATTTAAATTTTTTTTCCCCCTTTTTTTCCCCCCCCATTTTTTTTGGGGGGGGAAAAAAAGGGAAAAAAAACCCCCCCCCCCCCCCTTTTTTTTTTTTTTTTTTTTTTGGGTTTTTTGGGGGGGGGGCCCCCCCAAAAAAAACCCCCCCCCCCCAAAAAACCCCCCCCCCCCCAAAAAAAAAAAGGGGGGGGGGGGGGGGGGGGGGGGGGGGGGGAAAAACCGGGAAACCAAATTTTTCCCCCCCCAAAATTTTTTGGGTTTTTTAAAATCCTTTAAAAACCCCTTTTTTAAAAATTTTTTTTTCCCGGGGGGGGGGGGGGGGGGGGGGAAAAAAAAGGGGGGGGGGTTTTGGGAAGGGCCCCCTTTTGGGGGAATTGGAAAAAAGGGGTTTTTTGGGGGGTTTTTTGGGGGCCCCCAAACCCCCCCCGGGTTGGGGAAAAAAAAAAGCCAAAAAAAACCCGGGAAAATTTTCCCCCCCCCGGGGGGAAAAAAAAATTTTTAAAAAGGGGGAAAAAAAGGGGGGGGGGAAAATTTTTCCCCCCTTTTTAAACCCCCCCCCAAAATTTGGGTTTTTTGGGGGGGGTTTTGGGGTTTAAAAAAAATTTTTTTTTTCTTCCCCCAAAAAAAAAAAACAAAAATTTTTTTTGGGGGGGTTTTTTTTTAATTTTTAATTTTTTAAAAATTTTTTTTAAAATTTTTAACCATTTGGTCCTTTTTTGGGCTTTTTTTTTTTTTTTTTTTTTTTTTTTTTTTTTTCTATTTTTTTTTTTTAATTTTTCCCGGTTTTTTTTTCCCCTTTTTTTCCAAATTTTTTCAAACCTTAAAATTTTTTAAATTTTTAAAAAAAATTTTTTTTTTTCTTTTTTTTTTAAAAAAAAAAAAAATTTTTTTTAAAAAAAATTTTTTTTTTTTTTTAAATTTTTTTTTTGGGGTTTTTTTTTTCTTTTTTTAAAAAAAATTTTTTTAAAAAAAAAAGGGGGGTTTTTTTTTAAAAAAAAGGGAATTTTTTAAAAAAAAAAAAAAAAAAAATTTTTTAAAAAAAATTTTTTTTGGGGGGGGTTTTTTTTTAAAAAAAATTTTTTTGGGGGAAAAAAAAAGGGAAAAAAAAGGTTTCGGAAAACCCCCCCCCCGGTTTTTTTAAAAAAAAAAAAGGGGGAAAAAAAAATTTGAAAAAAGGGGGGGGGGAAAGGGGGGGCCTTTTTTGGGGAAAAAAAAGGGGTTTTTTTAAAAACCCCCTGGGGGCCCCTTTTTAAATTTTTTTTTCCCCCGGGGGGGGTTTCCCTTTTAATTTAAAAAAGGGTTTGGGGGGTTTTTCCCCCAAAAAAAAAGGGTTTTTCCTTTTAAAAACCCAAAAGGCTTTTTTTTTTTTTTGAAGGGGAAAATTTTTAAAAAAATTTTCCCCTTGGGGGCCCCTTTTTTTAAACTAAACCCCCCCCCCAAAAAACCCCCCCCCCCCCCCTAACCAAAAAAAAAAAAAAATTTTTCCCCCCCCCCGTTTTTAAAGGGGAAAAAAAAAAAAAAAAAAAGGGAAAGGGGGGTTTTTTTTTTCCCCCCCCCAAAAAATCAAAAAAATAAAACCCCCCCAAAAAAAAAAAAATAACCCCCCCCCCCTTTTTTTTTAAAAAAAAATTAAAAAATTTTTTAAAAAGGAAAAGGGGGCAAATTTTTAAAAAGGGAAAAAAATTTTTTTTTTTTTTTTTTAAAAAAAAAAATTTTTTTTCCCCCCCTTTTTTTTTTTTTTTTCCTTTAAAAAATTTTTTTTCCCTTTTTTTTTTTTTTTTTTTTTTAAAAAATTTTTTTAAAATTTTTTTTTTTTTTTTTTTTTTTTTTTTTTTAAAAAAAATTTTTTTTTTTTTTTCAAAATTTTAAATTTTTGGGGGGGGCCCAAAATTTTTTTTTTTTTTTTGGGGGTAAAAATTTTTAAAAAAAATTTTTTTTTTTTTTTTTTTAAAAAGAAAAAAATTTTTTAGGAAAAAGGGGGTTTTGGGGTTTTTTTGTGCCCAAAAAATTTTTTTTATTTTTGGGGGGGAAAAATTTTGGGGGGGCCCTTTTTTAAAAAAAAAAAAAAAAAAAAAAAATTTTTTTTAAAAATTTTCAAAAGGGGTTTTTTTTTTAAAAGTTTTTTTGGGTTTTTTTTTTAAAATTTTAAATGGGTTTTTAAAAAACCCCTTTTTTTGGGGGGCCTTTTTAAACTTTGGGAACCCCCCCAAAAAAATTTTTTTTTTTAAAAAAATAAAAACCCCCCCTTTTTAAAATTTGGGCAAACTCCTTGAACAGTTGTTTTTTTGGGGGATGCGGGGAAGGGGGAGGGGGGGGGGGTAGCACAGACATTTTTGAGGTGGTGTGTCATGGGCAAGTAAACCTTACTGATCCTGGATTCGAGCCACCACCACCACCGAAACGTCAGTTCAAGGGGATTTTCCCCTTGGAGTTAACATCACTTCTGACTCTCCATTACCTCGAAAGACTTCAGATGAGACTGTAGGTGGAGGCAAGCGTGTGCAAACGCGCGCAGAACATCTCGCACACAAGGTTAAAATCCGTTCTGCCTTTTGGAGGAATAGGCCCTTCGAGCTGGTAAGAATGGATGTAAAAAAAATGGTTGTGTTCTTTTAAATCTGTATACCCCTGATGTCGTGTTTCGACATCATCCCCGAAGTCCGGAATGCGGCATACCTTGAATGGTGGCACAAACCAGTGTGCAAACGCAATAAAAGAAATCAGCATGGTAATCCGGGATCTCTTCCCAGCGAAACTGGGGAAAAAAGAAAGAAAAACAAGTGCAAAAGTGTCCAAAAGAGGAAACAGGTTTTGTCACGAGTGTGATGGTGTCCATATGTTTACCAAGGTCTATGCTGATACTCCCTGCCTAAGCCAATGCCCTGTGCTCCATCGATGAAGTCTAATGTGGTTAAGGACCCCTGTTTGTGTCCCCCCTATTTTGAAAATCATGTCCTAACTTCACATTCTTTCTGTCTGGCCCCTGTCTCTGAAGTAATGTAATTTATGTATGAATGGTAATGTAGTATTTATTTATGTAATGTAATATGTATGTATGTATCCTATCTAATCTATCTATCTGTCTATCTGCTGTCTCTCTTGTCCTTCCCCTATCCCATCATTTCCCTATTTTCTGAAAATATATAATTAGAATAATAATAAAAATAATAAAATAATAATTAATTATTATGATTAATTAATCCTTTAATATCGAGGATTAATAGAATAAGCACTTATGTGGCTTTTTTACATCCAGTCCCCCCCTGTGTAGTGGTTTTGTAAGTTTTTTGTCATCCGTTATCCCACCTGGCAACACATTGCCAACTCCTTACAAAAAGGGAAAACGGATTTAGCGTTTGCGCAAGATGTTCTGCGTATACGGTACTCACCACGAGCCCCTCGTTTTTTTAGTCTCATCCCGAAAGACTTTGGGGAAGTGTGGAGTCGCACTGATGTTTTAACCCAGGGAAAAAATATTTTCCCTTGTAACGGGACTCGAACCCGGGTCGTCAGAACCTGCAAGAGTCATCTTTATTAATATACCTGTGTTGTGTGAGCACATGCATTGCCTGCTTGCTAATTAACTTACTGTGTCTGCTTCCTGATATGCATTATACAGACCACACTCATGTTTATTGATTATATGCCAGAAGATTACTTCGTGTAACAGATTTAAATTAAAAGCAGTAAAAGAAAAAACAATATTAGAAAATAAAAAAACACAAATGTTCAGCGAAAGTTCCTAGCCATTCTTAGCAAACTGTCCAGTTGTTCTTTTCCCCACTAATCTTCTTAGTAAGATTTCTCGTGGGGTGAAAAAAAAAAAGCTGTTACAAACGGAAAAAGTGCTTAGCCCTGTTTTTCCTGGAACAAACTTTTGGCATCAAAATGTTATTTTTAGCGAAGTCTCTTCTTATATAAACATCCTAAGGAGAAAGACACAGGTGAAAAGAGTAGATAAAAAGGTTTATGTTGGTGTGGGGTGTGGATTGAAGGGATGGGGGGTAGCCGGATTTTATAATGGGATTTGACAGCCAAATCCAGTTCACCGTCGAGACAGCCATTTCCTGGGGATTTTTCACCTGAAGTTAACATCAGTCAGGCTTCGCTTCCCCTGAAAGACCTCCCGCGATTGGATAAGACTATAAAAGAGTGATAATGGCATGCTGGCATTTTGCACACACCGTATAAACCCCGTTCGGCTTAAACGAGGTGAAGGCTAATGGGTGGGCTGATAAAAATCATATGACCTTTTTTTTTTAGAAACATCATGCCACCGGTGTCATGTTAGACATTAAATCCCGAAAGTCCCGAATGATGGGCTACCCTAAATGTAGGCAAAAACAGATCGCATGTGCAAACTCTTACCAATGGGAACCACGGTGTTCCTGCCGAGTAATGAAGAAAAACCATATAAGGACTTGTTTTCTTGGCTACAATTCTCATTTTTGAGGCAGTCCAGACAAATGGAACACTTCCAAGAAAAAAAATTCTAGCACAATGCGAGAAAAGCAGCTGATTTTTGAAGCAACCCCCCACCCATCACCCCACAAAAAAACCAAACACAACCCCCTCCCCCTGCAAAAACCCAAACATCAAAAAAGGCAAAAAAATTCCCCAAAAAGCAAACCACCTTGCCTAATGCAAAAGAAACTTGCAACAGAGATAAGGAGTGTACAAAAGCAAGGAAGGTAAGGGTAAGTTGCAAAATAAGCCTAACAACAGCAACAAAAAAGAAACCCTTCCATAAAGCGAATAAGTATAAAAAGTAATAAAATCAACAATATCCGCGACTGCTTCTTTGTCGAGTTTTTTTTTTCCCTATTGGATAGAATTAGAAAAATAAAACCAACTTTTATCTTACAAATCTTTTTTATCTTGCATTGTTTTTTTATCACCTTGTTTGGAACCATTTGGATTTTGTTGATTATTGTTTGTTTTCCTTTTTTTTACCGGTAGAAAGTAGTTTTTTTGACTTCTCATAATCTTTATTACAATAATTTCACACACAGTTTCCGAAAACGGTTTTTTGTGTTCCAAAATGTTTTCTGTAGCAAGGTGGGTTCTTTATTCTGAAAACGAAGTAGAATTATTGCAATAAGCATAATTTACTTGTTGTTTTGGTTTATTTATTAATTTTTTATTTAAAATAACATGGCGAAAATTGTTGTTTACGCAAGCAGCAGAACGTTACTTTTAGGTTCTTTTTGGCTTGTGTGCGACGAAAACAAGTTATTTGGGTAATAGCTGGTTTTTTTGATTATAATTAGGTATACTCCCAAAGTGAAGTACGTATATGAGGATAGCCTTGAAAAAAACAGGAGACAAATCAAAAGACACGAAGTAAAGATCCAAATAGTTTTAAATTAAATTCAGAAATTTGATCAGTCTAGGAACTGGCTCCCTTAGTGTTTAGTCGACAAAGTGTGGCCTGTTTTGTAGTTTAAATTGTAAATTATGCTGCTAAGCTGAAAATAAGGATTTCCTAGAAATTCCACCACCCTCTTTTTGCCATTTTGCTGGTTGAAATCGAATTGGATTAGAACTTATATGTCATAGTTCTTAATAATTTCTCATAAAGTGTAAATCCACCATAGTTTTTATATAAACCACAAGACAGTGCACAGATAAATACAAGTTTAATTTCCTTTCTTACTTTCCTTCTTTCTTTCTTTTTTTCTTTCTTTTCATATCTTTTATTCTTTATATCCTTTTCGATACTTTTTCTTTCTTCTACTTGTTCTTCTTCTACTGTTTCTTCTTGTTCTGTATTCCCGTTTGTTGTATGTAGTATGAATGTTTGTTGGTAGAAGGAGTGATCTTCTTCCTTCTTCTTGTTTGGTGTTTTATTTTTTTTTTATATAGTTCCTCCTCTAGATCCTGCGAGGTTCACCATAAGTTTGATATTCGATTTGCGTAAGCGAACCCGCCTTGTCCCATCCCAGAAGGTACTGCATTCCCGCTTCCCGGGAGTCTAAAACACGACATCTCCGTTCATGCAGTATTCATATAAAACAATTTGTAGGTTTTTCCTCTGGCACGAGAGGCCCTACCGACCGAAAGTCAGAACAGTTTTAACTAGGCCTCACTATAACTTCCTGTTTTGTCTACAATTAAAAAAAAAAAAGAAACTCCTACCCAAAACCTGCCAAAAAATTGTCCATACATCTTCCATTTCTCTCAAAATAATCACTACCTCCCCAACCGCCAACTACGCCCCTACCCCCCAACTTCTCCCATCCTTTACCTCACTGAAAAACTCACCACAACTTGTAGAAATATATTTTATTTTTAATTATATGAAAACAAACACACCCCACAACAGACTCGAATTGCTTTTCCTTGGTCGAGATGATTGTTTCTGCAGATGAGAAACCAGAAGACTCAGCCTCCCATTCAATCTCCCCGGAACTCGCTGGGATTCCCCGCAGAGATTTCCCGTGATTAAGCTTGCCCGGATCTGTGTGGCTTAAGTCTGGTTTCCAGACAGTCCATTCTTACCGCAGAGCATCCCACTGGCAGTGACCAGCAAGCATCCATTCAGCATAATCGTCCCCTGACCCTTTATCTGCCAGTCCCCCAAGCTTCCCCGCAGGCATTAAACAAAGGTAGCCAGTTCCAGGTGGGGGGTGGGGGGGGGGGGGGGGAGAGAGAAGAGGTGGGGAGAATTTTCCTAATCGATCGGTTTTTTCTTTTTACTAAAAGGAATTTACTTTTCTTTTGTTGTTGGTGGGGTTGGACTGTTTTGTTGTTTGTTGTATTGTTGTTCGAGTTCTTTCTTCTTCTTTTAAATTTTGGTTTCTATGTTCTTCTAAGAAGAACAATTCTCACCTTGCTTTTTTATGAATTTTTTAAGATTTAGTTTCGTAGCTTTCTTTCTTTCCTGCTTGGCTTTCTTTCTTTCTTGCTTTCCTTGCTTTTTCTTTCCTTTCTTGCTTTATTGCTTTCCCTTGCTTTCTTCTTTCTTTCTTTCTTGCCTTTTATTGCTTTTCCTTGCTTTCTTGCCTTCTTGCTTACTTGCTTTCTTGCCTTCCTTGCCTTTCTTTCTTTCTTCTTTTTCTTTTCTTGCTTGCTTGCTTGCTTGTTGCCTTCTTTGCCTTTGTTTTCTTGCTTGCTTTTCTTGCTTTCATGCTTCTTGATACCTTGCTTTCTTTCTTTCTTTCTTTCCTTTCTTGCTTCTTTCTTTCTTTCTACTTTCCCTTCTTTCTGTCTTTCTTGCTTGCTGCTTTCTGTTTCTTTCTTACTATTCCTTTCTGCTTGCTTTCTTGCTTTCATTCCTTTGCGGTTTTATGTTTGCTTTCCTTGCTTGCCTTTCTTTCCAGCTCCTTTCTTGCTTTCCTTTCCTTGCTTTTTTTGGCTTTTCTTTCCTGTTCGTAGTATTTTTAATTGGTGTAATTTTTTTTCTTTTTTTTCAGTGGTTCCTCTCCTTCGGTTTTTGTTGTTTGTTCTTCTTCCTTCTTCTTTTTCTCCTTCTTTCTTCGTGAAACGTGCGTGTATGCAAGGCAATCATGGCACTGTTCGGACGCTGTCACCAGGGTTTTAAGTGTGATTTTGAAATAATCCGTTTTTGGGCTGGTAATGGCCACGTTTTAGAATAGGGGCCTTGAGGAGGAAGAAGAACAAGAAGATACATAAAGACAGAGAAAGGAAAGAGAAAGAGAGAGAGAGGAGAGAAGAGGAGAGGAGAGAGACACACCACAAGAGAACAGAGACAGAGACAGATAGAGACAGACAGAGACACAGAGAGAGAAATAAACAGATAGACAAAGGGGACAGACAGACAGAATAAAAACAGACAGACAAATGGGAGACAGACAGAAAAAAATTTCTTTATATGGCGGGGAGAGAAGAAACAGAAAGAAAGAAGAGAGAGAGAGAGAGAGAGAGAGAGAGAAAGACAGCAACAGACAAAACAACAGCAGATAGAGACGAGACAGTGTCAGACAGAAGACAGACAGTCAGGGGGAAGATAGAGAAGACTGACAAACAACAGACAGACGTGAAAAGGAGGGAAGAAGAATAACTTGACAC
This sequence comes from Rapana venosa, assembly GCA_028751875.1. Taxonomy (NCBI): domain Eukaryota; kingdom Metazoa; phylum Mollusca; class Gastropoda; order Neogastropoda; family Muricidae; genus Rapana; species Rapana venosa. The sequence goes on along the minus strand of CM054149.1, from coordinate 35,830,780 downwards.
TTAGTGATGACGACAAAAAAAAAATTTTTTAAAAAATTTATTTTAAAAATATTCTTAAGCTAAGAGACGCTAGCACCAATCTGAAAAATTAATGACCTGGAAGGTGGTAAATTTAGGGGGAAAGGGGGGAAAGTATGTAAAAGGGGGGGGAAGGGAAGGGGGGGAGGGGGGGAGGGGAAGGCGATACACAAAAAATTTTTTCGGAAAAGGAAAACTTGTCGCGGCACGTGAATTTGGCCCAGTCGACCCAGACTCCCAGTCAGTGTAACCCTGTGCTCCTCGTCCTCTCTTTCTGTAGACACTTCTGGGGTTTTTGGGTTTTTCTCCCCCCCCCCTTCCCTTAAAACGTGCATTTTTTTTTTTTCCCAAAATTTTTATCATCACGCACGGCGTCGCCTTTTTATCATCACGTTATATATTATCTTTATCGCCGTCATCATATCGCCGCTCTCACGCCCTCATCTTTATCGCCTCATCATCATAATCATCATCAATCTCACTCATCCCCTCATCCACATCACATCCATCATCTCATTATCATTTCTGTTTTTTGTTTTTTTTTTTGGTCTCAGTATCTTTTTTTTATCATCATAATCCCTCGCACCCTGGTGATTTGCGATGATAATGCGGGTTTGTACAAAATTACATTATCTTTTTTCATTTCTTGATATCTTGTCACTACATCTTTTTTTTTTCCCCCTGCTTACACTTTGATCATTATTACTTTTTTTTAAACATATTTTTTTTAATAAAGTTTTAAAAACCCAAATTTTTGATCTTTTATAGACCAATCAGTCTAGGCTTATACGCATTTTTACCAAATCTGGAAAATAACTTTTTCCCCACAGAAATAATGAACCACACTGACTTTTTTTTTCATTGACGCTCTTATCTTGAAAGCTATATTGTCAATTAAAAACTCTTCTTAATACCAAATTTTTTTTCTGGTAAATTTTTTAAATTTAAAAAGACAAAAACTAAAATTTATTTCAGGGATGATAGTTAAACATTTCCCCCCATCGAAAAACCCTTTTATTTCCGAAATTAACAATGCTAAAAAAGGGACTTTTTCATTGGATCACGTAAAAACAGTTTTTACGCAGAAATTTTTTTTTAAATTTTATAGCTAACGCGAGAGAGAAAAAAGGTTTTTCTTCTTTAAAGTACGAAAAATGTTATTTTCGCTTTTTTTGCAACGGTAAATGCAGTTTAAATAAGTCGGGCATTGATGGCCCTATCACAAATTCTTTAAAAGGAAAAATTTATGAAGCCCCTCGTCGAAAAAAGCTTCCGACATACTCTTGCGCAACCCCAAAAAATTTTTAATTTTGGAGTTTCGAGGAAAATACTGTCAAAACGATGGTGTGGTTTGTGTGTGTGTGTGTGTGTGGGGTGGGGTGTGTTGGGGGTGTGGGTGTGTGTGTTTTTTGGGTTTTTTGTGCCGCGCCGCGGCGTGTGTTTGTTGTGTGTGACAGAGATAGAGACAGAAAAAGGGGGACAGGGGAAGAGAAGAGAGAGGGGGAGGGGGGAAGAGAGAAGAAGGAGAGAGAAAGAAGAGAGAAAATGACAGAGAAAAACACGGGGACGACAGAGAAACAACAACACAAGAAAAAACCAACGAAGGGGGGGGGGGGAAAGAGGAAGAGAAGTTTATTTAGGCATCGTTTAAATAAACTCCCTTTTCAGCAATAATGTACCCACTTTCATAAAAATTTTTAAAAAATAAAAACTTCCTTTTGCCAAAATAAAACGTACATTTGCAGCAACCCCTTATAACATTGATATTTAAAACAAAAAACACAAAAACTAAAGTATTAAAAAATAAATTTTTAAAAAGATAAGAATAAGGTAACAAAAAATCCATCAAAAACACCACAGAAAAAAAGAAATAAAACAAAAAAAAGCCCAAACCGAAAAAACCCCAAAAAATTCGTATGGTAAGAAAATGACAACAATACATATTTAAAAAAAACCCCATACACAATGTCCGGGTTAGCATCATCCCCGAACTCGAAATGCCGCCACGTTAAAAAGCACAAAAAAATTCAGAAAAAAAAACTTACCCAAAGGGGGAACCCGGGGGGCTCTGCCCAAAGAAAAAAACCCTTTTTTTTAGCTGTTTCTTTTTCCACTTTTTTACAATTTATTTCATTTCAAACATTCTGTACATTCCCCTTGCAGTGCGTCAAGTTCTAGTTTTCTTCACAATCTTTAACACAAGTTTTTTACAAAATTAAAACGTGCGTTGTGTTTTAAAACACGCGCTATACAGCATTTGCTAAATTTGTTTTGTCATACAATCTTTTTAAATAAGGGTGTTTTTTAATTTTTTTATTTTTTTTTGTATACGAATTTTCTCACGACCCTTTTCGTATTATAACCTATTCATTTGATTGATGCAAGAATGTAAAACAATGCCTGTGTTTGTTTTAGGAATGTTGGAATTAATTAATGTATTGCAAATCTTTCATAATGTTTTTCTTTACTGAAATAGTGTCAAAATGTCCATTATGTTTACGGAAGTGCTGTCATAGTTTGTGTGTTTTTGCAGTAATTATTGAATTTACTTATTGCCATGTTGTCATCTTAGGGTTTTTGTAGTAGCACAAATGCATGAATTTCTTTCATTGTTTTTTGAAATTATATGTTTAATCATTTTTGCAGTATTGTGACACGTTGTACTGTTTATTGCAATGTTGTTACATTATACTTGTACGACGTTATTGGTTGGCATTGCAGGGTTTTTTTAAATTGCGAAGTTGCCAGATTTTTCTTTGTTAGTTTGGTTGGTTTTTATTGTAAAATGTTTACGTTTGTTTTGTTTGCTTTGTCACCGTATTTTGCTTGCTGTAAAGTTGTAGCTCTCATTTTTTATTGTAACATTTGTGGCATACATAATTTGATTCATTGGTATTTTATTGACACACATAACGCTTTGTTTTATGCAGAATTGCTGCTCATTTTATACGGTTTTTGCATTATCGTGAAGTGCTTATATTTTCCTTGCTTCCCTATTCAAATATGACACAAAACCTGTATATATTTTGTCTGTGTATTGCAATACACAAGCATCCAAATTTTTATCATATTAAAATCATCCACTGTACCAGTATTGATATCTTGTACCTCTGTTGCAGGAGAAGAACAGCTGTGTACACACTAGTTTTGACGGCAAAGGTATCCATCAGCGCATAGAGTGGCCACTGGGGGCAAACCATCAGCTATCCGCATCTTCGGAGCTGCTACGAACCTATCAGCCACCACCATCAGCTGCCCACAACATCTTTGGAGCTGCCATAAACCTATCAGCCAAGACCATCAGCTATCCATGATTTTTAGCATCACTTCAAACGTACCAGTCAACTCCAGGTCCATCAGTGTTGAAAACGGGTCCTTGGAGCTGTGAAAAGATTGAATCAGAGCTGATTTGAGTCTTCAGTCTTGAGCTGAGTTTTTATTTCAACAATAGCTGCAGTCTGATCGTTCGAAGACAAAGATGAAGACGAAGAAGAAGAGCTAATTTGTGGAAAGTCTTCAGAGAAAGAAAACCATCTCTTCCATGCAGTGGTTTGGTTACCATCTTCTGGCCCCCATGTCTTACAAAACCAGCTTTGGATTTCTCCGACTGAAAGAGAAGTCTGCAGCGTGATTGTTTAGAGAAGCCATATAATTGTTAGCGAGAGCCGGGTATACTCCTAAAATAAGCCTATGACCGCATCGGTTATTCTGCTATTTTCATGTGGAGCTTATCAATGGTGACATTATTAACATTCGAAAAGTCTTGAAAGACATTTTTTTGTCGACTGCTGTGATCAAGGTATTTCATTGTAGGCTGATCAGACGGGTGCGAACATTAAGTCTTATCGTAAACGTATCACAAACATGGTGGCAATTATGTTTGATGATAAATCATTAACTCCACAATTTTGTTGAACCGTGACGACAAGCTAGTAAGATGGGTGACATAATGAGGTAACATCAATTAAAAAGAATGACATCATGCTGGAAGTGAAGACAAACGAGTGATTTCTTAAAATCTTTTTAAAAAAGAGACACCAAACGAGAAGCTCACAAGATATCACTCGTTTGATATAAAGTGAATGCCTAGTTAGAATGTAACAACGAAGTAAAATCTTTCACTAAATGTTGATTTATTCTGATCCCGTTAAAAACAAATCAGTCTGATGAAAAACACAGCTGGATATAACCACGAAGGAAGCAAAGTACTAGATTTTGAAGAGACTCAGAATACACAGAACTTCTTTCTTCCGATTTCGTTTGGAAAAGTGACATTCATTTGAAAAACAAAACTATAATCTAACAGTGTTGTGTGCGGTGTTTTAAAACTCAGTGAATGGCAATATCAATAAATGGGAAGCAATACATGTTCATGCAGCAGTTTCAAAGCGATGATGATGACTCCAATTTGTGCTACTGGGGACAAAATATGACACAGAATCTTACTATCTCTGACTTGCCTACAAAAGGGTGACATTTGGAAAGAACCACAACAACAAGAAAAGAAACATTTTGCAGCAGTTACGCAGCACAGAAAAAAGGGCAGTAGCGTCACCAACTGTAACAACACAGCGAGATCGAATTAACAGCAGCAATAATGACTATATGATTATTATCATTACCATCAGCAGGAGCAACAACAAAATCATCATCAACAGCAGCAGCAGCAACCAAAACAAAACACCGCCATCACCACAGCAAAACCAGTACTAGCTACACCGGCTGCAGCTGCATCAACAACAACAGCATAAACAAACATCATCATCCCCGCATCACAGCAGCATTAGCGACAACAGCGAAATATAAATTTCTATCGACAACAACAACAAAACACCAAAAACAACAGCTTTTTAAAAAAAAAACAAAAAACACCGAAACAACAAAGCAATTACATTGACAAGAACCCATTAAAACCTTACTGCCTCCACCATCCAAAAATACTACCACCAACCCTCACAAACAACATCAACAAAAAGAAACACCCCCACCACCCCCACCAACAAAATCCCCCACCCCAAAAACAACATCACAACATCCCCCAAACACATCGGGCCACACCAGGTGTCACTAACCCCCCAGCAAATCGGGACTGGGCCGAGATGCCCCGCCCCTTTTCGGGGTGAAGAAGGGGGTAAAGGGCCCGGAAGAGTCTTTTTTCCCAAATATTTTCCGGGTGCAAAAAGGTCAGCTCCCGAGGGCGGGGGGCCCTGGAAAACCCCCAAAGGGCCCGCCCCCCTACAACCCCGGGACCCCCCCCTACACTCCCCCCCACTCCCGTTTCGGGTAAACCCTTTTGGCTTCTCCGGTACGGGAGGTGATGGTGACTGTCCCAGCCCCCGCCCTTTTCCTCGTCTACTTGTCTGGGGTGCCCCTTTTCGTGTAGATGCCCTTTGTCTTTTTTTTGCCTCGTCCAAGCAAAGAATGTGACTCTCTCTCTCTTTTCTCTGCCCCCTTTTTTTTCCTTTTCTCTTTTCCCTGTCTCCCCTCTTTTCTCTCTCTCCCTCTCTCTCTGTCTCTGCCCCTCTCTCTCTCTCACTCCCCCTCCTCTCTCTCTCTCCTCTCTCTCTCTCTTTTCCCCTCTCTCTCCTCCCCCCTCCTTTTTTATCCGTTTTATTTTTTTTCAAACATTTTTGTTTTTCCCTTTGGGGGGTTTTATCCTTTTTTCCCTTTTTGGGGGCGGGTTTAAAAAAAGTCTTTGCCCCAAATCTTTTCCCCTTTTTTTAAAAATAAATTTCGAAATTCATTTTCCCGTATTCGTTTTCTCTCTCTCCTGTCCCCTCTCCCTCTGTCCTCCCTCTCTGTCGTCGCCCGGTCCCTCTCTATCTCCCCTCTCTCTCTCCCTCTCTCTCTCTCCTCTCTCCCCTCCCCCTCCCCTTTTCTCCCCTCTCTCCCCCCTCTCCTCTCCCCTCCCCTCTGTATGGGGCGGTGGTGTTTTGTTACTTTTTAAAAGTGTGAGGGGTTTTTAGTTTTTAAGTGAGGAGTGAGTATGCTGTTTGTGTGTGTGGGGGTGCGGGGTGTGCGCCGCGCCGCGCCGCTTTGGTGTTTAAAGTTTTTAGTTTTTAAAAATTTTGGGGTTAGTGTTAGTGTGTGGGGGAAGGAGTATGTCTGGGGCCCTTGTGTGGTATTGAAAATTTTTTTTTTTATATTTTTTTTTATTTATTTGGGGATAAGGGAAAAAAACACTCATTTTGCTTTTTTACAATTTAGTCCCCGTTTTGGGAGCGTTTTTTTCAAATTTTTTTCATCTGTTTTTCCCCAGCAAAACAATGGCCCCAACCCCTTTTTGAAAAACGGAACAGGATTTAACAGGGGCGCAAGATGTTCTCGTTTCATTTTGCACACAGGGCCCCCGGTTTAAAAAGTCTCAATTTTACTTCGCCCCTTCCCGGTTACTGTGTCCCCCGACCCGTGAAAACCACCTGGGTTTTTTTTCCTGGCCTTTTTGTTTTTTTGGGCACTATGTTTTTTTATCTCTGACTCCCCTTTTCCTTTTGCTTTTAGCTCTACTTTGATATGCCCTTTTCCCATAAATTTCCCCTTTTCTGACGTTCCAAATTTCTTTTTGTGTATACTTTTTGTTGCTTTTATTTTGCCTTTGCCGACGCCCAATTTTATGAAAGTAAAAAATATGGTTGGGTGGAAAAGGATGGATGGGTTGATGGATTTGGGTGGGTGGGTGGGGGTTTTTGTTTCCCTTTATTTTTTACTCCTTCCACCCAAAAAATGATACAGACGGATAATGTGGTGGGGGTTGTGTGTGTGTGGTTTTTTGGTGTGTGTGTGTGTTTGGGGTGCGTTTCGTGATGTTTTTGGTGTTTGCGTTTTTTTTGGGGTGTGCGTGCTTGGTGTGTGCGCGCTTTTTGGGTGCGCGTGTGCGGCATGTGTGTGGGATTTTTGTATGTCTGTATCCCCTGATGTCTGTCGTCGTATTCTGTTGCTGTCTTCTGTATTTTTTATAAAATGTCTTTTGTTTTCCCTTTTGGGTCTGTCTATCAATCCCCCCCCTCTAACTTTTTTTGTCTCCCCACTGTCACCACATAACCACACCATACACAATGTTTTTTATGTGTTGAGTGTGTGTTCCTTTCTTTTTTGTTTTGATTTGCGGGAGGAATTTTTTTTTACAACAAGCCTATGTACATCGCTGCTCTTCACCAGCCTATACAATATTTAGCAATAAAAAAAATCCTTCCGAAACCAGATAAATTTGCGAATTGTCCGACCTTTTTGGGCGCGCTTTATTTGGTAAAGGAAAGCCGCCAGGGAACCCCCATGTAATATTTGCCCCGGGGCCCAGTCTGTTTAGCCTGAGAAATGTCATCGTCGTTATAAAACCTTTTGCCACATTTCGGCAGTGGCAAATGAAAAGCTTTTTTTTCATTTTCTGTATGGCTAGTATTGATCCTGGAAAAAAAAAAATTTTGTTTATTTGGGTTAAATTATTGTGTTTTTTTTTTTGTATTTGGGTTTCTTGTGTCTTAGAGAATTTTTGGGGGTGACATAATCCCGCGCGCCCCGCGCAAAGCACCCACACACACCCACCACCACACACACACAAAACACACACAACCCCCACACCACACACGTGAGAGGAGAGTGAGAGAGAGAAGGAGAGAGCGCATGTAAGTCTAAAAAAGCAGCTAACATTATCGTTTATATTTAATTTTTCCTAGTATAACTTTTTCCAGCATTTTAAATTCCTGGGGTCAATGAAGAAAACCAGACAACAAAGAAACAAAAAAAGAAAACGAGAAAAAGTACAAAAGAGGACAGAAAGAAAAAAGAAAGAAAAAAAAGAGTGAAGAAGAGGAGAGGTTGGAAGAAAAAAAGACAGTAAGAAACAAAAAAAGCAAAAAAAGAAAAAAATGAATAAAAAGAAAGAAAGAAAGAAGAGCGGAAAAAGAAACAAACACAGAAGAAAAAAGAAATAAGAAAAAAGAGTGAAAAGCATAAAGAAAGAAAAAAAAAAAAAGGGTGAAAAAGAAAAAACCAATACGAAGAAAAGGAAGAGAGAAACGTAGGGGCACACACACCACACACACCATAACACACACACACACAACAACACACACACACACACACCCACACACACACACACACAACAACACACACACACAACACCCACACACACACACACACACACACACACCACATCCCCGATCGTGAAAAATTTTCCCGAGAGTGAACAGACGTAAAACGAAAAACACAAAAAAACAAAAACAACACACACACACATACCGCCACACACACAAACACACACACACACACCACACACACCTCACGCCCACACTCAACCCCCCCACACCCCCAAAACAACAACAACAAAACACAGCTTATTCATTGTATCATCTGAAAAAAATTTGCTTTGACTTCCACACACACACACACACACCCCACACACACACACAAACACACACACACACAACACACACACACACACACAAACACACACCCCACACAAGCCCACAGTGGACAAAAAACACGAACAGTCTTAGTTCAATTCCACCCCAACACACCCACACACACACCCCACACACACAAAAACCCCCACACACACACACACACCCCACACCCACACACACACACACACACCCCACACACACACACCTCTTCTCTCTCTCCTCTCTCTCTCTCTCTCTTCTTTCTCTCTCTTTTCTCTGTTTGTGTGTGTGTGTCTCTCTCTCTCTTATATATCCGTAAGGGCGGGGTATGGATGTAAAAAAAGCACATGGATGCTTATTCATTATCCTCGAAATAAAAGAATTTGTCATTGTCATTGTCACAAACAGAAGGACTCACAGACCAAAGGAAATGAGGCAATAGTTTTCTTGCCGTTGGTCCCGACATACCGACAATGTCATTCGTCACAGTGGTGCTGTCTGCTTCAGTCTCCCACGGCGTCGTCTCTTTCTCTTTGTGTTTTAAAATAATCGTTTCCAGTCTTGATTTGCCTTGCGCTGAGTAACTGTATACTAAAACTAAATGTTTGAAAAAATACAAACCAACCTATATTATAAAAAAGGAGAGAGAAGAGAAAAGGGGAAGAAGGAGAGAGAGAGAAGAGAGACAAAGACAAGAGAGAGAAGAAAGAACAATAAAAAAAGAAGGAGAACAAGAATTAAAAAAAACAGATAAAAAGAAACCCAAAAAAGGAAAATAGAAGAAAGATAGAAAGATAGAAAAAATATAAACAAGACAGAAAAAAGAAAGTCATACAAAAAAACGTAATAAAAAAGAAATGAAGAGACAAAAAAGACAGAAAGAAAAAAAGAGAAAAAAAGGCCAAAAAAAATAGGGTGGATGTGGGAGAGAAAACAGACAAAAGGGAAGGAAGAAACGAAAGAATAAAGGCTAGGAAACAATCAAGAAAGAAAGAAAGAAACGATTTAAAAAAAACGACCAACAAACAAAAAAAGAAACCTTTCCTCATCTATCCCATAAATCCATTGAACACCCTGGGGCACCACTGAAGTTTTGCAACCAGCTTCCTCCACTCCCTCGGTCCGCGACTTTCCGTAACACAAATCATAAAGATAACACAAAGAACATTCGACAAACACCCCAGAATACAATTTACAAGACAGACACGCACTGTACAGAGACAGAACAACACAGTTAACCAGTTAAAGACCCGACCGACAAACAAGACGACGCGCAGACAGACAGACAACAACAACAGACAGCACGCAGACAAAAGAAAAAAGCATAGTTCTCATCATTCGTTTTAACACGAAGAACATTGTAGTCTCCGTACAGTCGGTCTAACCTCTGAAGCGTTTTCTCTCTTTTCTTCCCCTTCTTATTTTTTTTTTTTTTGGGGGGGAGGGGTTAAAAAATTGGTCGAAGATGATTGTTTTCTAGTATAGTAGACGACTGTGTTATTTTTTTAACTAATGTTTGAAAAGGCAAAAAATGACAAACATACGAAAGAAGGCAGGAAGTATAAGAAAGATAGAAAGAAAGGAAGAAAAGAAGGAACGAAGGAAGAAGGAACGAAGAAGGAAGAAAGAAAGAAGGAAGGAAGGAAGAAACTTAGAAAACAAAAAGTAAGAAAGAAAGAAGGAAAAAAAAAAGAGAAAAAAAAGAAGAAAGAAAAATTTAAGAAAGAAAGAAGGAAAGAGAGAAAGACAGAATGAAAAAAAAGCACAATAAAACGAGGAAAAGTATGAACAGTAAAGTAAAGAAAGAAGCAACAACAACAAAAACGACCCCCCCCCCCAAAGAAGAAAAAAAACCCAACAAAAATGAAAGTAGACGCGAAGAAATATCAGACAATCACACAGATAAACACAAAAAGAGGCACACAAATGAACGCACAGATGAACTCAAAGATAGACAGACAGACACACAGACAGACACATCCACAGACAGAAAGGAAACGAGGCATAGTTTTCTAGTCGATTGTCCACGCACACGAACAATACCATTCGTCACAGAGCTGTCTCTGTAGTCTGCCACGGTGAATTCGTTTTCTTTTCTCTCCATTTTGTTTTGATTCATCTTCAGTCTTGATTTCTTTTGTTTGAATACTGGTTCTTTCTTCAATGTTTGAAAAAAAAACCCCTGAAATTATAAAAAAGGAAGGGGGGGGGAACCACAAAAAAGAACAGAAACAAGAAAGAAAGGGAAAAAAGGGAGAAAAAAAGATAGAAAGGACGGATTAAAAAAGAAAGTTATGTAGGAAGAAAGAAAGAAAGAAGAAAAAGAAAAAAATGCGATAGATGACCGAAAAAGTAGTCCACAAAAAAACAAAGACAGACAAAACAACAAAAAAACAAAGAAAAGATAGATAGCATGAAGAAAGAGTAACAAAAACCAAACAGGGGGAAATAGAAAGAGGAAAAATTTCAAACACGAAGACAAACAAAAGGACTACAAAAAAAAAAAAGTAAAACGAAAAAAAACACCCCACTTCAAAAAAAAAATAAATATGGAATAAAAAAAAAAAAAGAAAAATAAAAGAAAATAAAAAAAGAAAGAAAAAAAAGGGAAAAACAAAACAAAAAAAAAGAAAGAAGAAAAAAGAGAAAAAGCGAAAAAAACAATAAGGAAGAAAAATACAAAGATTTGGGAAACACATTAACCCAAAGACAGGGAAAACCCACCAAAAAACATAAGTATTTAAAAAGACGCGACAATAAAAAAAAAACACAGCAAAGACAAAAAGGCAAAAGCAACTGAGAGATAAACAGAAAACAGCGTGACAGCAGGAAGGCAGGCACGACAGAACGGACAAAAGGAAATGGTTACATTTTTCTTGTTTGCAGCCTACAACCTCCCTTTTTGTCACATGTTTTGGGGGTATGGTCGGTAATTTTTCGTTTTCGCTTTGTTCCTTTTTTGTGTGAAATCACTAATGTTTTTGGGATTTTTTTAAATAGTAAGCGAAATTTGTTTTATTAATTTGGGGGGGAAAGGGGAAGTTTAGAGAAAAGAAAAAAGAAAAAAAAGCAGAAAGAAAGAAAGAAAAATAAGAAATTCAAAACAGTAAAGAAGGGGAAGGGGAAAAAGTTTGGAAAAATTGATGTGGAAAAGAAAGGGGGGAAATTAAAAGAAAGGTAAAAAAGAGAAACTTCAAAAGAAAAAGTTTAAAGTAAAAGAAAGAAAGAAAAAATGGGGAAAAAAAAAATTTACGGTTTAAAAAACACCAAACAAAACGAAAAAAAAAAGAAAGAACTTCGAAGGGAAAGAACGAGACAGGGTAAAACAAAAACGGGGTTAAAAAAAAAGGAAAAAAAAAGAGGAAATAATAAAGAAGAAACAATTAGTGAAATTATAAAAAACCAGAAAAGAAAAACGGAACAAAACAGAAACAACAAGAAAGAAAAAAAAAAAAACGAAAAGAAAAAAAAGAAAAGAAAATCAACGAAAAGAAAAAAGGGAAAAAGAAAGAAAAGAGAAAAAAAAAAAAAAAAGAAAGGAAAAAAGAAAAGAAAAGGAAAAAAAGGGAAGAAAGGAAGAAAGAAAGAAAGAACAAAAAGAAAAAAAAAAACCAGAAGAAAGAAAAAAAAAAAAAAAGAAGAAAGGAAAAACCAAAAAAAAAAAACCCAACACAACAACACCACCAACCAAAACACCACCACAACAACACACAACACAAACACACACACACACACCACACACACACAAACATCCAAGATAAAAACAAAAACCAAGCAAACAAATAAATATTATACCAAAAAACAGAAAAACAAACCAAAAAAAAAAAAAACCCAAAGAAAAAACTAAACAAGAAAACCAAAGCAAGAAAACACAAGCAACCAAAAGGCCCAACACTAATATTCCCTTGTTTCTGCAGGTCTGAAAAAATGGTTCCATTCGTCAAAGCACTGCCTGTTTATGCCCGTAGTCTGCAAAGCTGAAAAAATTTCCCTAAATATTGATTGCTTTCAGGGGTCACGTGTTTTCGGGTCAAGCTGCAAAAAAATTGGAAATTTAGAGAAAAGAAAGAAAAAGGGAAATAATAAACAGAACAGAAAAATGGGGAAAAAAAAAAGAATGAAAGAAAGCAGGGACGCGGAATAAAAACAGAAGAAAAAAGACAAGAAAAAGAAAACATGGGGAAAAATAAAAGAATAAAGAAAGACAGGACGCAGCATAAAGAAGAAAAGAACGAAAAAAAAGAAACAAAAAAAAACACAGATAAAAACAGAGAAATTGAACGAAAAAAAAAAAAACCAAAAAGGAAAGGCTGCCAGAGAAAATCCCAAAATACCAACCCACGGGCATACAAAAAAACAAAACCCAAAAAAAATAGACAACCGAAAAATTTTTAAAAACAAATTCCAAACCAACCCAAACCAACAAGACCACACCCCCACCACAACACCCACCACACCACACAACACCACACACCCCCCCACACAACACTACCCCAATCCCCACACCACACCACACCAACCACAAAAACCCCACACCAAACACCACACCCAACACCCACACCACATAACCCACACAACCCACACAACACCCACCACACAACACCACCACAAAACACCACACAACACCACATCAAAACCAACCCCACACCACCCCCACAAACCCCACATCACACACCCACACAACACACCCAACCCCACACCACACAACCCCAAAAAACCACACCACACAACACCACACAACCACACCACACAACAAACACCAAAAACCCAATCCACCACCCCCAACTACACACCCGCCCCTACACCCACAACACCACAAAAACCACACCACACAACACAATCACACCCCCCCTCCCAAACCCAAACTACACTACCCACACACACTACAACCCATACAACACCCACCCCCAAAAATCACACAACCCCACATCACACAAAAAACCACACCAACCTCACCACACCACACCACAAAACACACACCATAACACCCACAACATCACACCACCCACTCACACCAACCCACACACAACCCGCACCACATCACCCAACCACACACCCCAAAACCCCTTTACAAACCCCACACCACACCACACCACCCCACCCTATCACAAAAACCCGACCAAAACCCCCTCGAAGCAAGCTATTTTCTCTTGGTTCGTCAAGCTTCTTCTTCTTATTCCTTATAGCTCCTAGCGGAGCATAGGGCCTCAACAGCGTCCCTCCACCTTCTCCTGTCTCTGGCAAGGGTCTTGGCCTCTTCCCATGTCAGGCTGGAGTCTCTCAGCTCACTATGCAGGCTTCTCCTCAGGTTTGTTTGGGGCGCCCTCTCTTCCTTTTCCCCTGCGGGTTCCACTCGAGCGCTTGTCTGGTGATGTTGCAAGGCTCCTTCCGTAGGGTGTGGCGACCCAACGCCACTCTCGCCGCCAATCTAAGTCATAGGAAATGCCCTGTTCGTCAACAGGCTGTCTGGTATAACTAGTTTCGTGCCATAAAAAACCGCCCTTAGTTACCAACATATTGATCTATTTTCAGTCAGCACTTTAAAAAAAAAATTCTAATCAATACCCCGGAAAATACGGAGGTAAGAAAAGAAACGAAAAAGGGACAACAAAAGGAAAAAGAGAGGCAAGAGAAAGAAGGACAGAGAGAAAAACAAACTGAAAACATACTTTTACAGAAACAAACAACCCCACCACCACCACCACAACCACAACCACCACCCACCACCCCCCAAACCCACCCCCAAAACCCCCCCAACCACCACCCTTCGGGTGAGGCTATAAACCGAGGCCTTGTTGCGAACGTACGCAAACATCTTGCGCACACTTAAATCCTTTTCCGCTTTGGGTAAGTAGGGCCCTGTGTGCCGGTGGGACAGATAAACAGAATTACCAAACCGCACACACACGGGGACTGATGCAAAAAAAAGCCCTTAAGTGCTTATACCATTTCCTCGATATAAAAAGAATTTTTTTTTTAAATCAGCATACCCCTACCCCCCATCATCATCACTACCATCAACAGCAAAACAAAACACCCACACAAAATAAAAAAACAAAGGGGAAGGGGGGGGGGGGGGGGGAGAAAAACGAAAACGAAAAAAGCCAGGGGTATAATGTTTCCTTTTTTTCGGGGGTCTACAAATGGTTTTTATCAAAGCGCTCTCTTGAATAGTTTTGGGTAATTAAAATAAAACTATACTCAAATATTTGAAAATTTTGGGAAACAAAAACAAGGGATTGGTGCAAAAACTTTAAAGAAAAGGGAAAAAAAAAACAAAAACAAAAAAAAAAAAAGGGGAAAGAAAGAAAAAGGAAAGATAAAAAGAAAAAAAGCACAGACAAAAAAAAAAAGAAAAGGATGTGACATGTCTGTTTTCACTAGATTGATTTAATTTGTTGCGTTTTGCGTTTTTCATTTAAAAAAAAAAAAAATTATCTGTCAAAAACAAAAAGGTAAAAAAATGAAAGCAAAAAAGAAGAAAAAAAAAAAAGAAAGAGATAAAGTGGGGGAGAAAACAGGGAAACAAACAAACAAAAAAAACCCCAGAAATCCAAAAAGACAAAAGCAAGCAGAAAAAGACAAAACCCGAAAAAAAAAGGAAAAAAAGAAAAAAAAAAAAAAACAAAAGAAAGGAAAAAAAGAAAAGGAAGAATGAAAGAAAGAAAAAAGAAAACGAAAAAGAAGAAGGATCGCCAAAAACAACAACAAAAAGTTTGGAGAGAAAACAGATGGAACACAGCAAAATGCCAACCACACCACCACCACCCACACCCCCCCACCACACCACCAGCACCACCACCACCACCACCACCACCAGCAAAACAAAACACCCACACAAAATAAAACGAACAAAAGGGGAGAAAACGAAAAGGAAAACAAGGCAGCAGGTATAATTTTGTCTTTCTTGTTGGGGTCTACAAATGGTATCATTTATCAAAGCGCTCTCTAATATGGTCTGGCAGATTAAAAAAAAAAGACTTTGCTCAAATATCGATTTGTTTTCGGTGAGAAACTGTGTTCTTCTATTCAATATTTGAAAACAAAAATGGATACAAGAAAACAAGTGACAAGAATGAAGTAAAGGAAGAAAATAAGAAAGGGAAAAAAAAAGAAAAGAAAGACAGGCATTAACAAGACAGACAGAAGGAAAGAAAGGAAAAAAGGAAGACAGACAGACAGAAAGACAGGAATAAAGAAAGATAGCCAGAAAGAAAGACAGACAGAAAAAACGAAAGACAGACAGACAGAAAGAACAAAAGACAGACAGAAAAACAGACAGAAAGAAAGAACGAACGAAAGATAGACAAACAGAAAGAACGAAAGACAGACAGACAGACAGACAGACAGACACACAGAAAGAGAGAAAGAAATATGTGACATGTCTATTATCTCTATTCATTGATACGTTTTTGTTTGCGTTTTCCACAAACTTCTGTAAACAATGTCGAGATGTGTACCAACTAACCAAGAAAAAAAGATTATAATATAAAAAATGAAAACAAAAAGAAAAACAAAAGAGGTCGAGAGAAAGACAACACAATGAAGGAAACAAACAAAGAAAAAGAAAAAGAAAAAGAAAAGAAAGGCAAAAAGACAGAGAGCAAAACAAGAAAATAAAGGAAAGACCGCAAGAAAGAAAGAAAACAGACTCACAGAAGAAAGAACAAATAAAAGAAAGAAAGCGAAAGAAAGAAAGAAGAAAAGAACAGAAAAAATAGGGAGAAAATAGATAGAAAGAAAGACAGAAAGACACACTAAAAAACCTACCCCTAATGTGTGCACGCTCACGCACATGCACGCACACACACACACACACACACACACCACACACACACACACACACACAATACAGAAGAGAGAGAGAGAGAGAGAGAGAGAGAGAGAGAGAGAGAGAGAGAGAGAGAGAAGAGAGAGAGAGAGAAGAGAGAGAGAGAGAGAGAGAGAGAGAAAGAGAGAGAGAGCGCATTCAAAAAGAAAGAACAAAGAAACAAAGATCGAAAAAAAGGAGGAACGTTAAAAGACAGAAACACAAGAATGAAAACCAATGCCTCTAGAAAAAAAAACCCGCTGGAAAATCAATACACAAACAAAAGAAAACAGATAAAAGAAATATAAAAAAAGAAACATACAATAAATTAAGTTAAAAGAAATATTAAAGAGGAAACAAAAATAAGGGAAGAAGAAACAAAAACAGAAAAGAAAGTAAGACATAATAAAACTATTCAACAAAGAAAAAAAACTTTTAAAAATATAGATAGAAAAAAAATCAAGAAAAAGAAAACACGCAAAAAACAACAAACAAAACTTAAATTCTAAAATAACACAACCCACACAAACAAATACAGACATAGAGACAAATGCACACATACACAGTAAGCTACATAAGCGAAAAAGAAAAAGACAACAGACAGACAGACAGACAGACAAACAAACGAGCAAACAAGCAAACAAACAAACAAAAAATTTTAAAAAGCAAGCCGAGGCATTACGCTGTCCTCGTTTGTACAAGCAAAGGCATGGCGTTATTAGTTAAATTACGGTGTAGCATAGTTTCTGAAAGTTTACTGCATAAAAAAAAAAAAAAATAGAGCGAGAGTGTTGATTTATTTTACAACGAGCTTTGGGGAAACATAGAATTAAAAAAATAGTAAAAAAAGAAAGAAAGAAAGAAAGAAAGAAAGAAAGAAAGGGAACAAAGCTCCAATACATTCATTAATGTGCCTGTTATAACTTACGGAGAATAAACGCTGAGCATGAATCATTTCATGATGATAGAAAGACAGACAGACAGACAGACAAACACACAGACAAACAGATAGACATAGATAGATAGATAGATTAGATAGATAGATAGATAGATAGATAGGCAAACAGACAGACAGATAGACAGATAGACAGATAGATAGATAGATAGATAGATAGATAGACAGATAGGTAGATAGATAGATAGACAGACAGGCAGACAGATAGATAGATAGACAGATAGGTAGATAGATAGATAGACAGACAGACAGATAGATAGATGATAGATAGATAGATGGATAGATAGATTGATAGACAGACAGATAGATAGATAAATAGATAGATAAATAGATAGATAGATAGATAAATAGATAGATAGATAGATAGAAAGATAGACATACAGACAGAGAGACAGATAGATAGACAGAAAGACAGACAGACAAAAAGACAAACAGACAAACAGATAGACATAGATAGAATGATAGATAGATGTAGATAGATTAGATAGGCAAACAGACAGACAGATAGACAGATAGACAGATAGATAGATAGATAGATAGATAGATAGATATAGATAGATTGATAGACAGACAGATAGATAGATAAATAGATAGATAGATGTAATAGATAGATAGAGTAGATAGGCAGACAGACAGACAGACAGACAGATAGATAGATAGATAGATTGATAGACAGACAGATAGATAAATAGATAGATAAATAGATAGATAGATAGATAGATAGACATAAAGATAAACATACAGACAGATAGATAGACAGATAGATAGACAGAAAGACAGACAGACAAAAAGACAAACAGACAAACAGACCAACAGACAAACAGACCAACAGACAGACAGACGGTCAAACTAATCATTCCTTCAGTAAAAGAAATTTCACTCGATGAGGTTTTTTTCCCCCCAGCACTAATAACAGACTGTAGAATCTTTGAGTTTCTCTGAATCCTTTCATCATCAGTCTTTGTTTGTTTGTTTGTTTTCTCCTTGTCTTTCTGAGTTTTTTCCCCTACTTTAATTAGCAGTTAGAGCTAGCCAGTCAATTCACATCAGTCATTGACTTTTGGCCTCTTTCTGCTTTCTGTCGGTTTTTTTGACAGTCTGTCTTTAAGTCAGTGAGTGAATGAGGTGAGTGAGTGATTGTTGTGTGTGTGTGTGTTGTTGTGTGTGTGTGTGTGTGTGTGTTTGTGTCTGTACCTGTCTGTCTGTCTGTCTCGTTCGTTCGTCTGTCTGTCTGTATGTCTGTCTGTCTACCTGTTCTATTTTCTTTCTCTCTCTCTCTCTCTCTCTCTCTCTCTCTCTCTCTCATCTCTCTCTCTCTGCTCTCTCTCTCTCTCTCTCTCTCTCTCTCTCTCCTCTCTTTCTCCCCTGCGGAACAACTTAACAGTCATTTCATTAATGTCCTCTACTAACATTATTAGAAATGATAATCAAAGTCCAATAAACTCAATGAACTAAAACAATACTTGAAAGAAAGCATCCTCTTCCCAAAACTTCACATTCCATTATGTCTGTTCTTGAGGTCTATGGTTATCTAACTCACCTCAAACAATCAAGAACGCGTTGGTCTTGATGGAATAGACAGCAGAATATTGAAGCTATCAGCGCCTGTTATCACAGACACTCTAACATATTATTAACCTTGTCTCGAAAAAAACCCATTTCCCAATGCCTCAAAACAGCTAAAGTAATCCCCATCTACAAGTCTGGTGACACTTCAGACCCTTCAAACTATAGACAATTTCCATCATATCTATCCTTTCCAAACCCTTGGAACAACATATAAACAAACACATAGTCCGTCATTTAGATATCTACCAACTTAATTCACCAATCAGTCTGGATTAGACAAAATCACTCATGTCATACTGCACTGATTAAGCCTCGTAGACAACTGGCTATCAAACATTAATGACAATAAACTTTGTGGAGTACTATTTGTAGATGTCAAAAAAGCTTTTGACACAATTGACCCTACACTTCTCATAAAAAAACTAAACCTGTACCATTTCTCTACCAATACCTTAGAACTACTTGCTTCCTATCTAGAAAACAGGCAACAGTGTGTCTCAATAGGTACAACTACATCCAAACTACAAGCCATCAATTATGGAGTACCACAAGGATCCATACTAGGACCTATTCTCTTCTCACTATACATAAACGACCTCCCTCTCCACTCAATCCAATGCGAACTATTTGCTGATGACACAACTATTCATACGAGCCAATAAACTTATCTCTCTGGCAAATGCATTAACAAAAAGTGTTGATCCGCTTATTGGATGGACGAACTAAACCATATGTCTATACACCCCCAAAAAACGAATGCATGCTTATTACCACTAGACAAAAGCGTCAAAACTTAACCATAAACTTACTCCCATCAAAATTAAAAAGGAAGTAATTGAACAAACCTATCTACCACAAGGTTTAAGGGTAACATTGATGAAAATCTCAGTTGGTTTATCACATATCTCAACTATGCAAATACATGCCCCAAAAAAGAGTATACCAACTTTCTAAAATCAAGCACTTTCTTGACTTTCATTCAAGAAACTATTCTTCCATCTTATATACATCATCAATAGACTATGCTTCTACCTGTGGGATTCTGCTAGGCAAACACTATGAAACCGTTACTGAGTCTGTATAAACGTCTTTCAAACTGGTCCTTTTAAAAGGACAAGCTTTCTAGAAGCTGACTATACTCAATTAAATATTCCCCCTTACCAACGATTAAAATATAACAAAGGAGTCATGATGTTCAAGATCATGACAGAACTGTTCCATCATACTTAATAGACAAATTCCCCTAAACCATCCAGAAATACTATAAAGCCTAGTGTCCCAATTCCGAGAATAGACTTATTCAAATCTAGTCTACTTTACTCAGGCCCTATGCTGTGGAACTCCCTTCCTGAATCGTTAAACAACATCAATCAATAACAATCTACAAAACTCAATTATATCACTCACTTGATACATCACAATAACAAACCACAGTCCATAAGCCTTAAAAACAAGTTGCAATATCCTCCCTTACCTATCTGCCCTTTCCATCTTACCTATCTGCCCTGCCCTTCCCTTCACTGTCTTTCTGTCAGACCTTGTCCCATATGTGTTAATCTGTACAGTATAATGAAAAAGAGTGTTGACAGTGATGAGTGCTGTTGAGAATCATATTCAGTATTTTTCTATGTCGTTTGTTTGTTGTTTACAAACAAAAAGCATTATCTTTCACACACACACAACACACACACACACACACAACACACACACACACACACAACACACACCACACACACCACACAACACACACACAAACACACACACACACACACACACACAACACACACACACACACACACACACACTCCATCCTCCCTCCCTCTACCACTCTCTCTCATTTCTTTCCTCCCCCCTATCTCTCTCTCTTACTTACAATGTATAGATGTTCATTTTATGACTTAAGGGATTTTTTCTCCTTATTGTAAGAGTGTATTGGTAATGGGCTTATTTCCTTTTCATGACATTCATTTTGTACGAGTATATTCGAAAACAATTTTGATGGTGATCCTGTGCTGTCTTGAGAATTATATATTTAGTAATCCTTACAACAACACACACACCACACACTACACACACACACCATCACACACACACACACACACACACACCACACACACACACACACACACACACACACACACACACACACACACACAAAACACACACAAACCTCTCTCTCTCTCTCTCTCTCTCCTCTCTCTCTCTCCTCCCTGACCTTATAGATTGGTTTTTATCCCCCTTCTCTTCTTCCTTGTTTTACTGTGTGAGTACACGGGTATTGAGTTTATTTCATTATCATGACATATAACCTGCATGAGTATAATCAAAATAAGGGTTGACGGTGATCGTGCACTGTTTTGAGAATTATAATATATTTAGTGTTATCCCTGAAACACACACACACACACACACTCTCTCACTCCATCTCTTCCTCTCTCTCTCTCTCTCTCTCTCTCTCTTTCTCTCACTATGACCTTATAGATTTGGCTGGGTTTTGTTTTTCCTTCTTTCTTTCCCTCCTTGTTTTATTGTGTGAGAGTATGGTATTGAATTTTTTGATTATCATGACTAAAATTTGTATGAGTAATCAAACTAAGTGTTGAAGGTGATCGTGTACTGTTTTGAGAATCATTAATTTAGTACCATCTCTGAAACACACACACACCACACACACACACACACACACACACACACACAACACACACACACACACACAAACACAACCACACACACACACACACACACACCACACACACACACACACACACACACACCCGCTCCTCCTCTCTCTCCTCTCTCTCTCCTCTCTCTCTCTCTCTTCCTCTCTCTCTCTCTTCCTCTGTGTGTATTGTGCCTAACGCCGATATGCAATTAAGTCATTCTCTCTCTCTTTCTCCTCTCTCTCTCTCTCTCTCTCTCTTTCTCTTCTCTCTTCTTCTCTCTCTCTCTCTCTCTCTCTCTCTCTCTCTCCTCTCTCTCTCGTGTTTCTCTCTCTCTCTCTTCTTCTCCTTGTATAGTTGTTGTGTCTCTAATAAAGGGCTTTTTCATACGTTCTATTTTCAATATTATTTTGGCTTGTTGACTGTACTTGAGCTCCAGTAAATGTCCTATTTCAATATCTTATTATTACGTGTAACAACTATGTGTACTATTCTGCAATATGAGGGTGTTCAAATTTTATGATCTATAAAGTTTGGCTTACTCTCTTCTCTCTCTCTCTCTCTCTCTTCTCTCTCTCTCCTCTCTCTCTCTCTCTCTTGTTATTGCTGTTGTTATTGCTGTAGTTGTTGTTTTGTTGTTTTGTTGATTGATCTGGTTTTTTTGTCTGTTTGTTTGGTTTTGTTTTGGCGTATGTGTGTGTGTGTGTGTGGGGGGGGGGGGGTTGGACGGTGGGTTTTTTTTGGGGGGATGTTTTTGGGGTTTTTTCCCTCATTTGTTTGTTTGTTGTTTCTTGTTTTTTTTTGTTTGTTTGTTTGGTTGGGGATGTTGTTTTTTTTTTTAGGGGGGGGGGGGGGAGGTTTCTGGGGTTTATTTTGTTTCTTGTTTGTCTGGGGTTGCTTGTTTCCTTTTTCTCTCTTTTTCTTTTTTTAAAAGTTTTTCCCTTTTGCTTCTACTGTTTGAAAGTATGAGTACTGAGTTCATTATTAACATGTGACCCTACGGGCGGGGACTGGATGTAAAAAGCACATGAGTACTTATTCATTATCCTGGAAAAAAAGAATTTGTCTCTATTACTTACAATGTTTAGATGTTCTTTTTATGACTTTATTGAGGTTTCCCCCCTCTTTATTGTGTGAGTGTATGGGTATTGCACTTTTTTTCTATTATCATGACATTCAATTTGTATGAGTATAATTAAAAAGTGTTGGTGTTGTTGATCGTGTGCTCTGTGAGTATTACATATTTAGTATTATCCCTCACACACACACACACACACACACACACCACACACACACATCACACACACACACACACACACACACACACACACACACACACACACACACAGACACACACACACACACACACACACACACACTCACTCACTCACTCACACACACATACACACACACACACACACACACACACACACACACACACACACACACACACCACACACACACACAACACACACACAACCACTCACACTCACTCACAATCTCTCCCTCAATGACTGTATAGGTTTAGATTCTTCTTTTGTTTTGATTCTTGTTTTTATTGTGTGAATATATGAGTATTGAGTTTATTTCATTATCATGACATATAATTTGAAAACGAGTATAATCAAAAATGAGTGTTGATGGTGATCGTGTACTGTTTTTGGAATTATAAATTGGATATTATCTTTGAAATACACACACACACACACACTCTGTCTCTGTCTCTGTCTCTCTCTCTCTCACCTTTTATAGTTTTGCTTATAGTTATGGTGTATCCTGATGAAGGATTCATATTTTATATTTTCAATACTTATTGGACTTGTCCTCTGCACTTAAGTCTTAACAAGTGCCCTATTTCAATATCTTATTGTTATGTGTAACAAGTATATGTACCATTGATAATGTGTAGATGTTTATCTTTGTGACTTATTAAGTTTGGTTGTTATTCTTCTTGGTTTGTGTTGTTGTTGTTGTTGTTTCTTTTTCCTTTTTTTCTTCTTTTGTTGGTTTGGTTTTCTTTCTCTTTGTTTGTTTGTTTTGGTTGTGGGTTGGTTGTTGTTTTTTTGGGGGGGTGGGGGTGGGTGGGGGGGGGGGATGGGGGATGTTTAGGGTTTTCTTTTATTAGTTTGCCTTCGGGGGGGGGGGGAGTTGTTGGGTGGGGGGGGGGGGCTGCTTTGAAAAGGGTTATTTCCCCATGTTTCTACTGTGAGACTGTATAAGTGTTGGGTTATTTTTAAGATGTATCCCTACGGGCGGGGACTGGATGTAAAAAAGCACATGAGTGCTTATTCATTATCCTCGAAATAAAAGAATTTGTCATAAAAGAATTTGTCCCACCCCTCTCTCTCCCTCCCCACCCCCTCTCTCTCTCTCTCTCTCTCTCTCTCTCCCCACCCTCTCTCTATCTCTCTCACACACTCTCTCCTCTCTCTCTCTCTTCTCTACCTCATCTCTCTCCTCTCTCTCTCTCTCTCTCTCTCTCTCTCTCTCCTTCTCTCTCTCTCTCCTTTGAGCACCTTTTTTTCACAGACTGGTTTTTCTTCGATAACGGTATGTATGGGTTTTTGTCTCTACTGCACGCTCTGTACATTGCTGGTTTTACAGGTCGGTGTGATTTGGGCGTAGCCTTTCTTTATTAACATACCAGAGACCTGTGTTTCTTTCCTTTCCAGACAGGTTTCAGGTATTTTTTCTTTTATCAATATTGCTATTTTTGTATTTGCTCCCACGCACATACGTACACGTACGACCGCGCGCGCGCGCACACACAGACACGTCACACGTACACATACACACACAAACACACACACACACCACACACACTACGTACACACAACCCCGCATACACATATGCTCACAGATGCATATTGAGATGATAGGCAGACAGACAGACAGACAGACACATGCATACACACAATACATTGATACACAGACACACACACACACATACACACGCACACACACAACTCTCACAGATGCATGAGATAGATAGGCAGACAAACAGACAGAGAGACACATACATACATACACACATACAATAAATCAGACAGACAGACAGGACATCATACATACATACATACATACATAATAATACATACATACATACATACATACATATAATAGACACAGATGCAAAAGATAGATATATTTGTATTATTCATATTATACTTGCAGATATAACCACAGATGCATGTTATGATGGTGGGGCATGTCTTATTCTCATTTGCAGCCTTTAGTTGATTTTGTGTCTATTTACATGCTTTTGCACGCGCGCGCGCGCACACACACAACACACACACACACACACACACACACACACACACACACACACACACACACCTTGAAGTAAAATGTAAAAATATCTGAATCTGAATCACACACACAACACACCTAAAAATATAAATGTAAACATATTCTGAATCTGCATCTGAATCACACACAGAACACAGACCGAAAAATATAAATGTAAAAGTATTCTGAATCCGAATTCTCTCTCCACCAACACACACACACACACACACACACACACACACACACCACACACACACACACACACCACACACACACACACACACACACACACACACACACACACACACACACCGCTTGTAAGTACACAAACGTGTATGGATGCAATTACACATACAATGCATGTAGGTTTGTACACAAACGCACCCACACATGCCTACACACCCGCAGTCATGTGCATTCTGAATGCAGATAAAACAAGCTTCAACATTTTTCCTGGCTAAAGTCTGAGCCTGGATTGTCCTTTTTCTGCCTCCTCAGCGAATGGCAGACAGCACTAGCAGTAATCTGCACACTCATCCCATTGTGTTCTTATTTACCGTTGACTACCTGTCTTCTAATGATGGCACCTGGCTCTAATCCAAGTTTTATCTGCATCTCTGTGTCTCTCTGTCCGTCCTTGTCTTTCCTCCCCCTCGCTTGTGTGTGTGTGTTTCTCTGTCTCTCGGTCTCTCTGTCTGCTGGTCTGTCTCTCTGTCTCTTTCTTTCATTATCTTTTTTCATTCTCTCTCTCTCTCTCTCTCTCTCTCTCTCTCATCTCTCTCTCGCTCTCTCTCTGACTCTGTCTCTCTCTCATATACACAAACGCACGCACGCACGCACACACATACAGACACACACAGAGACACACACAGACACACAGAAAGACAGAAACACACACACACACGCACACACACACAACACACACACACACACACACCACACACCACCACACACACACACACACACACCACACACACACGCACACACTTTTTAAAGTTCAAACAGGACGCGTGAACACATACGCACAAACTCATCTTTTTACCTGCTTGAACTAAAGACACATGCATTCCAAATGCAGATAAAACCAAAAGTTTCCATATGTTTTTCTTGCTGAAAGTCTGTGAATGGATTTTCCTCTTTTGGTTTTATCAGCTAATGACAGACAGTATCAGCAGCAATCTGCACACTGATTCATTCTCTGTTGTTGGTGTTTTTTGTCTTCTTAATTAGTGCTTAGTGTCTGTCAGCTTGTCAGCTTCATGTGTATTGCTTTCGTTTTTTCTGTCTCTTTCTGTCTGTTCTCCTTGCGTTAGTTATCTCTCTGTTTTTGTCTCTGTGTATGTTGTCTGTCTGTTTCTTTCCTATTTCTTTTCCTTTCTGCTTCTCTGTTGGCTACCAACTTTTCTGTTCTCCGGATCTCTTTTTCTCATTGCACGAGGCATGCATGCTTGCAATTTTCATCACACATATACAACACACGCTCTCATCTCTTCCTCTTCCACACACACACACACACACAACACACCACACGCATAACACATCACACACACACACACACTATACACACTCAACACACCACACCGCGTACACACACAAATACACACAGTATGTATTAATTCATTTCAAAAAATTTAAAAATTCACTGCAAGCTATAAACTCACACGTATAATAGTTTATCGGTATTTAGACCCCAACTAATGTTAAACCCCACCCCAAAAAAATACCAAACCAAATCATTTTATACCCTTTTTAAAACACAACACAACACAACACAACACTACACAACACCACACAAAAACACACAACCACACAC
>CM054149.1:35797321-35799821 GCA_028751875.1 Rapana venosa | reverse complement strand
TGTGTGTGTGTGTGTGTTTGTGTGTGTGTGTATGCTTGTGTATGTGTATGTGTGTTGTGTGTGTGTATGTATAAGTGTGTGCTTGTGTGCGTGCGCACGCGCGCGCGCTCGTGTGTGTAGGTGTGTGTGTGCCACACCACACCACACCACATCACAACACATCCCAACACAACACACACCCACATACAAACGCGTTCACGCATGCACACACATATACACACAACATACACAAGACACACAACACACACACACAACACTCCATGACCCAGAAGGTCCTTGGGATGAGACTATAAACAAGGTCCACACACATAACATCTTGCATTCACACTTAAACCTGTTCCACCTCTAGGAAGAGTGGGCCATTTGTGCCAGTGGGAACGGATGACATTTACAAAACCACATGCACAAAGGAACTGGATGCCAAAAAACACATGAATGTGTGATCCATTATATTTGAAATAAAAGAATGAATAATTAAATAGACACACATACGCACGCGAACACACACACACACACACATACACAACACACGCACACACTTGAATCACACACACACCACACACACATCACCACACAAAACACACACAATACATCACAACACACACATTCGCACACACGCACGCACACACACACTCAACACACACAACACACACAACACACACAAACAACACAACACACGACGTCACAACACAACACACGCCGCCATAACGCAACACAACACACTACGTCACAACACAACACATACACATACACACATGCACAAAAACATGCATACGTATGCACACATGCACACAAAAGGCACACGTGTGCACGGACAAGCATATATATCTGGGCATACATAACTTTTTTTTTAAAGAAATTTAATTTATGTATTCTTTCATATCGAGGATAATGGAATGAGCACTCATGCGCTTTTTTACATCCAGTCCCCGTGCGTATGCGGTTGTGTAAATTTTGTCATCTGTTTCCACTGGCACACAATGGCCTACTCTGCCATGCATCTTACTCGCAACATGTTTACATGCTTACATCTAACATGTTTAATGGAGTAGCCGAAAGCCGGGGTATTTCATTCCTGGCTGTGTGTAAGTGGATTTTCTGTTTTTCTGGCACTAAATGACAGACACTGTCGGCAGTGCAGTAAGGTAAGGTAAAGGTAAAGGAGTCCCATAACCTATAAGGTCGTAGGGGAGCGAGGCGTCAGAGACCTCACTTCTCTAGGGCCAGCATATTGAGGGCGGCGCCCATCTCCTCTCCCTCGCTGCTTTACCTTCCCTGACCCTAAAGAGGGCAGGTACCCATTTACAGCTGGGTGAACTGGGGGAACTGTACTGAAGCCAAGGCGCGCAAACGGTCACCCATCCAACTGGTAACCACGCTCGACGCTGCTTAACTTGGCTGGGGGAAAGCGAGTGCTCCGACCACTGAGCTATCCCGTCCCCAAGTGCAGTAAGCCAGGCAGTAATCCTCCCCTCTCTCTCCTGTGTGTGTGTGTGTGTTTTGTGCGCGCGCGCGCGTGTGCGTGTGTGTGTGCGTGGGTGCGTGTGTGGTGTATGTGTGTGCGTGTGCGCGCGTGTGCGTGTGGTGTGTGTGACGTGCGTGCGTGCGCGCGTGTGTGTGTGTGTGTGTGTGTGTGTGGGTGTGGGTGGGTAGGTAGGTGGGTGTAGGTGTGTGTGTGTGTGTGTGTGTGTGGTGTGCGTGCGTGCGTGCGCGTGTGTGTGTGTGTGTGGGGTGTGGGTGGGTGGGTAGGTGGGTGTGGGTGTGAGTGCGTGCGTGCGTGCGTGCGTTTTTTATATTTTATTCTTTCATATCGAAGATAATGGAATAAGCACTTTTGTGCTTTTTTACATCTAGTCCCCGTGTGTATGCAATTTGTAAATTATTTCATCTGTTCCCACCGGCACACGATGGTCTACTCTTACGAAAAGTGGAACAGGATTTAACATGTGCGTAAGGGGTTCTGCGTGCGTTTGCACACGGGCGTCGGTTTATAGTCTCATCCGAAAGACTTTTGGGGAGAGTCGAGTCGGCACTGATGATAACTCCAGAGGAAAAATCCTCTTGAACGAGTGTGCGTGCGCGCGCGCGCACGCGCGCGTGTGTGTGTGTGTTTCTTTTCTTTTTTCCCTTGAAATCAGCATTCGCCATCTGTCAACTGACCGAACTCAACAGTGATGTAGGGTCTTTATTTTCTCTCTCGTCTCTCTTTTTTTCTGCATTTTTTCTGATGTGTGTGTGTGTGTGTGTGTGTGTGTGTGTGTGTGTGTTGTGTGTGTGTGGTGTGTGTGTGTGTGTGTATCTGTCTGTTTGTCTGTCTTTCTGTCTGTCTGTGTATGTGTCTGTGTGTGTATGCGTGTGATTATATGCCTCGCTGTCTGTCTGTGTCTATCTGTCTGTCTGTCTATCTGTCTCTTTGTCTGTCTGTCTCTATTTCTCTCTCTCTTGCTGTCCCTGTCTCTCTCTCTCTGTGTTTCTGTCTCCGTCTCCATCTCTGTCTCTT
>CM054149.1:35769821-35792321 GCA_028751875.1 Rapana venosa | reverse complement strand
CAGGAAGACATTGTCGCTCAGTCCACACGTTTTCTCTGTGTGACTGTGAATCTGTCTCTGTCTTTGTTTCCCCATCTCTGTATTTGTCTGTCTATCTGTCTGTCAGTAAGTCTGTCTGTGTGACTGTCTGTCTGTCTGTCTGTCTATATATCTACCTACCTAACTCTTTCTCTCTCTCTTTCTTTCTCTATCTATCTATCTATCTATCTCTCTATCTCTCTCTCTATCTAGTTATCTATCTATCTATCTATCTATCTATCTATCTATCTATCTATCCGTAAGTCTGTCTGCATGACTGTGTGTGTGTGTCTCTCTGTCTGTCTGTCTTTCTCTCTCACTCACAAACATTCTCTCTGCCTTTCCCTCTTTTCTCAAGCTCACGCATAATGTGTGTCTGTGCATGTGTGCGTATGTGTATGTGTGTGTGTGTGTGAGAGAGAGAGAGAGAGAGAGAGAGAGAGAGAGAGAGAGAGAGAGAGAGGGATGTGTGTGTGTGTTTGTGTGACGTGTGTGCTCGCACGCAGGGATTTTTTAAATAAAGAGTTAGATGCTATTGTGTACAAGGGTTGCATTTACTATTATTGCTTTTTTAAGAAGTGTTCGTCTAGTATGGTTAGTTTTTAGTGTTTGTTTCTCCATGACGTACCTATTGTTTCTATATATGTATATCTACAGGGACAGACTGAAAGGCTAGGCTTGACCTAACATCTTTCTCTTTGCATTTTTAAAATCATTCATTCATTCATCCATCCATCCATCCATCCAGTCACTTATTTATTCATTTATTGAGTCGCGAATTCATTCATTAATTCATTCATTCATTCATCCATCCATCTATTCATTCATTCATTCATTCCTTCATTCATTCATTCATCCATCCACGCATTGATCCATCCGTACATTCATCTATCCATCCATCCATTCATCATCCATCCATCCATCCATTCATCCATACATCCATCCATTCATCCATCCATCCATCCATCCATCCATCCATCCATACATACATACATTCATTCATTCATTCATTCATCCATCCATACATTTATTCAACCATTCATACACTCATTCATCCATCCATCCATCCATCCATCCATCCATCCATCCATTCATTCATTCATTCATTTATCCATTGAAACATTCCTTCAACCATTCATACATTCGTTCTTGCTCTCTGCTTGACGTTATAGTTACATTTTACTCTTACATGCGCGTGTGCTTGTGTGTGTGTGTGTGTGTGTGTGTGTGTGTGTGTGTGTGTGTGTGTGTGTGTGTGTGTGTGTGTGTGTGTGTGTGTGTGTGTGTGTGTGTGTGTGTGTGATTTTTTTTCTTTTTTTGGAAGCTATCTTGGAATGTTCGTGTCAATTTCAAATGTATTTTTCTTGTGTCTTTCGAGATAATCATACGTATCAATGTACCTGTCGGTATTATGATTGCCCTTTCTGGGATGATTAAAGTGTTTTTGACTTGACTTGACTTACAATATTTTCCTCTGTGTATTTCGTTTCTGTCTGTGTGTCTGTCGTTTTGGTCTGTTTCGTATTACTTTTGTTTGTAGACAACTAACCTGTCTGGGTTTGTGCTTGTGCTTGTGCTTGTGCTTGTGCTTGTGCTTGTGCTTGTGCGTGTGTGTGTGTGGGGTGTGTGTGTGTGGTGTGTGTGTGTGTGTAAGTGTGTGTGCGTGCGTGCGTGCGTACATGTGTGTGTGCGTGCGTGTGTGTGTGTTCCCTCGTGACCCGTAAGCCTATTTACGTGAAAGGGATTGTCATTGTATTGTTGCTCTGCTTTTGCTTTTGTTTTTGTTTGTTTATTATTGTTTTCTATTGTTTCTTCATTCTTTTCTGTTTTTGCTATTTTTCGCTTGTTTCCTTCAGCATAATTGAGGAAGCTTTGATTGGTTTGCCAACATGGCATTGTTACGCTGTCAGAAAAGTCTGTCTTTTTTCCTTTCTCTCTTTTCTTCTCTCCGTCTGTGTTTTGTTTCTACATCTCTCTCTGTCTCTCTGTCTTTGTCTGTGTCTATCTGTCTGTTTGTGTATGTGTCTGTATGTCTGTCTCTGCCCATGTCTGTCTCTGTATCTGTCTGTCTGTGTCTGTATGTCTGACTGTCTATTTGTCTGTATGTCTCTGTCTGTTTTCTGTCTCTCTGCCTTTCTCTCTCTGTCTCTGTCTGTCTTTCTCTGTCTCTCTATGTCTGTCTCTTTGTCTGACTCTCTGTCTGTCTGTCTGTCTCTGTCTCTCTGTCTGTCTGTCTCTGTCTCTCTGTCTGTCTCTCTCTCTCTGTCTTTTTCTTTCTCTGCGTCTACCTCTGTGAGTCTGCTTCTGTCTCTATATTTTTCTCTCTGTGTCTGTCTTTGTCCGTCTCTCTGTCTCAGTCTCTTTGTCTGTCTATCTGTCTCTTTCTTTATGCCTCTGTCTGTCTGTCTATCTGCCTATTTCTTTATGCCTCTGTCTGTCTGTCTATCTGCCTATTTCTCTATGCCTCTGTCTGTCTGTTTGTCTGTCTGCCTATTTCTTTATGCCTCTGTCTGTCTGCCTCTTTCTTTATGCCTCTATCTGTCTGTCTATTTGTTTCTTCTCTCTCTCTCTCTCTCTCTCTCTCTCTCTCTCTCTCTCTCTCTCTCTCTCTCTCTCTCTCTCTCTCTCTCTCTTCTCTCTCTTGCTCTCTCTCTCTAGCATTTGTTATCTCTCTCGGCATAATTGACAAAGCTGTGATTGGTCTGCCAACAGTCAAGTAACGCAGTCAAGAAGCTCTGTCTGTCTGTCTGTCTGTCTGTATGTCTCTCTCTCTCTGTCTCTCTCTCTCTGTCTCTCTCTCTTTAGTCTTATTTCATTTTATTCTATGTCATTTTTTCTATTTATTTTATGTTTTCGAGAATAATTCAATAAGCACTCACGTGTGTGTGTGTGTGTGTGTGTGTGTGTGTGTGTGTGTGTGTGTGTGTGTGTGTGTGTGTGTGTGTGTGTGTGTGTTTGTTTTTTAACATCCACTGCCTTGTGTATGCGGTTTTGCAAAATTTTGTGATCCGTTCCCTCTTTGTCATCTATCATTAAAATCAATATATCTACCTTTATGTTAATGCCTGAGACAGCTATTTCATGGGGCATCATGTTCAAAGTTAGTAACGGTGCAGGTACGATGCTTTGGGGATTCTGTTGGTTTTCGTTCTCCCTATTAAAGTTTCTGTTCGTTGAATCATGGCTCGATTTCATTATTGTTGTCCCTAATCAGTGCTAGGGCCGGATGAAACAAATAAAGTATGTAAATGCTTATCTGTAGCCCTTGAAATTAGAGATTCATTCATTCATTCGTCAACCCACCCACCCATTCATTCATTTATTCATTCATTCCTTCATTCATTCCTTCGTTCGTTCGTTCCTTCCTTCCTTCCTTCTTTCCTTCCTTCCTTCGCTCCTTCGTTCCTTCGTTTCTTCGTTCGTCCGTTCATTCATTCATTCCTTCCTTCCTTCCTTCCTTTCTTCCTTCCTTCCTTCCTTCGCTCCTTCGTTCCTTCGTTCGTCCGTTCATTCCTTCCTTCATTCCTTCCTTTCTTCCTTCCTTCCTTCCTTCCTTCGCTCCTTCGTTCCTTCGTTCGTCCGTTCATTCCTTCCTTCCTTCCTTTCTTCCCTCCTTCCTTCCTTCCTTCCTCCCTTCCTTCCTTCCTTCCTTCATTCTTTCTTTCTTTCTTTCTTTTTTTCTTCCTACTATCTCTAAGATTTGCTTATGTGCCATGGTTCCAGATTTTTAGTGAGGTTTTTTGTTTGTTTGTGGTAATATTCTGTTCGTGTGTTTGGCTTTAGAGTTTGCTTCCACGAGTCTTATGGCTGGCTGTATTGGCTCTAGCACTCCGTGTCAGAACCATTCTGATGCTCTCTCTCTCTCTCTCTCTCTCTCTCTCTCTCTCTCTCTCCTCTCTCTCTCTCTCTCTCCCTCTCTCTCTCTCTTTGTCTATTACTTTCTTGTCTGTGCATAATTGATGTGGTGTATGATTGGTTTGTCACTGTGTGAGTGTAACACTGCCCACAAGAATGTCTCTCTTGTCTTTGAATGATATATATTATATCTCTGTTTCTTCTGCCTGTTGTGCTTGTTGTCTATTGTCCCTGTCTGTGTTTCTGTATCTGTATGTTTGTTTCTGTCCCTGTCTTCTGTGTCTGCCTGTCTATTGGTCTGTCCGTCTGTCATTCTGTCTGTCCATCTTTCTGATTCTGTCTGTTTCTGCTGTTTCTGTCTGTCTGTATTTCTGTCTGCCTCTGTCTCTCTCTGTCTGTCTCTGTCTCTGTCTCTGTGTGTGTCTGTCTCCCCACATATGTTTCCATGACCCAGATTTTCTTGTTTGTTTTGTGGCTTGGTTTTTTTGTCCGTGAGTGTGTAGATTATTTTGTTTCTTTGTTTGGCTAGGGTTTTTTTCCCATGGGTCTGTGGATATCTGTGGATATCTGTGTCTCTGTCTCTCTCTCTGTGTTGGTCTGTCTGTTTGTCTGGCTCCCTCTGTCTCTCTGTATTGTCTCTGTCTGTCTCTGTCTCTCTCTGTCTGTCTGTCTGTCTCTCTCTCGTCAGAACCCCCTTTGTCTCCCGTCTTGCTATATTTATTTTTTGTTGTTGCCTTTTTTCTTCTTCTTTCTTCTTCAGCATAATTGATGGAGCAATGATTATCTTGTCACTATGAGCGTAACCCTGCCAGGAAACTCTCTCTCCTCTCTGCCTCTGAATCTCTGTTTATGTCTGTCTGTTTGTTTGCCTCTATCTGTTGCTTTATTGTGTGTGTTCTTCTATCTGTTGTGTGTGTTGTGTGTGTGTGCGTGTGTGTGTGTGTGTGTGTGTTGTGTGTGGTGTGTGTGTGTGTGTGTGTGTGTGTGTGTGGCGGTAGGGGGTCGGTCAGTCGGTCGTCTGTCTGTCTGTCCGTCGGTCAGTCGGTCGCCCCCTTTCTCTGTCTGTCTCTATATCTGTCTGTATATATGACTGTCTGTCTGTCTGTCTTGTCTGTCTGGCTGGCTGGCTGGCTGTCTGTCTTTCTCTCTCAGTCTCACCTTTCCTTATCTCTGTCTATTTCTTGCTCTCTCTGTCTGTCTCTCTCAGCCTGCCTGTCTGTCTGCCCCTCCCCCCCCGCTCTCTCCCTCCTCTCTCTCTCTCCTTCCCTCCCTCCCCCTTCTCCTCCCCTCTCTCTTTCTCTGCCTCTCTATGTACCCTCTCTCTCTCTCCTCTCTCTCCTCTCTCTCCTCTCTTTCTCTCTCACTCTCTCTGTCCTCCACTTTGTTTTCTGTGCATAATTGATGTAGCTATGATTAGTTTGTCACTACCATGTTGTTACTTTGTCCAAAAAAGTGTCTCCGTCTTTCTCTTTGTCTTGCTTTCTTTGTCTGTCTGATTGTCATAGCTTCTGTCTCTCTGTCTTTATATTTCTGTCTGTCTGTCTCACTATATAGATAGATAGATGATAGATGATTGATATATATATATATATATATACATATATATATATATAGACATATATGTATAGACATATATATAGACAGATAGAGAGATATATAGACAGAGAGAGAGACAGAGAGATAGCTAGATGGGATAGACAGATAGAGAGAGATATAGACAGATGGACAGATAGACAGATAGAGAGAAAGATAGAGAGATAGATAGATAGATAGATAGATAGATAGATAGATAGATAGATAGATAGATAGATAGATGTCTCTCTGTCTGTCGTCTGTCTCTCTTTGTCAATCTCTCCATGTCTGTCTTAGCTTACCTTTATCTGTGTGCTTGTGTGTCTGTCTCTGTGTCTGTTTCTCTCTTTCTGTCTCTCTCTCTCTCTCTCTCTCTCTCTCTCTCTCTCTCTCTCTCTCTCTCTCTCTCTCTCTCCACACACACACACACACATACACACACACACATATAACACACCGTGTCTGTGCAATTCGACACAAGCGTAAACATATAAGATAAAGTTTTACATATGCACTTGCTCATGCACACATAATATGCACGCTTCAAACAATCATACATGCATACATGTGAGCGCATATGTTTGCATGCTTGCATACGTACAAACCTGTTTATTCGTCGGCCTGTTCTTCTCTCCGATAACGGATATCCACTTGCCATAAATCACCAGGCTCGGTTTTTGCCCCGTCTGCTTGAATCGGTGCAATGCATTTTCACGTATTGATTGCAAGTGCTTGATTAGATTTTAATTCCTCGTTGAAAAGAAGATGCTCTCTGTCTCTGTCTCTCTGTCTCTGTCTCTCTGTCTCTGTCTCTCTGTCTCTCTCTTCTCTCGTCTCTTCTCTCTCTCTCCTCTCTCTCTCTCTCTCTGCTCTCTCTCTCTCTCTCTCCTGTTTCTCTGTTTGTCTCTCTCTCTCTCTCTCCCTCTCTCTCTGTCTGTTTGTACCTCTCTCTCTATCTCTTTCTCTCACTCTGTCTGTCTGTCTGTCTCTCTGTGTCTCTGTCTGTTGTATGTTTATGTCTCTATGTCTCTGTCTGTCTGTCTGTCTGTTTCTTTCTCTGTCGGTCTGTCTGTTTGTCTGTCTCTCTCTGTCTCTCTGTATCTGTCTCTGTCTGTCTCTGTCTGTCTCTCCCTGTCTGTCTCTCTCTCTCTCACTCTCTCCTGCCCTCGGCTTGCTTCTTAAGCAATGACATCTCCAGAACTCTTTGCTTTGAGCTTGTCCCCTCCCCCCCACCCTCCAACAGTTCTTCAACAGAATCAAATCTTCTTTCAGCATCTCCGGCTTTCGCTGGTACTTAAGTTCTCACTGATAGCATTAAGCGTCTCGCTCTTTCACCCCCTACCCTCCTTTGCCAACTTTCATTCTTTTTAATGGTCTTGAATGTTTCCATTCCAATTTCTTTTCCCAATTTCCCCATCGAAGGTTGTTATTCTTTCCAACGTTTGCAGATATTATTTAAGTTGTGGAATCATTCCCTTCCTTTTTTTTTTAAATTGCCACTGGGTAGAAGACGTTTAGTCGTGAGAAAATGTTGGCGTGTTGACAACCTTAGCCACAAGCGATAGCTACAGATAGTGACTGATAGAAGGTACACGTGGCTGAATACAAAGTTTCAGTTTCCAGGGTTGGTAGAAGCGACACATAATAGAACAGAAACATGCGGCTCAAAACAAAGAAGTAAAGAAAACAAACCAACAAACACAAAGCATTCTAAACAGTAGCCAAGCACACTGGCTTTTAAAAAAAAAAGAAACACACTTTCAATAACAGTGTTCCACATCCGACGGTGTAAAGCGAACAAGAGAAGAATTTTTTGGTTGTTTTGTTCGTGAAGGGCACACTGATATTGGCTTATTCCTTGATTTATTCATTTCTCGAAAAATCAGTCTTTATATAGTCAGATATTAAGCTAGTCGAATCAATCAATCAATGAGGGACGGGATAGCCTAGTGGTTAGAACATTGCGCTCGAAATCTGACTACCCGGGTTCGATTCCCGTTCAAGGGAATATTTTCCCATGGAGTTAACATTCGTGCAGACTTCTCTCTCCCCAAAAGTCCTTCGGACGAGACTACAAACCGAGGCCCGTGTGCGAAACGCACGCAGAACATCTTGCGTACACGTTAAATCCTGTTCCGCTTTTCGTAAGAGTAGGCCATTGTGTGCCGTGGGGAACAGATGACAAAATTTACAAAAACCGCATACACACGGAGACTGGATTTAAAAAAGCACACAAGTGCTTATTCCATTATCTTCTATATAAAAGAATTTAAAAAATAAAAAATAAAAAACGCCTCAACATGTGGTTGCTCTCTGTGATGGTTGTTGAATGGTTCCGTCGCTAGATCGGAAGCTCCACTGGGGCTCTAAAACAACCTAACCAAAAGTGGTCGCTCTTGAAAAGTCGCTGGATCACTGCACAGAACCGGGGCATTATACAGAGTTTTCTTCAGGCAGTGAGTTGTTCTTAGGTTGAGTCTGACGGAGCCCATCTCTCTCCTGCATGCTGGGCATGTTCGTCACAACTATCCCATCCTCTAAGGCTGACACACTATCCTTCGAAAGGCAGGTAGTTTTTAACGTGTGTGCGCCTAAGATGTTCAGTCTGCATTTGGAAACAATATGACTTCGCATGATGACTTCATTCAAAGATCTGTCAGAGGAGTGTGACGCTATTACCAGTTTTTCTTCTCATTTTCAACTTCTGTTCACTACAAGGTGATTTAGCCAAGCTACTGCAAAATAATACTAGGAAAAAATGCATTAAAAAATGACAGCTCCATAAAGATTCGAACCCTCAACCTCAGTTACCGTCAGATCAGGATCCAAACATTCTAACCACTAGGCTTCCATGCACCCAATTTTTCATCTCTTCCGCCCCAACTGCTAAAGATCCTCCTCCTTCTCCTCCTCCTCCTCCCACTGTCAACTGCATTCTGGTGTCTAATCAGCTTTCAGAGGATGAAGGGAGGCAGGTGAAATTGCTCTGGCATTCAGAGAGAGATTTTACATTTATTTGCGGTGATGGGCTGTTCACACCAATGCGCAAAACCCTCATAAAAAGACTCAGCGAGAATTATTTATTGGAATCTGGTTTATTTCTGAGAGTGATTTACTGAAATCTTGTTTATTTCTGAAATCTAGTCCAGTGGGAAGAGAAGAGAAAGGTCTACTTATCAAGTCAACGTACTTACTATCACCTAACAGGCTGATTGTTTGGAGAGAAAAAAGTAATGCTGAAAAGAAAAGAAAGAATAAATGTTTAAAAAAAAGTAAATATATTTCTAAAAAATAATAAGAGAAGTAAAAAAAAAAGAAAGAAAGAAAGGAAGAAAGAAAGAAAGAAAAAAGAAAGACAGAAAGAAAGAAAGAAAGACAGGCAGACAGGCAGACAAACAGACAGACAGATAGACAAACAGACAGACAGACAGACAAACATAAAGAAAGAAAACAAAGAAAGAACGAGAAAACAGAAGGCAAAGAAGACAGGGAAAAAACTGCAGAAACAGAAAATGAGAAACACAAGGACAGAAAGAAAACAAGCACACAGGGAACAAAAACAAGAAATAGAAACTGAAAAGAAAACAAGTCACCCCCAAAACTGATTACACGAAGCAAACAACAACAACAACAAGAAACAAAACCCCAAAAATAAAGAAATGGTAGAAAAAAACTGAAATGTAATTTGATTATAAAAAAGTGAACAGAATAACAACGCTATTTTAGCTTAGGACAAAAACTTTACCAGATACCAAAGTAAAAAACCAAAACCATCAACATTGTTGTTCTGTTTAGAAATTGTTTGTTGAGAACTGTCTTTATCCATGACAAGCGTAGCAGCCTGTATTCTCCATTAAAAGAGAACAAAATCCTCTGAAGTCAGAGTATGGAAACATATGAAAATTAATGAGGTACTTGAAAATAGCCAAACACGCAAACTTCGCATTCAGTTTCACAGCGATTCCAAGGTGTGCTATAAGGAAGTTGGTATACCCTGGGTAACCTGGGCTCTGGTGCATTTACAAAGTGTTTGAGATATCGCTTCATAGGTGGTATACACTAGGTTGTGAACAATCTTACAGGTTTTTTTGTTATCTTTCCATTTATCAATCTGTGAGTAGTGCCGGTGTTATTGCTATTTAGAGGGGGGTGGGGGAAGAAAAAGAAGAAACAAACATGACCTGCAACATAAATTAAGTGCCTAAGTAGGGAAATTTGGCTATCTGTCTGTGTTACTCTGTATCTCTGTCTCTTTGTCTCTGTCTGTCTGCCTGTCTGCCTGCCTGCCTACCTTTATGTCTGTCTGTCTGTGCCTGTGTCTGTCTCTCTGTCTCTCTCCTGTCTCTCTCCTGTCTCTCTCCTGTCTCTCTCTTTCTCTCTCTGTCTCTGTCTCTGTCTCTGTCCTCTCTCTCTCTCCTCTCTCTCTCTCTCTCTCTCTCTCTCTCTCTCTCTCTCTCCCTCCCTCTCTCTCTCCCCTCTCTCTCTCCCACCTCTCTCCTCTCTCTGAACTTTCAGCAGCTCGTGTGTCATCATCATCATCATCATCATCATCATCATCATCATCCACCCATCATCATCATCATCATCATCATCATCATTGTATCTGTCCATGTTTGTCTCTCTGTAAGATTCTTTTTTTGTTCCTTTTTTCCCTTTTGTTTGTTTGTTTGGTTTTCAGCGAATCGATTAATGATTTTGTTTC
The DNA here is from genome assembly GCA_028751875.1 of Rapana venosa. Taxonomy (NCBI): domain Eukaryota; kingdom Metazoa; phylum Mollusca; class Gastropoda; order Neogastropoda; family Muricidae; genus Rapana; species Rapana venosa. The sequence goes on along the minus strand of CM054149.1, from coordinate 35,782,174 downwards.
TTTGTTTTGTTTTGTTTCGTCTTGTCTTTCTCCCTGTTGTGCCTTGTGTCCCTGTCGACCCCCCTAAAAAACCCACAACAGAACTGCTCGTACCTGCACTCTCCTTTTGCTTTGTTTTCTCTACATAATTGATGATGGAGCCGTGATTAGTTTGCCTCGTTCATAACTAGTGTTACACTGTCAACCAACTCTCTGTCTTTTTTCTTTCTCTCTGTCTCTCTCTCTCTCTGTGTCTGTGTCTCTATTTCTGCCTCTCCTCATTTCTGTCTGTCTGTTTCTGCCTGTTTGTCTGTTTGCTTGTCTGTGTGTGTCTCTGTCTGTTTGTGTGTCTCTATATTTGTCTCTGTATCTGTCTGTTTGTCTCTGTGTGTGTCTGTCTGTCTCTCTGTTTGTCTCTCTATCTGTCTCTCTGTCTCTCTCTGTCTCTGTCTCTCTCTCTGTCTCTCTCTCTGTATCTCTCTCTCTGTCTCTCGCTCTGTCTCTCGCTCTGTCTCTCTCTGTCTCTCGCTCTGTCTGTCTCTCTCTCGCTCGCTCGCTCGCTGGCTCTGAGTCCTACAGACAAGACTATAAACCGAGGTCCCGTGTGCAAACACTCGCAGAACATCTTGTGCAGCATACATTACAACCTGGTCTGCCTTTCGGAAAAGTAAGCTGTTTGTGCCGGTGTGAGCAGATGGTAAGATTGACAAAAATTGTAGGCACATGTGAGATTGGTTGTAAAAAACAACAACAACAACAATACATGAGTGTCTGTTTCATTATCATCGAAATAAAAGAATACATTTGAAGATCAACTAATAATTTCTGTTTATTCTTTTATTTTGAGGAGAATGGAATAAGCGCTCATACGCTATTTTATATCCAGTCCCCGTGGGTATGCAGTTTTGCAAATTTTGTCATCCATTCCCACCGGCACACAATGGCCTACTCTTCAAAAAAGCGGAACGGGTTTTAACGCGTGCGCAAAGTGTTCTGCGTGCGTTCGCACACAGGACCTCGGTTTATAGTCTCATCAGAAGGACTTTTGGAAAGAGTGGGGTCGGCACTGATGTTAACTCCATAGAAAAAAAATCCTCTTGAACGGGATTCGAACCCGGGTCAATAGATCACGAACACATTGCGCATCATTCTAACCACTAGGCTATCCCGTCCCCCTCACAGCATCTCACCTCTTCTGTCCCTGATACTACCCATTCCTCTCCCTGTAATCACATGTCATCTTCTTTCTTAATCAGCTTTCAGTGGCTGGAAAAAGTCAGGCTAAAATCTAGTGCCTCTGCATTTGGAAAAAGACAGCCATTCATTTTGTACGTGTATTGATGGGCTTTTCATACCAATGCGCAAGATATTTTGTGGCAAAGACTTAATTAAGGTTGTTTTCAAAGACGTGCACTATCTGATTTTTGTGGGTTTTTTTTTTAGGAAGGCTGAAAAAGTTGATTATCTATTTTGATTTTCAGAACATGTACAGATATTTAGCTAAAAGAAAAGCTTTACAACTTAGAGAAAAAACAAGGAACAAAAGTACAAACTAAACAAAATATAAACAAACGAAAGAAAGAAGAAATGTAGTAAAGAAAAGGAGAACAAGATAGAAAAAAAGACACACAAAAAGAGAGAAAAACAGCAAGAGACAAAAGAAGAAGAAACATTGAATGAAGAAAAGACAGAAAGAAAAACAGTAAAAGGGAAAGAATGCAGCAAAAAAAACAACAACAAAAGAAATAAGACCAAAAAACAAAAGAAATAAACAGACAGAAACAAAAGTAACGAGCACAAAAGTAAAGCAAACAGAAGGAAAAAAATAAATTTAGAAATACACACAAAAAGAAAGAAAGAATGCAAAAACGAAAAAAAAAATACAAAACAGAAAAAGACGACATAAGAAGAAAGAAACAAAACACAGAAATAGATTTGACATGGGCCTTAGCATCTTCTTCCATTCCATTCCCTTCACCTCCCAACAACACCCCCCCCCCCCCCTCCCTCCTTCCCTCCCTTTCTGGTTTCTCACAGTCTCTCATCTCCCCTGTCCCTGTTACTCTCCCTCCCTGTCCCTCCATCACATGTCATCTCCTTCCTTAATCAGCTTTGGGAGGCTGGGCAAAGTCAGGTAGAATCATTACCTGTGCATTCGGGGGGAGAGAAAGAGGGGAGAGAGAGAGAGAGAAGAGAGAGAGAGGAGAGAGAGAGAGAGAGAGAGAGAGAGAGAGAGAGGGGGGAGAGAGAGAGTAAGAGGGAGAGAGAGAGCGGGAGGGAGAGAGAGAGTAAGAGGGAGAGAGAGAGCGGGAGGGAGAGAGAGAGGGAGGAGAGAGAGAGCGGGAGGGAGAGAGAGAGGGAGGGAGAGAGAAAGGGAGAGAGAGAGTGAGAGAGAGAGAGAGAGCAAAAGAGAGAGGGAGAGAGAGAGGGGGGGGAGAGAAAGAGCAAGAGATAGAGTGAGAGAGAGAGTGAGAGAGAGAGGGGGGATAGAGAGAGGGGGAGAGAGAGAAGGAGAGAGATAGAGAGAGAGGGAGAGAGAGAGGGAGAGAGAGAGAAGAGAGAGAGAGAGAGAGAGAGAGATCAGAGATTCATTCATTTGTATTGATGGATTATTCACTCCAATGCACAGGACATTCTTTATGTGGACAAGACTTAGTTTGGATTATACGTTGAGATGAGATTTTATTTTGCTATGTTATTTAAGGAAAGACAGATGAAGAACAGGGTGGTTATTTTGTTGATGTGAATCTAAGACCTTGAGCAGACTTGTTAAAAAATACTAAAAAATACGATGGTGAAAAAAACTGTAAAAAAATGAACGAAAGTGGGACACATGAAAAAGCAGGTGAGATAACCAGCCGCCATGGCACAGTGGTTAGCGCCTTGGGTTACGGACTGGAAGGTTGCGGGTTCGATTCCCATAAGAGTCATAGGGATTTTTCGGACTCCGGCCGGCTCCTACCCAGAGTGAGTGTGCTGTGGGCTCAGTGGGAAGACTGGGACCACACAGTCGAGCTTCATCCACTTAACGGATGCGAGTTTGAGAGTGTTGCTCAAATTACCTGACCAACACTGCAGGTGTCTGTATCTCTCGGGCCCGGTTGACGCCGGGATATATTATGATAGTAAGCGTAGAGTACAACCCTGTCAAGTAGTCTCAAAGCATATGCACTTCCACAGCAGCATCATTACGTCATCCCCATTGTCATTGATCATCATGCATTAAAAAAAATTGCCTCTCATTCGGTGGTCTCAGTTTCTCTGGTCTCATGGTGACCTCAGATTCGGTTTGCCCATACACTTCTGTTCTGTGTCTGTGGTGAGTTTGTGTCAAAGCCTTTGGGGTTGGAGGTTCGCAGGGGACGGTCGTTGGAGGGACGTTGTGGTGGTTGCCACCTGGGGGGCAACTCACTCAGTCTGGCTCCGCGACTGAGCTAATACTGTCGTTAGTAGGGGGCTTAGTAGGTGGTGTCCTGCGTATGTTAGCTCAGAACAGGCACCACTGAACACCACCAAAGTGACCCAGCAGCAGTGCAGGGCCTCTCTGGCTGGTGGTCCCACGGCGGCCTGATAGTGATGGGCTCCCTGTGGACTTCCGACCCTGAGGATGAGACATAACAAATCTGGATGTGGTTGTGGCGGGGAGATTGGAATGAGCGGCGTGTGAACAGTGAGACGGGGATCGTCAGAAGATGAGGCAAAAAAAAAAAAAAAAAAAAAAAAAAAAAAAAAAAAAAAAAAAAAGCAGGTGAGATAGGAAAACGAAGAAAGGAAAAAAAGAAAAGACAGAGAGAAAAAGACGGACAGACAGACAGCAAAAGATAAATTCAATGAAAAGTAAGAAAACAAAGAGAGAAAAGACAACAACGAAGGAATTTTTTTTTAAAATCTGAAACAGAAGAAAAAAAGAAGAAAGACGAACAAGAGAAATACTAAAGAAAGTACAAACGAAAAAAATCAGAAAGGAATAGACAATATCTTTTTACTCTGTTCGTGCGTGCGTGCATGCGTGCGTGTATGTGTGTGTACGTGTATACATAACAAGTTTGCCTGTCTGTGTGTGTTTTCCGTTTGTTGTTTTTCTATTCCCCTGTTCATAAACTTTTCGTGAACATAAACTCTCAATGACTCACAGAACCATTCATTCACTTTACTGTTTGAACCAGTAGATGCAGTTAGAGCATTGATGAGGATGAACTATCATTTAGTCTTACTTAAGTGTGTGTGTTATTAAATGATAGCTCTCCCCTACCTTACACACCTAGTCTTCCCTCTCAGCGTCTTCCTTCCTTCCTTCCTACTATGTCACCTTCGCAGCTGCTCATTATTTTCTCTCCTACGTCCTGGGCTGAGTCTTTCAAATAGTTTGCTGACAGATACAAATCCTCTTTCAGTCTCTTCCGCTTTTTGCTGGTATTCAATTTTCCGCTAATAGCATTAAGACTTTCCTTTTTGGAACCCTTACCGCTCCCAGCACCATCCTCCTCTCCCCCCCCCCCTCCAACCCCTCAAGCACCCCCCCCCCCCTCCCACTCCCCTCACTTCTGTTCCCCTTAATACCCCTGTCACTCTCCAATTTCTCTTTTTCAAGCCCCGTCAAATTTTCGGCTTTAACAGATGTATTGAATTAAAACCCTGGTATCAATCTTTTACTGCCCACTCCCCTTTTTTCTGTTTACTTGCTTTAAAAAAAGCTTTCAGTTTTAACTCAATGTTTGTGTGTTTGAAACGTCAGCCACAAACAACAGTGAGAATTCAGTAGATAGCAACTATCATTTGCAGAACTCAAAACTTAAATCTTGAGGAATTTATAGACAAACTAAAATTGAATTTAAAAACCAAAATTACCCCGAAACCCCCCCCCCCCCATCCCCCTGAGTGAAACAAGGTAGCAAGCAACAACAAAAAATTTTTAAATGAATAAATAAACATGTCAAAATCAAAATCAATACACAATAGCAAACAGACTGGCAAAGAGGCCTACACATCCAATAAATCTTTTATGTCTTTCTATATTTAAGGTTACTGCAATTACTGCAGCTTTGCCAGTCCCAGCGCTAGTTTGCTCATCTACATCTTCATTGGATACTCTTTTCTATGAATCAAATCATCAAAAAAACAAAAAACGAACTACTCAGCTCACTGTCCAGTAAGTCAGACCGTCAATCAGTTATATACCAAACAACACTTTGTGTGACCTACGCGTGACTTAAATAGTATTCATCTCTATGGCACACATAGGCAACATTCAGCCTTCACCTTCACCCATCCCGTAGTCTTGTGGACCCTGTGGGCACCGCTGAAGATTGGCACCACACAACATTAACTGCTCCGGAAATTGAATTCTGTCTGACCTGAACCAAGCTTTGACACAGACCAAAAAATCGCCTTCCGTCCTGTCGCCACCCCCTCAACCTCTTTTTCTCGTCCTAGTCTTTGCGCCTCATCCTTCTTTCCTTCTCCTCTTGCAGGGTTTTTTTTTCCTTTCTTGTTCTTCTGTCTGTCATGTGTGTTTCGTTTGTCGGCTTGCGGAGGCGGGAGAGAATGAAGACTGCATTCACACTGTATGTAGGAATTCATTCCCTCGGATTAATGGAGTCTTCTCACCACGGCTCAAAACGTCCGTGAAGAAAACTAAAATGGAGTTCTTTGTTTAAATGCGATTTCAGAGAAACGAAGAAAAAAAACCCGATGTGGATGAGACTATAAAACAAGGTCCCATGTGCGAACGCACACAGAACATCTTGCGCACACATTAAAACCCGTTCCGCTTTTACAAGGGTAGGCTATTGTATGCCGGTAAGAACAGATGACAACATTTACAAAACTACATACACACGGGGAATGGATTTAAAAACACACATGAGTGCTTTTTCCGTAATCCTCAAAATAAAAAATAAATAAATGGAAAAAATAAATATAAGAATTTGTAACTGTCGATTGTTGAATAAGCGAGTTGAAGTATTGCTTATATAAAGCTGCCTTATGACTTATCAGAAATTATCATTATGAGATATGATTTCTTTTATGTACCGGCTATGAGCTCCTATAACCGACAACAGTAGCTGCTTTATGAGCGTTCGACGACGAAGAGGATAAGGGCACAAAGCTGTTGTGACTTGATATTTCTATGAAAACATTTCTACAGAAATGACTTTTTTTGTTGACTTTTTTTCTCGTTCGTCGGCTAGAGCTTTGAGGTTCACCAATGGTGAGAGTTTTGCAAATGCGACCGTTTTACCCACTATTAAGGTTGCCGCATTCCGATTTCTGGGAAGAAAGAAAGAAAGATACAGAGAGAGAGAGAGAGAGAGAGAGAGAGAGAGAGAGAGAGAGAGAGAGAGAGAGAGAGAGAGAGAGAGAGAGAGAGGGAGGGAGGGAGGGAGAGGATGGGGAAGAAAATACATGGAGAAGAAGAAATAAAGAGAGGAGAACATTAGTTAGAAACATTTAAAATTATCACACACACGCACGCACGCACGCACACACACACACACACGAACGCACACACACATGCACGCAGGCACGCACGCACGCACGCACACACACACACACACACACACACACACACACACACACACACACACACACACACACACACACACACACTTCAGCACACGTTAAAACCTCTTCCGCCTTTAAGAAGAGCAGGCCATTTGTTCCGTTGGTAACCGATGCCAATATTACAAAATCGCATGCACGCGGGTACTGGATGTAAAAAAAAAAGTACAGGAGTGCTTATTCCATTATCCTCCAAATAAAAGAAAGATAATAAAAATGAGAACTCTTAACAATGTAATACATCTAAACAGATGTTAGGGTTGTTCTTGACAAGCTTATCAATAGTGTCAATTCGACAAGCTACTTTAAACGCAAAGCTAAATTTAAGCCCTCGTGGTGTTAGCATCAGTGCAGACTCCACTCTCCCCCAAAAGTCCTTCAGATGAGACTATAAACCGAGGCCCCGTGTGCGAACGCACGCAGAACATCTTGCACACGCGTTAAGCCTGGTCTACCTTTCGAAGGAGTAGGCCGTTCATCACGGTAAGAAAATATGACAAAAGATACATATATATAGAGAGAGCAATCTGCATGCACTCCGGTGTCATGCTCAGACATCCCAAAGCTGGAATGCGGCTACTTTTAAGGTGGGGCAAAAACCGTCGCGTACGCACACATCTCACCATTGACATAGCTAGGAGCTGTAGCCGAGAAACGAAGATAAGCCTGTATCCATCCTTTCTCTGTTTTAACAAATACTGTATATTTCATTTCAATTTTTTTTTTTAAATTTCATTTACGTCACTTTAAGTCACGGCAGATTTCTCTGCGTGAAATTCGGACTGCTCTCCCCCGGGGAGAGCGCGTCGCCATAAGAGCAGTGTCATCTTTTTTTTCTGTCTGCAACTGTATTTGTTTCCCTCTCAGAGTGGCTTTTTTCTACAGAATTTTGCCGGGGACAACTCTCTTGTTGCCGTGGGTTCTTTTACGTGCGCTGAATAATTTTGTGTAGCACACGGGACCTCGGTTTATCGTTTCTTCTGGAAGACTAGCGCTCAGACCACCACTCATGGTTTAATGGATGGGGGAAAAGTTTAGGGCCTAAACGGGATTCGAACCACCGCACACTTCCGACCCGGACTTTTTGCTTTCTAGACAGGCGCGTTACCTCTAGACCACCGATCCACATATAACACTACAGTTAATCTTGTATCCCAGTTTAGATCAACAGAACACCAATTCTAATGTATTGTCTAGTTCCTGGTAGAGACAAACGCAGTAGTCTCAATTCTGTATACAGACCAGGACAATGGTAGATTTGACTTTTGTGTGTGTTTTTTCTTTTTATTCAAGCAGTGACAGAATGAACAGCAGCTGCCCGGAATTCTACTGCGTGTTTTTCTCTTGGTTTGCTTTATTCATGTTCTTCTTCCTTTTCAGGACATAATTATTATCTGAAAATAGCTAACTCTGATAGTTGTATGGTGGGTGAGCGTTTTCCCGAAAGCATAGATCGACATTATTTTCTCTCTCTCTCTCTTCTGTCTCTCTGTGTCTCTCTGTGTCTCTCTCTACCCCCTCTCTCTCTCTCTCTCTACTCTCTCTCTCTCTCTCTCTCTCTCTCTCATCTCTCTCTCTCTCTCTCTCTCTCATCTCTCTCTCTGTGTGTGTGCGTAGTGTTTCTCCTAAGATGCTTTAGAAAATTGAGAATATCCAAACTTGCACCATCCGAACTTGAAAATAAAATGAAAATACTTACTGTTTGAATATGAGTGTGGCACGTTCTGTCTCTGTGCAACTATCTGGGGGTTTTTTGGATGTGTGTTTGTTTGGTTTTTTGGGGGGGGGGCTGGTTGCTTAAATTTGTAGTCCTCTACTGTCCCTTCTTTTCTTCACAACACTACTTTAGCTGGAATACAAATGATCTCTTATCCTTCTTCTCTTTTCTGGAACAGTTTCTGAGGAATATTAGTTTCCCATAAAGCCTTCCCTTATAGCCTTGTTAAATTTATCGAAACAAAGTTTTAATTTCAAGCCTGAACAAGAAATATCAGGTTGACAATGGTACAAAATGTATATGTTTTCCCCCTCATGATTTACGTTGACGTCTCTTTTCTTATAATTATGTGTTGTTGTGGTTGTAATGGAGGTGGTCAATATAATTAAGCTAGAAAATCGAGAAAGCGGCAAGAAAACTATTAGCAATCGCTCATTCATGCACTCACTCACTCACTCACTCAATCAATCTATCAATCAATCAATCAATCAATCAATCAGTGATTTGATTGATTTGCCGATGAGCCAGTTCACTTATATTACATTCACCTCATCACTTCACAAAAGGCAGAAGCAAACTAAGAAAGATTCTTTAAAAAAAGAAAGAAAGAAGAGAACAGAAAATACAGGAAGAAAACTGACAGAACGATTTAAGAAAGAGAGAAAGGGTTGGGGGGGGGGGGGGGGAGACGGAAACCTGGGTTTTTATTTTATTTTAATGATGTATTTAATCCACCCTGTTTAAACCTGAATCAATATTTTCCAGAACACGTTTAACCGTAGTGTCAGTTACTATCTCTTGAGTTAAACAAAATCAATGTCCATCTGGGTTGGCGTTTTTCCTCTCCCAAGAGTAGTATAATATAGCAACCGCAGTTTATCCAATGTCCAATTTAGGGTAACACAGCAAAATTCCAACGTACTGTCTACATTTCTGTCTAAAGCAAGCACAACAGTAGTATCGATTTCGGGGGTCTTTTGAGTCTTTTTTTCCATCCACGCAGTAACAGCAGCAGCAGCAGCAGCAGCAGCAACAGTAGCAGCTATTAGGAATCCTGCTGTGGGATTCTCTCATGGTCTGTTTTATTACATTACCCCTTCCTTTTCAGGACACGTCTGAAAATAGCTCCGAAAGTTGTATGGTGCCAGTGCGCGCCTTTTCCACACCTGTATCGACATTTCCTTTCAAGTTTTCGTGCACAGCTGTTTGTGCTATGATGTTCTGCAAAACTGAGAACGCCCAGTGTAGTTCCTTTTGTTGTTGTTTTATTTAGAATAAAATGAAGATGCTTAGGTTAAGTCACGAATGTAATATGATTCTTTTTCGGACAACCATTTGTCATTTTGCTTTTTTCGCGTTTTTTTTTTCTAATACTTCCTTTCTTTGTAAAACTACATTAGATGGAATATACATTTCGTTTCTCTACCTCTTTTTTCTTGGGAAACTGATTTTTAAGGAGAAATAGTTTCCAAAAAGGGTTTGAAACTGATTTTTAAGGAGCAATAGTTTCCAAAAAGGGTTTGGGCTGTTTCTTTTCTTTTTTAATTTTTTTTTTAGAAATCCTTGAAAATCATTTTGCTAGGAATGTATTAAAGTTCTTGACTGATACAAGAGATATCCAGTTCAATATGGTTTACAGGCGTAGATGTTTCCTTTCCATTTTGGTGTGGGCTCACATCTTTCATATTTTGTGAGCTTGTATTCTGTGATAGTGGTTTGTATTGTCAAATACGATGCGAGTTGAGATATATGATAAGGGAAAATATTTGCAGTCAGTCAATCATTTGCTTGGTTTATTAACTGATCAGCCAGGTAAAGCAACATGATGAGAATATCGAAAAGGAACTAACATTATTACATCATGAACTTGAGAACAACATGTACAAGCAGGAATAAGAAAGGTATTTGATATTAGACCAAACAGCAAGCAAGTAGACGAATGATTATAACGTATTTCTGATATTATTCATACCGTTTGATTATTGTATTGGTATGCTTACGTTGTCTCTTTGTATATATCTACATACTGATGTAAAAAAAAAATTGTGAAAAATAGTATCCAGAACACACATAAGTTAGCTTATCATCTGATCAATCAATCAGAAAGTCATCAAGAAAACCTCAACAAAAAGTCACATGAAGCTACTTCGTTGTTTTCCTGAACCAGGCTTGAACACAGGTTTAAAATCTCTTCTCTCTCCTGTCCAACCTCATTTGTTTTGTTCCCGGTTAGTCTTATCTCCCTTTCCCGCTATGGTTGTTCCCCTTCCCTTTCTATCCGTCACACGTAAGTCACTTTGTGTATTGGCTGGCAGAGACTGGAGAGAAAGTGCAGACTGACCGAGCGTGTAGACAGGAGGTAGCCTTCATTGACTTAGGTTGATGGATTACTCACACCAATGCATAAGGCATTCGTGGAGAAGACTTAACAGGGATTATTTGTTTGGATGCTATTTATTTTTGTTCGTAAAGACGAAAATATTTTTGAAAGCTGTAATTTAATGTTTTCAAGGAAATCCGTTCTTATAAATAAAAAAATGGAATCAATGTTTCTTCCCCTGCATGAACATCTGATGACTAAGATCTACTGATGAGTTCTTAAAGAAAAAAGAGTCTATTTCTGTGTATGTAGTTAAAAGAAAGTGCTATGGTTATTTGATAAATCCCCCACACATACCCTCCCCCAAAGAGGAAAACAAGTAAAATATGAAAGAAAAAACAACAGAAATAACGAAAGAAGAAAGACCCAAAAAAACCCCAAGAAAATAGGAGAATGATGATAACATGAAGATGAACAAAGAGGGTGTAGTTATGAAGAAGGGGAGAGGGGGAGAAAAAGGAGAAAAGGAAAGATAGGAAGGAGAAAGAAAGAAAGCAGGAAGAAAGGAATGAATTAACAAACATAGGCATAGAAAACGAAGCAAACGAAAGGAGAGAAAGGGGAATGGAAGGAAAGAGAAAAGAAACACAGAAAGTAAAACGGCCGAAAGACAGGTTGAAAGACAAGCAGAAAGAAAAAGAAAAAACAAAGAAGAGAAAGGCAACTTTTTTTTTAAGAAGAACTAAAAAGATCAATTTTTATCTTTGTATTGCTTCTTTCTGTCTTAAGTCAAAGTAAAAATTCATCTTTCCTCGACAAGCATAACTGTAATGTCAATATCTCATCCAGTTACTTCAAACAAGAATAACACACATGTCCATTCACTTTTTTCCCTAACTAATGCACAAAATTACCGTTAACCAAGAATCCCATCTTTAAAACAAATAGAAACAACCAAAAGTGTCAACGTATCGTAACATTATAAGACAAGTACAGCAACGGAGTCCATCTTCTTTCCAATTATTTTTCTCACTAGTAGCACCACCACCACCAGCAGTGGAAGCAGGAGCAGCAGCGGCATCTGAAGCAGAAGCAGCAGAATCTGAAGCAGAAGCAGCAGCAGCAGCTGAAAAAGAAGAAGCAGCATCAGCTGAAGCAGAAGCAGCAGCAGCAGCAGCAGCAGCAACAGCTAGAGCGTTTCTGTGCTTTCCCGTCTTAGCTTGCATTACTACTTCACTTCCTCTTCAGGAAACTACTTTCAACAGATATAAAAAGTAATGTAGTGCGTGTACATTTTTTCCTACACATGACATCGACATTTCTTTCGTCATTTTCTTTTTTGAGCACAACTGGGGTGTTTTTCTCATGATGCTTCGCAAAACTGAGAATGCTCAGAATAGCTCTTCTGATTTTTTTTTTGGGGGGCCCCAATATTTGAAATATGACACTTTCGTAGTCTTTTTTTAAAACTGTGCAGAGCTATCTGTTCACTCGGTTTTTTCTTTCCTTTTCTTTTCTTTAGAGCTATCTTTTTGAAAAAAAGATTCTCCCCCTTTACCATTTCTTGTTTCTCTCCCCCCCCCCCCCCCCCTCTTTAAAAAAAAAAAAAGAAATATGTTACATAAATGGGACACACATGTTCTCCTTCGTGCCTTTTTCGTTTTTGAAGTTATTTTTGAAAGACATTAAATTTCAAAATCTTTTTATATACCCTTGGGAGGAACTAGGCACGCAGTGTTCAAAGTTTCGTTTTGATAAAAAAAAAAAGAAGAAAGT
>CM054149.1:35762321-35764821 GCA_028751875.1 Rapana venosa | reverse complement strand
CTCATCTTACCTGAGAATCGAAGTTACTACACACCGGATGAAGAGCTTGCTTAAACGACTGTTTTCATGCACCTACTCAAACAGACAACCAAACTCCGCCACCAGAGGTGTCTTTCATGTTTAATGGAAGCTACCATTGTTGTGGTAGAAGTCTGTCGCGGCTGAAGGCAATTCCAGCAGACCATTTCAAAAGCATACCATCATTTTGTCATACAGGGCTTGGCATGTAGTTTAAAATCAGGGACTGACAAAGATTTTACCGTGTGCTAAGAAAGAAAGGAAGAAAGAAAGAAAAACAGAGGGATAGAAAGGAACAAAAAAAAAGAAAGAACAAAGAGAAAGAAAGAAAGAAAGGGTATTTCACATGCCTTCCTATCCACATGATATAAAATACAATGCACATTTTTGCCGAGGACAGGCACAACAATAATTCTAATCTATCGTCTGACATCTTGAACAAAGGTAGCAACAGCAACAGCAACAACAACAACAACAAAGCCACTTCATCAGCTCTTTACCTTGTGAACAAGCACACAGCATTACTGTCAACACAGAATCTCAGCTTTAAGCAAATATCGTAAGAGCGTCGATGTATTGTCTCATTTCTAAGACAAGCTTGACATTAGTGAATTTTTTGTCATTTTTCGCTTATCTCAGCATCTCCTGCAGCAGCAGCAGCAGCAGAAGCAGCAGCCTCAGCAACAGCAGCAGCAGCAACAGCAGCAGCAGAAACAGCAGCAGCAAAAACAGCAGCAGCAGCAGCGGTTACGATTCCCATGCGTATTCCTCTTTTGTATTGCTTTAGTACTTTAACATCATTTCAGGACACCTCTGAAAATAGCTCAGAGAGGTGCGATGGTGGGTGTGCATTTTCAGTAACACCTTTATTGGAATTTCTCTCTCCATTTTTTTGTTTGGCTTCGCGCAGCTGCTTTTCCTGTGATGCTCTTGAAAATTGAGAATGTCAGAATAGCTCTTCTGAATTTGGACCTCTCCTGCCTCCACCCCACCCCCCACCCCTCTCCCACCTCCCTTCCCCCCGTTGAAACATGAATGTCGTAGTCTTTGACTCGTAAAATGTTGCATAATCTTTCTTTGCCTGAACATTTGCTTATTTGCTTTTCTATTCTTTTTTAAGGTTCTTTCCCCTTACCTTAGCATTATCCTTTTACCATCTTTGTGTTTCTTGTTAAAAACCAGGCTGGATGAGATGGACACGTTAGCCTTGGTCTGTTCTGCTTTTTGATACTTTTTTGAAGGACACTAGTTTTTTTCCGATTTCGTGTTTTTATGTCTTTAGGGAATTATACAGGAAATGTTAAAAATATTAGTTGCAACAAGAAAGTCTTTAGATTTAAATGTCACGGAAGTGTAGAATTGGTTATTTTTAAAGAACGTTTTAAAACTATCCATTTTTTACTTTTTTTTATTTAACTCACTTTGTGTTATTTCATTTCTCTTTTTTATTTTTTCTTCGTTGGTTTTCTGTTGTTGACATCCCAGAGTGCACCTCTCTGCACTTGTCATTGTGGCGGAAGTTGCTGTGTCTCTTAACTTCAAAGCAGCACTTTCAGAGAGGAGAGATGAAAAAAACCTGTTTACAATCAGTCAACCCGTCCAGTCAATCTACCCAATCTAATCAATCTATCCAATTAGCAAACCAATGAGCTATCTAAACAAGCCAACCAACCAAATCACAGCTTATTCACCATTTTATGTTTTGATAATTTTTCTGCTTCTTTCTATGCTCTTCATCTCTGTAATAATCAGCAGAATTACAGTTTGCCTACACTTCAACAAATATTCTACCTCTTCTTCTGATTTCCGTCTTGGTTATATAGACAAGTTAATGGAACGTTTCACTTCCAGTCTTGTGGGTCTATGAGGTCTTGTGTTCGAATCCAGGCAGTGGTATCTAATGAACTAACGTGGGAGAATTTCACAATCTCCAGTGTCAACTTTAAGAGCAGGCCTGCCAGTACTTTAATTGTCTTTATGTACAATTACGCATGTAGAAGATCAAGAACATATTTATAATAATAATAATAATAATAATAATAATAATATATTGGAATTGATATAGCGCTGAATCTTGTAAAACAAACAAATCGAAGCGCTTGCTCTCAAATCATTTACACGCATACAACTTTCCTCAAATAACATAAGATATTTCGAGTTTATGCACACACACACACACACACACACACTCACACACACACACACACACACACACACACACACACACACACACACACACACACACACACACACCACACACACACACTTAGGTGGTGATGAAGGAGGCGAAGGATACTGTTGAAAAAGTAGGGACAGATATGAGGGGGAAAGCGTCAGATAGGAAATAAAAGCGTATTGAGGCTGGATTTGAAGGTATCAAGTGAAGGCTTTTGGCGAAGTGAAAGAGGGAGTTCATTCCAGATGGATGGACCAGAAACAGAGAAAGAGCAACGAACGGCCGACAGTGGTTCGTTTGAATCTG
>CM054149.1:35754821-35757321 GCA_028751875.1 Rapana venosa | reverse complement strand
ATCAAGATTTCTGTCCTATGTAATCCATCATATGCATCAAGATTTCTGTCCCCTCCTCTCTCTTCTCCCAATATTGACCTTAATATTTCTATTCTTTTTTCTTCTTTTAACAGAGAGGCAGAGACAGACAGGGATGCTCCATGGTAGAGGGAGAGGTGGTTTTGTTTCAAAACTAGACCTACAAACTGAGATAGTAACATATTGAAGTGATTGCAACCTAACATCTCAGCAGCAGCAGAGGTTACAATAGCAACAGGAAGCAACGGCAAAAGGAAGCCAGGGCAGCAGCAAGAAATGGAAGTAGAAAAAGCAATGGCAGTAGGAAGCAATGGAAAAAAGAAGTTGTGGAAGAAGGAAGCAATGGCAGAAGGAAGTAATAGCAGAATGGTAATGGCAGAAGGAGTAATAGCAGAATGATGTAATGGCAGAAGGGAAGAGAATGCAGAAGATGCAGGAAGGAAGTAAGGGAAGGAAGCAATGGCAGAAGGAAGTAATGCAGAAGAGAGTAATAGCAGAAGGAAGCAATGGTAGAAGGAAGCAATGACAGAAGAAGGTAATGGCAGAAGGAGGTAATGCAGAAGGAGGTAATGGCAGAAGGATGTAATGGCCACAAAAAGCATTGACAGAAGAAAGCAATGGCAGTGGGAAACAATCGAAGAAGTAAGCAGTGGCAACAGGAATCAGGCAGCCGGGAGACAGCAGGAGCAGCAGGAACAGAGGAGGAAGTGAAGAATCCCACATGGAATTCCTCTCCTGCCTTTTTCTTTTTTTCTTTTTTCTCTATTTTTTTGTTGTCCCTCACGTTGCGGATGTTTTGTTTGTTGTTTTTGCTCGGTCTATTTTTAGACTAGGTGCAAAAATAGCCTAGAGACTGTTGCGCACACACAGATAAAAACCAACACCCATAATGATCGACTGTGCCTCTTGTTGTTGTCTCTGCATGCAGCGAGTTCTCTCTCTCTCTCTCCTCTCTGCTGCAGGAGCATGCAGAATGTCAACACTGATGCCTCTGACGCCAAGTAAACAATAATTAGGTCAGAAACGTGACAGCTGGGTACATTGAATCGTTGTTTTTCTGTGCGTAGCCAGTTGCTAACCTGGGTGGAAATTGTATCTCCCTCTCACCAGCCCTCTGTCTCATATTAACAGGGATAAATTGTTAAATCAAGCGTTGTTGCTGCATTTTGGGCTTGACCGAGTTGCAAAAAAAATCGTCACTTTTTGGGCAGTTTCTGACTTGCACTTAGCCTGAATATAGTTGTATTTATAATCTTATTTATCTTCTTTCGTGCATTAGGAAGGAGTTGCGAGGGTAGACTGATTAGTCTAAAAATAAGTCTTATATTTATTAAGTTGACTTGTGTTCATAACTTCTATGTGTTATTGGCAGATCGGGACAGCATGGTAAAATTTCGTTTTGTACTTCGCCGCTCTTCCTGTTTGCTAACCTGGCTTGGAATGACTCCTCTCCTACTTCGAAAGCCTTCGTCTGATTTCATCAGGCTAAGACGAAAATCAATTTTGCTGCCATTTTGCCCTTTATCATCCTAGTTTTCTTAGAAATAACGGACTTTTATCAGAAAGGTTTTGACTCGGCCCAAGCCGATTGCGAGGCCGATGTTTAATAATTTAATTATTGTTACCTATTTTTGGGATGACATTGAGGATGAATGATTTGTGAAGAGACTAGTTTGAATTACTTTAAGATTACTATAAATTTCAGTATTGACTTTTTGCCTATTATATTTTTGTTTATTATTTGATATGACAATATATAAATTTCCCCAAGAAACAAAAAAGATGTTTATTTCATAGGATTATGATAACATAAGGAAAGGTTGCATATATAATCCAAAATGAAAAGACCATAACAGTGATATATCACCTCTTATTAGTTTATCAGTTTTTGTTAGCAGGAGCGTTATACTCCTTCTTTGGTTCTGCTTTTTTTAGAACTAACTTCACGTGACTTTTTTTTCTTAACTCTAACTCCCTCCATAAGGAGACAGCAGATCATTCATTGAGTCTCCTCAATAGTCTGTCTTTGGCCTGTTAAACCTGGTAGAGCGAATTACTTTCTGAGGATCACAATAGAATAGATGAAACGAACAATCCCAGCTTGTAATTGTGATCTCAGAAAGGAACTCGCTCTACCAAGTTTATGGTCATGTCATCTATTCTACTGACCAAAGGTGTCTTTTTTTTTATGAAAGATGGTAGGAATTTAATGTATGCCAAAACTATTGTGTACGCATGTGCACATAGTATCCTGGTTTATAGCATCAGTCACAGAACATGCATACAAAATGGAGTTTGAGCCATCCTTAAAACCACCCTTTTAATCGAACACCTTATTAGTGACTCAAACATGCATTCACAGATTACTATTCGGTCACACACCCAATTAAGTCGCTAACCATTATGTCATTTTACTCCGTTCGTCCTTTTTCATGCCACATTTGACAATCATCTGGTGACTTGCTCTTGTACATACCGTTGA
>CM054149.1:35747321-35749821 GCA_028751875.1 Rapana venosa | reverse complement strand
TGGGAATTTCAGGAAAAAACTGTTGGTGTTTTGAGAATTAATCATGACAGTGACAAGACAGAGCTGTAAGGCCGTGTCTTCTCTTAAGTTCTTTGCAGTTTTGCTTTTGGTGGTAGTGAGTTTGGCAGTACATTTGCTGCGTAGTGCACTTTTGAGTAAATCTGGTTCCATGGATTTTTTCACTATCGAGATATTCAACTTTTGTTATTAAGTGTGTGCGTGCGTGCGTGCGTGCGTGCGTGTGTGTGTGTGTGTGTGCATGCGTGCGTGTGTGTATGTGTGTGTATGTGCGTGCGTGTGTACGTATGTACGTGCATACGTCGTGCGTGCGTATGTGTGTGTGTGTGCGTGCGTGTGCACACATACACACACACACATACACACACGCTCACGCCCACATCTTCATACATGACTGTCTGTCTGCTTACTGTTTGAAAAACTCGCATTTATTGTGTGCCTGAAAGCATACTTGCACACCCATGGTTTTCATCAAACAGCATTAAGCTTACGTACAGCAACGCTCAGAAATGGCATTGATTGTTTCCCACATGGGACAATTACCCCTAAATGTCAGCCCAGACTCTTGTCATTGCAGAAGCAGCAGCAGCAGCAGAAGCAGCAGTAGCAGCTGCCAACAATCCCATGGTTTCGTCTTCTCCTGCTGTGCTCTGAGTCTATTAGTCTATTACAGGCCACATCCCAAAATAGACCATGTACTGGTATGTTTGCGCATCATCCCAGTACCTATATCGATATTTCTGTGCCAAGTTTTTTTCTCTCTTTAAAGTACATGGGTTTTTCTCTTCAAGTCCTGTGAAGTTAAAAATGTCAGGAGTATTTTTATAGATGTTTGGTAAAAACAGTTATATATTGGCAACACATAACTAGTAGTTGTCCTTAGATACCCGCAAGAACATTTCTGTTTGGTTTTAATTTCATTTTCTTTTGTGCTGGCGATTTTGTGAATCAGGATATTCATTTTCATCTGGTGTGTGTGTGTGTGTTGTGTGTGTGTGTGTGTGTGTGTGTGTGTGTGTGTGTGTGTGTGTGTGTGTGTGTGTGTGTGTGTGTGTGTGTGTGTGTGTGTGTGTGTGTGTGTGTGTGTGTGAGAGAGAGAGAGAGAGAAGAAGGAGACAGAGAGAGTGAGTGAGTGAATGTGTATTTGTGTGTGAGAGAGAGAGAGTGAGTGAGTGAGTGAATGTGTATGTTTGTGTGTGTATTTGTGTGAGGGGGATGGGGGCTCTATAAGCAGAAAAAGCACCCTTATGGCATTGATTGCCCAGACAAGAAACAAATCTATACTATGTGCAATTTCACTTTTTTTCTCAGCAGCAACAACATAAACAGCAATGGCAACAATAGTAGTAGTAGCAGCAGCAGTAGCAGCAGCAGCAAAAGCAACAGCAGCAGCAACACCAGCAGCAGCAGAAACAGAAACAGCAGCAGCAGTGGCAGCAACAGTTCAGATTTCTACTATATAGTTCTTTCCGGCATTTGGCTGGTTATGTTCCAGACTACATCTAAAAATAGTGACACATTGGTCTGCGTGCACACTATTCCAGCACTTTTATCGATATTGCCCTTCCATTGTTTTCTGAGCATAATCATGCTTCCCTTGTGTTTCTTCATGACTCGAATAATTTTTACCGATGTTCGTTAGTAAATCTTTAATAAAACATGACTTCTGGTGTTTTGTTGGTTTTTTTAAAATTCAGAAACGCTTGGATACAACCTATGTGTGTTGTTTGGATTTAAAATGATTTGTGTGTGTGTGTGTGTTTGTGTGAAATCGTGTATTGAAAGAGGGAAATAATGTTCTGTTATTGTGTGTGTGTGTGTGTGTGTGTGTGTGTGTGTGTGTGTGTGTGTGTGTGTGTGTGTGTGTGTGTGTGTGTGTGTGTGTGTGTGTGTGTGTGTGCGTGCGCGCGTGTGCACACATGTGTATGTTTGTTTCAAATTCATTTAACGTCTTTTCACAGTTGTGATATTAGACGGGGTGGGGGCGGGGGGGGGGGGGGGGGGGGGCAGCGGGGGGAAGGAGGGTGTATGAGTGTCAAGGGAGGAGGGTGTAGTTGGTACTGTACAGGAGAAGGAATTTCAGGGGATCAATGCATGCGAAATGATAAAAAAAAATTAAAAAAAAATATAGGAAAACAACAACGAAAATTATAGAAAAAACAACACCGTTACATTACTAACCTATTGAACTACAATAAACAACAGGAAAATGCAATTCTAACAGTTTCTAACAATGTATGTTTGTTTGTGTGTCTGTGTGTGTTCATAAGTGTGTGTGTGTGTGTGTGTTTGTGCGCGCGCGCGCATAATATATGTGTGTACGCACGCATGTGTATGTGTACATGCACTCACGCCTTTTAGTGAGTCTGTGTGCGTGCACAGATACCGGCCTATCTGCCTGTCCTCCCTGCATGCTCCTCTGTGTGTCTGCAATCTCTCTTGCTCTTGTACTTGCACCTGGCGCTTCACTCATCTTTTCTTT
>CM054149.1:35732321-35739821 GCA_028751875.1 Rapana venosa | reverse complement strand
TTTTATGTCCATTCACTACTTGGTGATAAGGACACACCCGCATTCAAACCACCATCTCTCTCTCTCTCTCTCTCTCTCTCTCTCTGTATGTCATTTTCCAGTGTCTCTCTCTGAGTAAGACAGAGAAAGGGAGACAGAGAAGAAGAAGAACAAGAAGAACAAGAAGAACAAGAACAAAAACAAGAACAAGAACAACAAGAACAAGAACAACAAGAACAAGAACAAGAATAAGAAGAACAAGAAGAACAAGAAGAAGAAGAACAAGAAGAACAAGAACAAGAAGAACAAGAACAAGAAGAACAAGAACAAAAACAAGAAGAACAAGAAGAAGAAGCAGAATAACAAGAACAAGAAGAAGAAGGGACGCCTTACACAAAATCGAAGACAGGAAAAGTAGTATGTATTTTTTAAATTTCTTTTTCTTTGTAGAAACAAATGTTCCAGGTTTGTTTGTTGGGTTGTTTTTTTTGTTTTGATTTTTTTGTTTTTATCCAACTAAATTACTTTTCGTAAAAAAAAAATCTTTGTCCTAACCTAAAACAGAAAAAATGGAAAATAGGAGTACAGCAGATGATATATTTTCACAGAAAAAAAACTACAAAAAAAAACAACGAAACAGAATGAAACTAGAGAAGCAAAAAGAAAGAAAAGGAAAACGATGTAGCAGGGCTCCGTTGCTAGGCTTGCCAATATTTGCTGCTGTAGAAACTTCCTGATCGATGGAAATATGTTTGTCAACAATAAGCGGGGTTTTTGTTTGTTTTTGTTAGTTTGCTTATAGTGTTGTAGAGTGTTGTAGTGTGTGTGTGTGTGTGTGTGTGTGTGTGTGTGTGTGTCTGTGTGTGTGTGTGTGTGTGTGTGTGTGTGTGTGTGTGTGTGTGTGTGTGTGTGTGTGTGTGTGTGTGTGTGTGTGTGTGTGTGTGTGTGTGTGTGTGTGTGTTATACTTCCTGATCGATGGAAATATTTTTTAAACAATGAGCGGATTTTGTTTGTGTTTTGTTTGATATATATATATATATATATATATATATATATATATATATATATATATATATATATATATATATATATATATATATATATATATATATGTGTGTGTGTGTGTGTGTGTGTGTGTGTGTGTGTGTGTGTGTGTGTGTGTGTGTGTGTGTGTGTAGGTGTAAGAGAGAGAGAGAGAGAAAAAGACAGACAGATGCGAAAATAGAAACACAAATAGAAAGAGACATATAGACAGACAGAAAGAATAAACATGAGGACAAGAAAAAGTGATCATTTTTAAGTATCAAATGCTCGGTTTTTGTTTTATGTTGTATTGTACATCCCTCTCAATCACAACAGATTTTTCTGCATGATATCCGGACTGCTCTCCCTCGGGAGAGCGCGTCGCCACAGGATCAACTCCACCTTTCTTCACCAATTTTACTGCCTGCATGTGCATTTGTTTCCCTGCCAGAGTATTTTATTTTTCTACATATTGTTGCCAAGGATAACTATCCTGCTGCAGTTGGGTTCTTTACCATGCGCTGAAAGAGTGTTGCACACGAGGCATTGGCCCATCCTGTTATCTGAAAGACTAGCACCTACACCGCCACTCAAGGTCTAGTGGATTGGGCACAAACGGGGATCAAACCTTTACTATTCACTTCTAGGCAGATGCATTACCTCTAGACCTCCAATCCATATTTCTTGTGAAGCGAAATTACTTTTCGTGAAAAAAAAGTCATGTGCTGGCCCAAACAATAAAACAGAGAGTAGATGCGTTGTAGATGATATATTTTCACAGAAAAAACACCAAAAAAGAAAAAAAGAAAAAGAAAACGAGCTAGAAGAATAATCAAGCAGGGCTTCTTCGTTGCTAGGCTTTGCCAATGTTTCCTGTTTGAGGATTTTTGTGATCGATGGATTTTCTTTGTTCGTAATGTTCAGTTTTGTTTTTGGATTTTTTGGGGGGGGTTATTTTGAGAGAGAGAGAGAGAGAGAGAGAGAGAGAGAGAGAGAGAGAGAGAGAGAGAGTGTGTGTGAGAGAGAGACGGGGGGTGGTGGAGAGAGAGAGAGAGAGAGAGAGAGAGAGAGAGAGAGAGAGAGAGAGAGAGACTGTGTGTGTATCCTGCCTACATGCAAGCCCAATCCAATCCAATCCAATCCTGTTGTTTATAGCCCCGCCGACCTCAGAGGTCGTATCAGGGCTGTCATTTATATGCACACTTTCTGACCTCGTTGTATATTTATCATCTAGGTACCTTCTTGATGCTTATAAGAATGAAATCTTTTCATCAAATAACAAGACGTTCATACCAAGATCCTAACATGACATTTTTTGTGCTACACACGGAGCAAACACAATGCTTGTGTACGTTGTTGTTGTTGGTTGTGTTGTTGTTGTTGTTGTCGCCGTTGCACGTTCCTTAGCGTAGCACCCTAGTGTCACCCAGAGTATGCACTCTGTCTCACTTATCTCACCTGAGAATCCCTGTAAGGCTGTAGTGTCTGCAGACACTGGATGAAGAGTTAGCGTGTACACTTGTTTTTCAACTACTCCGTCATTATTATAGGCAGTGATACCCCCATTCGGTGGATCGGTGGTCTAGAGGTAACGCGCCTGTCTAGAAAGCGAAAAGTCCGAGTCGGAAGCATGCGGTGGCTCAAATCCCGTTGGGGCCCGAAACTTTTCCCCCATCCATTAGACCACGAGTGGTGGTCTGGGCACTAGTCTTTCGGTTGAGACGATAAACCGAGGTCCCGTGTGTTACACATAATTATTCAGCGCACGTAAAAGAACCCACGGCAACAAGAGAGTTGTCCCTGGCAAAATTCTGTAGAAAAAAACCCACTCTAATAGCGAAACAAATACAGTTGCAGACAACAACAAAAAAGGGTGGCGCTGCTCTTGTGGCGAGCGCGACGCGCTCTCTCCAGGGAGAGCAGCCCGAATTTCACGCAGAGAAATCTCGTGACTTTAAGTGGTATAAGTAAATAGATAAATAAAATTCCAGAGGATTATTTTTCTCTTTTCTTCAAGTTGCTAAGCTAAGAGCTTGTCATGGCTGAAGACAACCTTTTAAAGCACAACAAGTTGATGTACGTCATGGTATTAAGCTTAGATTCTCTATGTCTCACTCCATATTGGGGGTAGGGGGTGTGTGGGGAGGGGGTAAGGATAGCCTAGTGGTTAGAGCTTTGCGCTCGCGATTTGACGTCCCTTTGATTGAGTCTAGGCTGGAGCCACCCCGGAGACACCGGTGAAGGACACTTTTCTGCACTGAAGCCACTATCCCAATAGTCCTAGGGTGAGGCTGTAAACCCAGTCCCCGTGTTGCGAACGCGCAGAGAACATCTTGCGCACACGTTAAAACCTATCCTGCCTTTTATTTATGTATTTATTTATTCTTTTTTATCGAGGATAATGGAATAAGCACTTATGTGCTTTTTTTTACATCTAGTCCCCGTGTGTATGCAGGTTTGGAAAATTTTGTCATCCTTTCCCACCGGCACACAATGGCCTACTCTTACGAAAAGTGGAACAGGATTTAACGTGTGCGCAAGATGTTCTGCGTGCGTTCGCACACGGGGCCTCGCAAGAGTAGACTATTCGTGACAGTGAGAATGGATGAACCAAAAATAAAAATACGTTTTAAAACAACAAACAAGAAATGCCAAAAACTTATGCTTGCACACTGGTGTCGTTTTTTAGATATCGAAGCGGAAACACGGCTACATTAACTGTGGGGGGAAAACCGGCCACATACGCAAAACAGCACACACACAAAAAGAGAAAAGCCACTCTAAATTTCGTGACCTGCAGTAATTGGCAGTAGCATCAGCAGCAGAAGCTGTTAAGAATCTCCTCTGCATTTTGTCAGGTCTATTCCGGGCCACACCCCAAAATACCCCGGGACTAGATACGGTGAATACACGTTGCTCCGTCACCTATATCGATAATGGCCTTCCATTTCTTTTTCCCCAAGCAGATGCTTTTACCTGACTACTTTGCAAACCTGCGAATGTCAAAAATAACTCTTCACATGTTTGGTGATAGTCATGATAATGGGAAAGATGCTACTATAGTCGTGACAGTGGTGAGATGTTACAATAGTCATGACAATGGCGAGATGTCACTATAGTCATGACAGTGGCGAGATGTTACTATAGTCATGACAATAGCGAGATGTTACTATAGTCGTGACAGTGGCGAGATGTTACCATAGTCATGACAGTGGTCAGATGTTACCATAGTCATGACAATGACGAGATGTTACTATAGTCATAACAGTGCCGAGATAGTCATGACAATGGCGATATGTTACTATAGTTATGACAATGGCGAGATGTTACTATAGTCATGACAATGACGAGATGTTACTATAGTCATAACAGTGCCGAGATAGTCATGACAATGGCGAGATGTTACTATAGTCATGACAGTGGCGAGATGTTACTATAGTCATGACAGTGGCGAGATGTTACTATAGTCATGACAATGGTGAGATGTTACTATAATCATGTCAATGACAATGACAATGACAAGATGTTACTATAGTCATTACAATGACGAGATGTTACTATAGTCATGACAATGACGAGATGTTACTATAGTCCTGACAGTGGCGAGATGTTACTATAATTATGACAATGGCGAGATGTTACTCCAGTCATGACAATGGCGAGATGTTACTATAGTCATGACAATGACAATGACAAGATGTTACTATAGTCATGACAATGGCGAGATGTTACTATAGTCATGACAATGGCGAGATGTTACTATAGTCATGACAATGACAATGACAAGATGTTACTATAGTCATGACAATGGCGAGATGTTACTATAGTCATGACAATGGCGAGATGTTTCTGATTTTTCTTGCAGTTGCTCGTATGTTGGTTTTCTTTGATGGTATATTTTGGCTGGCTGGCTGGTTGTTTTTCTTTGTGGCGTTTCTTGGTTTCTTGTTGTTGTTTTTTGTTATCTATCTCACTTTTTTGTTACCCGCACATCTCTAATGCATTAACTTATGAAGGAAGGTGGCAGGATGGTTAAGACTTTCGCCTGCCAACAAGTAAACCGTGAGGTTCTGGGTTCAATTCCCAGCCTCGCCCTTTCTTCCCAGTTTGACCAAAAAATCGAACTGAATGTCAAACTTCTTCGGATGAGACTATAAACCGAGGCCCCGTGTGCGAATGTATGCAGAACATCTTGCGCACACGTCAAATCCTGTTCCGCTGTTTGAAAGAGTAGGCCATTGTGAGCCGGTGGGAACAGATGACAAAATTTTTAAAAACCGCATACACACGCATAATTTTTTTTAAAGTCATCTGAGCGCTTTGATTTGTTGCTTTACAAGATTCAGCGCTATATAAATTCCATACATTAATTCCATACATTATTATTTAACTTTTGAGGAGTTTTTGTAATTTCTGAGGAATAGTTTTTGTGATGAAATGTGTACCATTTGTTTATCGTCTGCTGGGTTGTACAGGAAAAAAAAACTTTTACAGATTTGTTTTGTTTGTGTCCTCGGCTAGAGCTCCGAGGTTCACCAGTGACGAGATGTTGCGTATGCACCAGTATTTACCCACCATTAAGGTGGCTGCATTCCGACTTCCGTGATTTCTTGAAAGAGGGTCAATGGCTTTCTATATCTTTTTGTTGTAGAAAATGGTTTGTGTTCTTTGTTGAGTAAATTTCTTATTTTTGCTGTGCTTATTTGGGATTGTGATAGCTCAGGGGACGGGATAGCTCAGTGGTCAGAACGCTCGCTTTCCCATAACCAATGTTAAGCAGCGTCGAGCGAAGTTACCAGTTGGATGGGTGACCGTTTGTGCGCCTTGGCAGTCCCTCAGTTCACCCAGCTGTAAATGGTTACCTGCCCTCTTTAGGGTCAGGGAAGGTAAAGCAGCGAAGGAGAGGAGATGGGCGCCGCCCTCAATATGCTGGCCCCTAGAGAAGCTGAGGTATCTGACTCCTCGCTCCCCTACGACCACGTAGTTATGGGACACCTTTACCTTTATTTTGGATTGTATTCGTTTCTTTTCTCCTTGTTCCACTGACACAGTCTTTATTTCCGAGTCTGGTTTTTTTTTCTTCTTTCCTTGTGATGTCATTGTCTGTATAGAGTAATGAAGTTTAGGTTCCCAAAAAAAAATTTCTAAAAATAAACTCGGACTAGACACATTGTCTAAGACTATTCTTATAATTATTTGGGAGAAACTTTGCACGCGTACGCACACACATACATACACACACACACACACACACACACACACACACACACACCAACATACGCGCGCGCGAGTACGTTTGCACGCAAGCAAGAAATGGAGAACAAAATACACAGACTGACTGACAGAAAGACATACATCACACAATGAATCTAAATATTCTCTTCTACCTGCCGATCCAAATTAGCTTCATTAAACAAATGGAAACAAAAAACCCACGCCATACGCTAGTGGTCATTGTGACGAGGCTAATACATCTTCTTAACAATGTCTTCGCCAGTGCTATCTCAGAAACATGACAAAAATGTTCACGAAATAAACCATAGCGAACCATGCAAAAAATATGGTGACAAATTTTGATAAAGTGCGCTTGATTTTAAAAGTCACGCATTGACTGAAGCGACAAAAATGTTGACTGAAGTAAATGTAACGATAAGTGCAAAGACACACACACAGCCACGCGCGCACACACACACACACGCGCGCGCGCGCACACACACGCACACACGTACATACACACGCACACAGACACACACACATACACATACACACGAGCCCTCCCGCTCGCACGCGATGCCACAAAACAAAATACAGATATGATGCTTACAACAGATATACAGACAGATAATCTGAGAAGCGAAGCCAGAGGGAGAGAGAGGGGGGGGGAGAGAGATCCAGAGAGAGAGAGAGAGAGAGAGAGAACTCTGAACTCTGAACTCTGAAATTGTTTAATGTACATCGGCCTTTGGCCACAATACACATTGAGGGGCAAAATATTGAAGATGAAAAAAATTCACATAAGTTTGGTAAGACTTTGGCATAATACCCTGGAGTGCACTCATAACTGTATACTCTTGCATAAGCATATTCCAACATCATGCCTAAATAAAGACTGTCGTATGCCAACAAATCAAAACAAAACACAGCTAAAAACAAAAACTCAGTTCACCTTAACCACTTCCCAGGGTACCACAAAAAGACAATAGACCTATTAACAAAGTTATTGATGAAGCTGAGACAGACATACAGACACAAAGAGACAGACACAGAGATAGAGATAAAGACAGAGACAGACACAGACAGACAAACAGACACACACACACACACACAACACAAACACACACACACACAGACCGACAGAAAGACAGACAGAGGGCAGGATAGGGGGAGGTATATGAAATAGAAGAGATTCACTAAAAAGAGAGAAAAAGATACAGACAGACAGACAGACAGACAAACAGAAGCAAGGTGGGAGGGAGAAAAATTAGCCACAGAAAAAG
>CM054149.1:35697321-35729821 GCA_028751875.1 Rapana venosa | reverse complement strand
TCCTCAGAAAAGCAAAAGTAACAACAGAATACGACAAAACTAACTAGAAAAAGAAGTAAGCAGAGCTCAGGTGCCAGCGTAACCTTTGCCAATGCTTCCATCTGATCGATGGATACTCTTTGTCCATAATGTCCAACTTTGGTTGTTGATGTTTGTTGTTGTTGTTTGAAGTTTGTGTTTGCGTGTGTGTGCATGCGCGCGCGCGTGCGCGCGCGTGTGTGTGTGTGTCTGTTTGTAAGCATGTGCATATAAGAAAGAAAAGGAAATACACGGACAAATTCACGGACAGACACAGAGACAAATGAATACACAGGCAGGGAAACAGCCTCACAGACAAACAAAACTGACACGGACAGAGTGACTAACGATCTAAAAGACTCTTTGTTTTTGCGTAAATCTGAAATCATCATGTTCTGCCCAGCTAACTGCATTTTGTATAAAAACAAAACAAAACTGGTAATTGCTTTTGTCCAAACACTTTAAAACAAAACAAAAATACCAAAAAAAAGAACTGCTGCAAGCAACGATATATTGCTGCTATAAAACAGATTCTTCCCGTGATGTGCTTAAATCTTTGCTTCTTTTGTCTTTTTACAATTTTTTTGTAGGTCTCACAGATCGATGGTTGGTTCTTTCTTTCTTTTTTTTCTTTTCTTTTTTTTTAAAAATTGTATTTTGGAGTGTGTGAAGGGATGGTCCTAATTGTCTCCCTTGCGGATGGAGCGAGAGCGCAACTCTTGTGCCACACACTGTGCACGGTTCTGTTTCCTGAGATAGTGTTTCCACACTCTGTCAGTATACTCTTCATAACCACAGGAGGTTTGTTTTCTTTCTTTTCTTTTCTTTTCTTTCTTTTTTTGGGGGGTTGGTGGTGGTGGTGGTCTTGTGTGTTTCTTTCAGGTTCAGATTGCTTGATTCACTGTTCCCATTACAAAAGAATTACTTTTTAAAAAACTTTAAATGCGGATATTAGAAATTTTTCAAGCAAGGATAGGTGGAAAGTTTGCAGCACTCACTGTGATAGACTCAGACATAGATACACTGACGAATAGTTTCAATACAGCGGTGACTGAAACAGCAAACGAGCTTCTTGGCAAACGCCGACCAGTCAAAAAACCATGGGTCACACCTAACATCCTACAACTATGCGACAAGCGTAGAGAGTTGAAGAAAAAGAAAAATGAAACAAAAGAAAGAGCAGAACAATATAGGGCAGTCAACAAAAGAATCAGGAAGTCCATGACGGAGGCAAAAGAGAAATGGATCGGTGAACAGTGCCAAGACATTGAAGAGAACATCAAGAAAAACAATAGCAAGAAAGCATATCAGCTGGTGAAAGACCTGACTAGCACGAAACAGAGAAAAGGTTTAACAATCCAAGACAAAAATGGGAAGTGTCTCACTGACGACCAGGATATTCTGAACAGATGGACAGAATACTGCTCCGACCTGTATAACTATAGAACCGCAGGAGATCCAGAATCCTTAATGTACCCGAAAGCAAAGACACAGACAGTCACCCTATCCTCCGAGAAGAAGTGGAAACAGCAGTCAGATCGCTGAAAAAGGGGAAGTCAGCAGGGGCTGACAACATTCCAGCTGAGTTGGTCCAAGCTGGAGGGGAAGCCATGATCAGCGCCTACTAAAATCTGCAACAAGATCTGGTAGACAGGAAAATGGCCAACACCATGGACGCAGTCACTCATCATCACCATCCCCCAAAAAAGGAAATCTACAACAATGCCATAATTACCGCACAATCAGCCTCATATGTCACCCAAGCAAGGTCATGCTGCAGATAATATTGAATAGACTGAAGCCACAAGCAGAGACCATCATTACTGAGGAACAAGCAGGTTTCAGAGCAGGGCGCAGCACAACAGAACAGATATTCAAACCTCAGAATACTATGTGAGCGGTACCTTCAACATCAACAAGACCTTTACCACGTATTTATCGATTTTAAGAAGGCATTTGACAGGGTGTGGCATGCAGCTTTGTGGCAACCATGAATTTGTACAGCATCAATGCAAACCTGATCAGAGTCATCAAACAGCTGTACAGCGAGGCCACCAGTGCAGTGTACTACAACAACAACATTGGAGAATGGTTTCGAACAACAGTTGGAGTAAGGCAGGGCTGTCTACTCTCACCCACTCTTTTCAACATCTTCCTTGAGAGAATCATGGCTGATGCACTGGAACATCATGAAGGATCAGTCAGCATTGGTGGCAGAACGATCACTAACCTCCGCTTGGGCAGATGACATTGATGGAATAGCAGGATCAGAAAAAGAGCTTGCCAGCCTAACAGAACACTTGGATAAGGCCTCCAAAACATACGGCATGGAAATCAGTGCAGAGAAGACCAAACTGATGACTAATAACACCAACGGAAATTAGCACTGATATCAGGGTTAATGACCAGAAGCTGGAAACAGTTTCAAAGCTTAAAGGGTACCTGGGAGCCATTGTATCCGACCAGGGATCCAAGCCAGAAGTAGTATGCAGGACTGCACAGACAATAACAGCTTTGTCAAAACTAAACACCATCTGGAGAGATAAGAATATCTCACTTATCTCCAAGATCAACTAATGCGCTCCCTTGTCATATCCATATTTCTGTATGCCTGTGAATCATGGACCCTGACTGCAGATTTGGGAGAGAAGAGTACAGGCAGTGGAGATGAGATGCTTTCGGAGACTCCTTGGCATCCTACAAAGACCACATAAGCAACGAAAGCGTGCATAACAGAATCCAGCAAACCATTGGACCCTATGAGAACCTTCTAACGATCGTGAAAAAGCGTAAACTTAAGTGGTATGGGCATGTCACAAGATCCCAAGGAATTACAAAGACATTTTTGCAAGGCACTGTCCAAGGAGGAAGAAGAAGAGGCAGACCAAGGAAGAGCTGGGAGGATAACATCAGTGAATGGACAGGCCTAGAACTCAACAAAACCCTGAGAAAGGCAGAACAGAGAGAGGAATGGAGGGAACTGGTTGCTGAGTCTTTGAGGGTGCCCCCACGGTCGTCAGACTACGGGACAGATAGATAGATAGATAAATGCGGATAAATCAGACTGCACTCCTTCCTCCCCTTTACCAAGACCAATACCAGTACCAACACTTGTATTATTTCAATAAACAGAAAAATTCATATCGGTATCTCTATTTCTAGTTCTCTCTGTCTGTCTGTTTGTCTGAGTGACCATCTCTCTCTTCCTCAGATTCAAAAGTATATATATATATATATATATATATAAAATATAATATATATAATAATATATATATATATATATATAATTATATATATATATATATATATATCACTTGATATCATGATGTTTGGGTACAGTTCATATAGCAAGTCATGCCTCCTTTCTTCCTTGTACGTCCCTTCTTTCTTCCTTCTACGTCAATCATTTTTAGCCAATCTTTTCTGCTGACCTGTCTAATGGGAAAATGTCATCCACCCGAATCTTCAGATTTACGCAGACTTCAGGGAAAAAGGTCATTGAGCTCTACCCGCAAAATCATACTGGCATTGTTCAGCTAAGAAGCTGTGTGTGTGTGTGTGGGGGGGGGGGGGGGGTATGGCCTAATGGTTAGAACATTGCGCTCGTCATCTGACAGCTGGAATCGAGCCACCACGGAGACGTCCATTCGAGGTGATTTTCCCACTGGAGTAACATTAGTACTGACTCCAAACCCCCCACATTCTTTCAGATGAAACTATAAATTGAAGCCCCGTATTAAATTCATTTAACGTCTTTCACAAGTTCTAATATAAAGGGGTGGGGGTGGGGGGCGTAGAAGGAGGGTGTTTGTGTGTCAGGAGGAAGAGTGTAATTGGTAATGTATGGGAGAAGAAATTTCAGGGGATGAATGCATGCGAAATTAATTTTTTTTAAACAAACTAATTTTTACGTTATTAACCGACTCAACTAAACTAAACCCAAAAAAGCAAAACGCAGTTCTAACAATTCCTAACAAAATTAGCAATTTCAATGAAAAAAATGTAAATAAAATTTCAGTTACTGAATTTCACATGAGAAAAACAATCTGTCATAATGTACCCGTGTGTGGAACTCTCGCAGAACATCCTGTGCACACACACACACACACACACACACACACACACACACACACACACACGTTAAAAACCGGTTCTGCCTTTATGCAGGGTAGGTCGTTCGTGTTAAGTCAGAGCGGGTAGCAACAATAAAATCACACGCATATTCATGGTGTCGTGCTTAGATATCGTCCCTAAAGTCGGAATGTGGCTACCTTAATATACTTCTCACCATTAGTGAACCTGAGACATCTAGCCGAGGAACGAAAAAACAAAGTAATAAAGAAGAAGAAGAACAAGAACAAGAACAAGAACAAGAACAAGAGGAAAGAAGGAGGAGAAGAAGAAGAAGAAGAAGAAGAAGAAGAAGAAGAAGAAGAAGAAGAAGAAGAAGAAGAAGAAGAAGAAGAAGAAGAAGAAGAAGAAGAAGAAACGGAAGAAGAAGAAAATGTAGAAGAAAATGAAGAAGAAAATGAAGAAGAACAAGAAGAAGAAGAAGAAGAAGAAGAAAAACAACAACAACAACAACAAGAAAAAGAAGAAGAAGAAAACAAAGAAGAAGAAGAAAAACAACAACGACAACGACAACAAGAAGAAGAAAGAAGAAGAAGAAGAAGAAGAAGAAGAAGAAGAAGAAGAAGAAGAAGAAAAGAAGAAGAAGAAGAAGAAGAAGAAAACAAACAACAACAACAACAACAACAACAACAACAACAACAAGAAGCAAAAATGATATTACAAACAGTAGCCTTTGTGTACAACTAAAAAAAAAAGAAAAAAAGAAACAAGCAAAACAAATACAGCAACAAGACAGTTGCCTCTACAAATGTGCGTAAACTCTCTCATTAATAAAAACAAGCAAGCACGCATCAAAGAAAAAATTACACAGAGAAAGCAAGAGCTGTGTGGCGCTGTTCATTGGTAACGCCCTCTCTATCCAAAAAAAGAGAGAGAGAGAGAGAGCAGGCCAAATTCTGTACACGAAAAGAATGACTGTGGTGTAGCTAAAACATAAATGCAATAAATAAAAAAACAATTACCAAGTGGTCTGAACACAACAGGCAAAGAGAGTAAAGCAAGGAAAAAATTAGATGAAAAGAAAAGAGAGGGGTCTATTATGGAGGACTAGAGAGAGGGGGAGAGAGAGAGAGAGAGAGAGAGAGAGAGAGAGAGAGAGAGAGAGAGAGAGAGAGAGAGAGAGAGAGAGAGAGAGAGAGAGAGAGAGAGAGAGAGAGAGAGAGAGACGCTAATATTGTTCATCTTTGCTCCCTGTGCTGTAAAAACATGAAAAACGATAAAAGAAAAAAATTCGTTCGCAGTATGAAGTGCAGCTGATGTGTATTAAAAAAAACAACAACATCAATATCTCAAACGAAAGATGAGGGCTAATTCCCTTAAAAGAAAAAAGAGAGAAGTTTGTGTTACTACATATAGCCAAAAGTCTTGCTTTATTTGTCACGTTTACCAATTCGAGATCCATTCCATTCTCTCTCTCTCTCTCTCTCTCTCTCTCTCTCTCTCTCTCTCTCTCTCTCTCTCTCTCTCTCTCTCTCTCTGTGCGTGCGTGCGTGCGTGCGTGTGTATAGGAGAGAGAGAACGATAACGATAACGAATTTTATTTTCTGAGCGTGAGAGAGAAAGAGAAAGAAAGAAAGAAAGAGAGAGAGAGAGAGAGAGAGAGAGAGAGACAGACAGACAGAGACAGAGACAGAGACAGAGAGACAGAGAGAGAGAGACAGCGAGAGAGACAGAGAGAGATAACCATAACGATAACGAAATTTGATTTTCTGAGCGTGAGAGAGAGACAGAGACAGAGACATACAGACAGACAGACAGACA
The DNA here is from genome assembly GCA_028751875.1 of Rapana venosa. Taxonomy (NCBI): domain Eukaryota; kingdom Metazoa; phylum Mollusca; class Gastropoda; order Neogastropoda; family Muricidae; genus Rapana; species Rapana venosa. The sequence continues at coordinate 35,723,911 of CM054149.1, read as the reverse complement.
GAGAGAGAAAAAGAGAGAGAGAGAGAGGAGAGAGAGAGAGGGGGGGGGGGGGGGCACCATGGGTCGTGTCTTGCAGACGCGAGAATGGCAGTGCGTGTACACGGGGCTTTATCTGAAATCGACACAGACATACGCAAACAAATGCTGACGAAGATGCCTGACCTATAATGGCTAATTAATGAACATATTGTGAAATATTGTGTACCCCCTCAGAGCGAGCGAGCGAGCGAGAGAGAGAGAGAGAGAGAGAGAGAAGAGAGAGAGAGAGAAAGAGAGAGAGAGAGAGAGAGAGAGAGGAGAGAGAGAGAGAGAGAGGAGAAAGAGAACTTGGATGTTTATTGTACATCGGCCACAGGGCATTATGAAAGATGAAAGAGAGAGAGAGACACACACAGCACACACACACACACACACACACACACAACAACGCACACACACACACACACACACACACACACACACACACACGCACGCACATACGCATACACACACACACACACACACACAACACACACACACACACACACACGTGGGTATTTAGAGTTAAGCGGAATGCGCTCGTGATCTGCTGACCGGGGTTCGAATCTCGTTCAAGAGGATCTTTCCTCTGGAGTTAACATCAGTGCCGACTCCACTCTCCCCTAAAATCCTTCGGATGAGACTATAAACCGAGGTACAGTGTGCGAACTCATGCAGAATATCTAGCGCACACTTTAAAACCCGTTCCGCTTTTCGGAAGATTAGGCCATTGTGTGCCGGTGGGAACGGATGACAAAATGTCCAAAACTGCATACACATGGGAACTGGATGTAAAAATCACACATGAGTGCATATTCCATTATCCTCGAAATAAAAGAATATAATAAACTCACACACACACACACACCACACACACACACACACACAACACACACACACACACACACACACACACACACACACACACACACACACACACACACACACACACAGAGAAAAAGAGAGAGAGAAAAAGAGAGAGAGAGGAATAGATAAGAGGGAAAGCAATTGAAACTATGTGTAAAAGATAAAGGTAAAAGTTTTCCCATAACCTATAAGGTCGTAGGGGAGCGAGGCGTCAGAGACCTCAACTTTTCAAAGGGGCCAGCATATTGAGGGCGGCGCCCATCTCCTCTCCCTCGCTGCTTTACCTTCCTGACCCTAAAGAGGGCAGTTACCCATTTACTGGGGGAACTGTACTGAAGCCAAGGCGCGCAAACGGTCACCCATCCAACTGGTACCCACGCTCGATGCTGCTTAATTAATCTTGGCTGGGGGAAAGCGAGTGTTCCGACCTATGAGCTATCCTCGTCCCCTATGTGTAGATCTATGTACATCTTCCTCTCACCATTCGTAAGAATCAATGTATCCAGAAGGGGTCAACACAACAACACAGCGCGATGTACTCAAGTTCATGTCTTTTACATCCTAAACGAGGAAAAAAGAAGAGAGAAAGAAAAACAAGGAAAAAGAAGAAAAAGAAGAAAAAAGATGAGGAAGAAAAGGAAAACAGAAAGAAAGACAGAACTGTGATATAATGAGAGAAAAAGAAGAAGAAGAAGAAAAGAAAAAGAAGAAGAAAAAAAGTAAAAAAAAGGGAAAAAAGAAAGAAAGACAGAACTGTGAATTAGAAGAAGAAGAAGGAAAAAAAGAAGCAAATAAGGAGTTGGAGTTCTAAAATTTAGACACAACTTTCTGCTAATAATTTAACAATCAGATTTGGGTCCGCCTCAAAAAGTGTGTGTGTGTGTTTGTTGTTGTGTGTGTGGTTCTTTCCCACCCTCTCTTCATTTTCTTTTTTCTCCCCCCCCCCCCCCTTTTGTTCCCCCCCCTCTCTCTCCTCTCTCTCTCTCTCTCCTCCTTTCCTCTCTTTTCCCCCCCCTCTCTCCGCTCTCCCCCTCCTCCTTTCTCTTTCCCCCTTCCCCCGCTCTCTCTTTCTCTCTCTTTTGGGGACTGCGTATTCAGCGTATTAACCTCATTAATCAACATCCACTTAAATCATTTCGCCCGGGGGGCGACGTGACGGGGTTGGGTTTTTGTTGTTTTTTTATTTCAGGCGGGTCGGTGCTAGCGCACGTCAAACTTTCAGACCACAAACAAACCGTCTGCACTTATCTCTTCTGTCTTGATCCCTTAGTGCTTTTCTTCCTCCCTCTCTCTCTTCTTCTCTCCCTCTCTCTCCTCCCCCCTCTCTCCCCCTCCTCCTCTCTCTCTCCTCTCTCTCTCCTCTCTCTCTCTCTCTCTCTTCCTCTCTTCTTCTCTCTCTCTCTCCCCTTTCTCTCTCTCTCTCTCCCTCCCCCCCTCTCCTTCGGATTAGACTATAAACCGCAGAACATCTTAGGCACACATTAAATCCTGTACCGCTTTCGTAAGAGTAGGCCATTGTTTGCAGGGGGAACAGATGACAGACTTTAAAGACCGAATACAAACACGGGGACTGATGTAAAAAACCCACATAAGTGCTATATTCCATTATCTCCGATATAAAAGAAAAAAATCTCTCTCACACTCGATCGCTCTCAAACTCAATTCTCTCTCCACATCACAATCGGCTCCAACTCTCTTTACTCGAGCTCTCTCGTGACGACATCCTCATCCCTCTCCCTCTCCCTCCGCTGTCTCTCTCTCTCATCTCTATGCCACCCGCCCAACCTCTCTCTATCTCTCCCTCCCTCCCTCACTCTCTCTCCTCTCTGATGAGTTCCTGAGTCTCTCACTCTCTCTCTCAACTCCTCTCTCTCTCTCTCTCTCTCTCTCCTCATCCGTCTCTTCCTCTACCTCAATCGCCTCTCTCTCTCTCTCTCCCTAGCCCTCTTTGAATATTCTTTATTTCTGGTTGCTCTGATTTTCTTATCGTCTTTCTACTGGTGTCTCTGTTTGGTGTCTGTCCTCTGTCATTTCGTAGGTCCATTGTCATCCTCCATCTCTCCCTCTACTTCCCTCTCACTCTCTCTCATAGCAGAAATCTCTCTCTTCTCTCGGTCTCTCTTCGTCTCTGATGAATAAATGCGCTTGTTTCTTTCTGCTTCTGTCACTCTGGTTTTCACGTTATTTTTCTCGTCTGTCTGTTCCGTCCGCCTCTCTGTCAGTCTGTCATGTCTGTCTACTCCGTCTCTCGTCCCTCTCTCACTCAGAACGTCCCTGCTCAAGACCCTTTTCCACCCCCTCTTTCCCTCCCTCCCTCTCTCTGCACCCTCCCCCCACGCCACCGCCCCCCCCCGCCCGCCCCCCCCCCGGCGCCCCCCGGGAGGACGCACTCCCTAACGCACCCCCCCGCTCTGAGTTCTCCCCCAACCCCTTTGGTTCCCTCCCCCCCTCTCTCCTCACTCTCCGATCTATCGTCATCGGTCTCCTCACTCGGTCATTCTACTCAAGTCTCGTCTCTCTCTCATCTTCTACATCTCTCACTCTTCTCTCTCTCTCGGACGCTGGGGAAAGAATCACACACACCACATTGCGCAATTAATCATCGCGATGCCAATCAAATTTGACACAGACGGTTCATTATGATGCATGGTGATTCAGCGTTTCAGGTAGTGCCGTGCGCGCAAAATGTGACAGCGTAACTTTGACCGCAATTAACACGCAGAGATATGTCTCCTGCTGTTTTGATTTTTCAGTATATATGTTATATGTAATTAAGAATTATGTATAGGATGTCTGTTTGTCTGTCTGTCAGTCGTGTCTGTCGGTCTGTTCGCTGTCTGTGTGTGGCTGGCTGGCTGGTTAATTGATGGTGGTTACTGTCTCTCTCTCTCACTAGCTCCCGTCTCCATCGATCGTCGTCTCTCCTCTCCTCTCTCTCTCGTCTGTCGATTGTAGCTTCTTTATTCTCATCTCTCTCTCTGTAGTCTCTTTATCTGATCTTTCTCTCTCTGTCTAGTGAACTCTTTATCTGTCTCGACTCTCTGTCTCTGTGTCTGTACATGTCTGACGTGTCTGTGTCTCTGTCTTGTCCTCAGTCACCATCTCTCTCAATCAACAAGTGTCAATCATTTCCTGTCAGGGTGTAATGACGGTGACGTGTGGTGTGGGGTGTGTTTGGTGTCGTGCAGTGTCGTGAGCAAGCGCACGGGCAAAACTTTCTGTCCTGCCTGTCTGTCTGTCCTGTCTGTCTGTCTGTCTGTCTGTCAGTCTCTCTCTCTCTCTCAGCTCATCTCTCGTCGACTCTCTCATCTCTCTCCTCTCTCTACTCTCTCTCTCTCTCTCTCGATCTCTCTCCCATTCTCTCTCTCTCTCTCTCACTCACCCCCTCTCCTCTCTCTCTCTCTCTCTCTCCACTATCTCTCTCACCCTCTCTTTTTCTCTCTCTCTTTCTCTCCCTGTCTCTCTCTTCTCTTCACTCTCCGTCATCGTTCGATACTCTCTCTCTATCTCTCTCGAGGGGTATGGTAGAAGACAGTCAGACTCCCTCCAAATCTCTCTCTCTCCTCTCTCATCCTCTGCTCTCTCTCGTCTGTTTCTATCTACAGCAGGTCACTCTCATCGAGCACGTATCTCTCCCTCACCTTCTCTCTTTCTCTCTTCTCTCAGCTGTAACCACATCTCAGTCTCTCTCCGACTCTCTCCTATCATTTACTTTCCTCATCTCCGTCTCTTCATCCCTCAGCTCTCTCTCTCTCCGTTGTCCTCTCTCATCATCCGTCTCTCTCATCTCAAGTCCCACTCTCTCTCTCTCTGTCTGTCTGTCTTTCCTTTCTTCTCTCATACGATTCTGTTTCTTTGTCTCTTAGTCTCTCTGTGTTTCTGTTTCTCTGTCGCCAGCGTCCTCTAGACATACAGACAGACAGACACAGGGACAGGACCTAGGACCCAAGAGAAAGAGAAAGATTTAGACAAGAAGAGAAAAAGAAAGGTGAATGGAGAGACCTGACTGATCGATTGATTGATTGAATTCAGATATATAAGTATATGCATATATATAGTAATATATTATATTAATACAATAATATACGAATATAAAATATATCATCCACTGCGTGCTACAGATAAGGTCATTGCGACATACATAATTTCATACAGAGGAAGGGAAAATAATAAGAGAGAGAGAGATGATGAATGAATGATGAATGAATGAATGAATGATCTTTATTATTAGTCAAGGGTTTACATATAAACGCAAAAACTTATCCGACTTTCATCCGGGGCCTTGCGCCGCAGATAGACAGATAGAGAGAGAGAGAGAGAGAAAGAAGGAGAGAGAGGAGAGAGACAGAAGACAGACAGAAGACAGACAGACAAGACAGGACTGACAGATCTGAGAGAGAGCAGAGAATAAATGAGAGAGAGAAAAAAGGAGAGACAGGCAGACAGACAGACAGATACAAAGACAGAGACCGAGAGAGGAACAGACCCAAGACACAGAGAGAGAGAGAAACGGAGAGGAACTTTTAGTCAGTTACACCTCCGAAAACTTTCCTTCCCGTTATCGGACGAGCGAATCAAATTCCTTCCAAAGCTCATTAACCAAAGCAACACGACAGCAACCGCGTATTCGAACTGACAATCCTGAGTAAACAATAATAAATACAACCGCAATATTTTTACTTTTGGTGGACAAAAAACAAAAAAAATCAAATAAGCCTGATGTTACTAACATTTAGACACATTCGCTGCATGCATCCCCACATCGGTAACATTAGCTAGATTCCAATGTCGTTTCTGAGTCAATGTGTGTGTGTGTGTGTGTGTGTGTGTGTGTGTGTGTGTGTGTGTGTGTGTGAGTGTGTGTGTGTTGTATGTGTGAGGGGTGGAGAGTGGGGGGGTTAGGACTCTGGGTGTGGTGTGAAAGGGTGTGTGTGGTGAGAAGAGAGGAGAAGAGAAGAGAGAGAGCAGAGAGAGGCGTAGAGGCAGAGAGAGAGAGAGATCACAATATAAACAAAATACCTGGAGTGAGAGAGAGAGAGAGGAGAGGAGAGAGAGAGAGAGAGAGAGAGAGAGAGAGAGATCAACCCCAAGGAACACTACAACCCAAGAAGAGAGAAGGGAAGGGGTAGAAGGCGCTCTCGCCAGACGCGCACGCGACGCACAAAAACGTCGAGGTGGGGAGGGAACGGCGGCGCTCGAGTCTGCAGGGCGGATATCCCTCACACCATGAGAAACTGAACACACTCACCATTTTTTCGATGAATAGTGGAATAAAGCTCACATTTGCCTCTTTTTTAACATCCGGCCAGAGTCCCTAAGTGATAGCATACAGTTTGTATGTTTTGTCATCATCTTTTTCCGCCGGCACAAATGGATACTTTTGCTTGACTGAACAAGTATTAAAACGTTGTGCGCAAGACGTACAATGCCTGCGTTCGCACTCCGGCTGGACATCCGTTTATAGTTTTATCTGTAGTGACTGGATAGACGCCTCAAAAGACGAATAAGGGAGTGGTCGGAAACACTCGCTTTTCTCCCCCAGCCAAGCTAAGCAGAGACGATGCGGAAGCGCTTTTGGCTAAGTACAACTTATGGATGGTTGACCGTTTTCGTCGCGCCCCCCCTAGGCTCCATAATAGTGTCCCCTATGCAACACACCAGCTGGTAAATGGGTACCTGCCCTCATAAGGGTCGGAAGGTAAAGCAGCGAGGGAGAGGAGGAAGGTCGACGCCCTCAATCACGAGCAGGCCCTATGAGAAGTGAGGTCTCTTGACGCCTCGCTCCCCTACACCTTATAGTTATAGGGACTTTTTAATCTTATGGGACTCATTCTTTCCATTTTACCTGTAGGAGAAGGAGAGAGAGAGCGAAAGAGAGAGAGAGATGGATTGGATGGATGGATGGAATGGATGGATTTGGATGGATGTGCATGTCTCTGTGTGTGTCATGCGTGGACGCGTGTGCATGAGTACCTGCATAGCGTTTGCGTCGTGAGTAAGTGTGTATATGTGTGTGGCGCACAGTGTGTGTGGTGTGCGTGAGTGGGTGACGGTTTTGCCTACGTGGATGCTTGTATGTCATGCCTGCCTGCCTGGCCTGCGTGGTGTACGTGTGTTTGTGTGTGAGTTGTGGGTGGTGTGTGTGTGTGTGTGTGTATGTGCGCGTGTGTGTGGTGTATGTGCGCGTGTTGTGTGTTGGTGTTGAGTGTATGTGTGTTTGTGTGTGTGGAATCGACGGGCACGATCGTTTGAACTGCTGCATACCGACCGCCAACCTTTCTTTCCCCTGTGGTGGCTCGAATAGATGCGCGTGTAGAACGCTGTTGCGGAGCACTCTCTACTCTCAGGTCTCTCACTGTCAGAGCCTCTTTCTCCCCTGTCTCGTCTGTCCTCTCAGTCTCTCCTCTCTCTCTCTCTCTCTCTCAGTGCCTCTCTACGCTCATACACCTCGATCATCTCCTCGTACTCTTCTTCTCCGTCTCTCTCTCTCCTTCTCTCTCTCTACTATTCAACAAAATTTTTGGATGAACAGGGTTCCATTTTTCACCCAGATAACCTGGGGCTGAAGCTATATAATAATAACATTTGCATAAAAAGGGTATGTTATAACCCAATAACTACCGGGGAATTTCACTTTATACAGACCATAAGTTTAAGAAATATAGTTCAACTATTATTAACAATAGGTTACAGGAATGGGTTATGAAGAATAATAAAACAGGACAGCACCAAGCCTGGTTTTAAAGAGTATGTAACTCCACTATAGATCATGATGTTTACCTCTGCTTGCGTTTGTACAAAACATGTTTGCTCATAACCGTAATCTCTATGTACATTCTCTTGAGACTTGAAAAAGCATTTGATTCTGTTAACAGGGAACTTTGTTGTGGCACTATTCTCCTGAAAAATGGTGTGAAGGGTAAACTCTTAACAGGATGTTGAGAGCATGTATCAGAATGTGTCAGGCGCGAGCAGAATAAGATGTGAACTAAAGTGACTGACATAATATACTGAACCACTGTGGTTAAACAGGGTGATGTATGTAGCCCCTTATTTTTCTTTCTGTTTTTATCAATGAGTTTGCCAGAGACATCATCAATAATGGTAAACTACGGTGCCACTTTCCCCCAAGATTTCTCAGAAGTTTGTTTATTCTGTCTGCTTTCTGATGATGTTATCTGCTATCGAGAAACAGTTTGTAGGCTTACAAAAGGCAGTAAAACACTTAAACATTGCTGCAACATCACTGGGATTCTTAAGGTTAATCAGAGTAAGGCGTAATATCGTTGTATTCAGAGAAGTTGGATATTTAGCTGCTCATGAAAAATGGTTGTACAAATGGAAATATCATCCTGTGGATAAATCGTATATAAATAATTTAGGAATCATTTTTTCTAGCTAAGGCTTAGTTTCACACACTGCATGGCACAAGGCGAACTCACAGTGACAGAAGTAGCGAGTAAAACGTCACAATCTTTGTTATCGAGCTGTGTTGCAAAAACTACGAATATTGAATAATAAATTCCATTTCGCGACTATCACCAATTAAGAAATTTGATGCACAAAACACAAACCCACAGTGTTATAATGGCTGCAGAAATTTGGGGCTTGGATCAGCTGTAACTCATTGTGAACAGTGCAACTCTTTGCTTTAAAGCATTTTTTAGGCTTTAGATAGAAGTACACCTTTGATCTTGTTTATAGTAGAAAACTAATAGATACCGCTCTCTCTGTTAATGCTGACTGAAGAAGACATTAGATATTGGATTAAGATTCTGCATATGAATGAGAGCAGTACCTAACACTTTTAAATCCACAAAGATGCTTTATGATCTCAATGTACAAAGGGAAAAACACTGGGGCAACAACACATACGTACTGTTTGTGTGAAACTGTGGTTTGGATTGCGTTTGGGCTCAATCAAGGAGGTCGGAAACATGAAGAGAGCTTATTTAACGCTTTCAGGCCAAAGATTGACATTGACTGCCGATGGCAGCAATGAGTGGATCATATACAAAACAGTGAAGACATTCAAAAACAGTATAAGGACAATTTTATAAGTCGCATGATGTCAAACCTATCTAAACTTTTCATATGGATAATACATTTGAAAAGAATTAATGTCTACAAGTTCAGACTTGTGTATCATATAAAATGACTTCATAAAAGTTCAGATACACAAGAGAAACATGATATTGACGACCTCAGCGCTGCTGTAGCCCATTATGTGTAAAGCAAGCACAAGAGGATGAAGTACATTTCTTCGCTTGTGATTGGGGTCCAGTTTTTTGTGACGGACTAGGATTAGGCAGAACTACATCCCTGTTAAATAATGAGCGTAGAACAGCCTAATTTATTTACGACTCGTTTACGAGAACCCTCCTGGCATCAAGCCATCCTGAGGTTGCGTGCGCAGCCTCACTTTAATATTTGTGAAGAGCTTTCAGAATAAGAGAACGAAATAAATAAAATGTAAACCTAAGTTGATTTTATAGTAGCTGAACTTTGTTATACAGTAAATTTGTCACACTATGTGTGGTGTACATAGCACAGTGATTGATTTTTAGTAATTCTAGCGTGTCATATTGTTTTTGCGTCTTCTTGATTTATATTTTAAACAAAATACTAAGAGCAGTTCGGCAACCCCGCTTCATGTATGGGCCCACAATGGCCTTTTTGTGAATAAACCATCGAAGTTCGAGTTTCGAGTTCGAGTTCTCTCTCCTCACCTTCCTCTCTCTGCCTCTCTCCCTCCTCTCTCTCTTCTCTATCCCTCTCTCTGTCTCCTCCCTCTCTCTTTCCTCTCTATCCCTCTCTCTGTCTCTCTCCCTCTCCCCCCCTCTCTCTCTTTCTTCTCACCTCTCTCACTGTCTCATCTCCCTCTCCCTCTCTCACACCTGCTCTCTCTCTGTCTCTCTCGCTCCTGTCTCTCTCTTTGTCTCTCTCTCTCGCTCTCTCTCTCTCTCTCTCTCTCTCTCTCTCTCGTCTCCTCTCTCTCTCTCCCCACTCCCTTTCTCTTGTCACTCTCTCTGTCTCTCTCTCCTCCTCAGTCTTTTTCTCTTCTCATCTCTCTGTCTCTCATCCTCTCCCTCTCTCATTTCACTCTCAGACTCTCTCCCACTCTCTCTCTTTCACTCTCTATCTCTCTCCCTCTCTCTCTCTTTCTCTCTCTGTCTCTCTCCCTCTCCATCTCTCTCTCTGTCTCTGTCTCTCTCTCTGTCTCCCTCTCTCTCTCTGTCTGTGTGTGTCTCTCTCTGATTACCCTTCTTTTATGCGTGTGATTTTTTTTAACTTATTTATTGCATTATTTTATTTCGAGGATAATAGAAAAAGCACTCATGGGCTTTTTTTCCATCCAGTCTCCGTGTATATGCAGTTTTGTAAATTTTGACATCCGTTCCCACCGGCACACAAGGGCCTACTCTCGGGGTTTTAACGTGTGTGCAAGATATTCTCTGTGTGTTCACACACAGGACCTCAGTGTATACTCTCATCCGAAGGACTTTTGGGGAGAGTGGAGTCGGCACTGATGTTAACTCCAGAGGAAAAATCCCCCTTGAAGGAGAATCGAACCCGGGTCAGCAGATCACGTGTGTGTGTGTGTGTGTGTGTGTGGCTGGCGCTCTCTCTCTCTCTCTCTCTCTCTCTCTCTCTTGCTGACGCAGACTAAAGTGCACGGCATTTTATTAATTAAATATTTTACGTCAGTCATTATCGTCAGCAGTTTTCACGTGTGCGTTTGTCGATTTTATGTTCAGTTGTGAGCAAATTAGAGGGCAATCATGTTCTCCCTTTTTTCGCTTTTTTTTTTTTGGTTGCTGGTCATAATCATGCCCTTGCGTGAAAATATGGCACTTTGTTCTCTGTCTATAATAATTTCTGTCCGTGGCTCTTTCTAAAATTTCTGTTTGACTATCTGTCTCTATCCATCTGTCCATCCGTCTGTCTGTCTGTCTGTCTGTCGCTCTTTCTCTCTTCCTCGGGACTCGATGTAAAAAAATTTTTAAAGCACATGGGTGCTTATTCATTATCCTCGAAATAAAAGAATTTGTCATTGTCATTGTCTCTCTCTCCCTCTCTCTCTCTCTGTCTATTATCTGTCTGTCCCTATCTCTCTCTCTTTCTGTCTCTCCCTCCCTCCCCTCTCTCTTCCCCTCTCTCTCTCTCTCACCCTCTCTTTTCTTTATATTTGTACAAGGCTTTCAAAGTTAGAGAAATACTCACTTCGTGAAGTAACGTACAACTTCGTGATCAAACGACTTTTCACTGTATTTATGTTATGTATAATATTGTTCACATTCCCCTTCATAAGGGGCTGAGGCCTATTTGAATAAATCATCTGCGTCTGCGTCTGCGTCTCTCACCCTCTCTGTCTGTCTGTCTGTCTGTCTGTCTCTCTTTATCTCTCTGTAGTCTCTTTTTTCTCTCTCTCATTCTCTCTCTTCTCTTCCCCCACTCCCCACAACACCCCCACCCTCTCCTCTCTCTCCCCCTCTCTCGCCCTCCACCCCCCCTCCTTTCCCTCCCGTCCCTCTCTCTCTCTATCCCTCTCGGCCCCCCTCTCTGGACTATCAACATATTATGTCCATTAATTAATCATCAAATTCAATCAATTCTGTCAGGGTTTACTGATCAATTCTGTTGATTTTATCGAGAAGTGCTGTGACAAAATCACACAAGACAAAATTTTATACAGCATCTGTCCTCTGCTTCTCAAATCTTTTGCGGTCTCTCTGCCTGTCTGTCTGTCTGCCTGTCTTTCTGTCTGTCACTCTCCTCTCACTCCTCTCTCTCTCCTATCTCTCCTCTCTCTCTCTCTCTCTATCTCTCTCTCTCTCGCCCCTCATTCTCTTTACATTCCTATTCTATGTCTTTTTCCGTCATAACTCTCTTCCTCTCTGTCTCGTTACTCTGCTGCCTGTCCTCTCTGTCTCTGTCTCTCTGTCTCTCTCATGTCTGCCTCCTCTCTATCGTTGTTTGTGTGTGGGTCTGTGTGTTTTCTCTCAGTTTTTTCTTCGCTCTGTTTCTGTCTGCTTATGGGCTCTCTGAGTACTGTCTGTCTGTCTGTCCTGTCGTGTCTCTCTCATCTCTCTCCTCCTCTCTCGTCTATCTTCTCTCTCTTCCTCTCTGTTTGTCTGTCCCTTAAACTCGTTTTCATTTGCCATTTTTTTATCGCTTTCCCAAGCATGCCCCGAAACAAATCAGAGACAGAGAGACGAACAGAGAAAAAGATAAATACGAAAAAGATAAATACTTAGATACTGAGAAAGACTCACAGAGACAGAGATACACAAGCAGAGAGAGAGAGAGAGAGAGAGAGAGAGAGAGAGAGAGAGAGAAGAGAGAGAGAGAGAGAGAGGAGAGAGAGAGAGAGAGAGAGAATGAAACAAAGACAGATAGCTAGACAAACAAACATCCACAGACAGACACAGTGGAGAGAGAGAGAGAGAGAGAGAGAGAGAGAGAGAGAGAGAGAGAGAGAGAGAGAAGAGAGAGAGAGAGACGGATAGAGAGATCTTCAGCTATGCTTAAACTTTCCTCCTGTTATCAATATAAATCAATTCATTACAGAGCTTATTACCCAAAGAACATCCAACCACGATATTGAGTTATATCCTATAATACGAAAATGAATGAATTTTTTTTTTTTAATAATAAAAAACCGTAAACTTTTTTATTGGGAAAAAATGGACAGAAGTTTTTGGTGCTTCTAATTTTAGACACTGTTGCTGCATGCGTCATAAAATACATATAGTATTCCAATGTCGGTGTGGAATAAATGTTTAGGGTGGGGGAGGAGGGTAGAGGGTAAGGTGTGTGTGTGTGAGTGAGTAGAGAGAGAGAGAGAGAGAGAGAGAAGAGAGAGAGACAGAGATCAGAGAGAGCAAGACAAGGGAGAGAAAACAGATATACAGAGACAGAGTCAGAGACAGAGAGAGAAATTTCTTTTATACGAGAGAGAGAGAGGAACACACAGAGAGGACAAAAGAAACAAGAACAAGAAAGAGACAGAATGGAGAGAGAGAGAGAGAGAGAGAGACAGAGTGAGAGAGACAGAGTGAGAGAGACAGAGAGAAATAGATAGAGAGAGAGCTCTGACACAGATATACAGACAGATACATAGAGATGGACAGAAAGAGTCAGACACGCAAACAGACAGAGACAAACAAAAATATAGACATAATACTGAGAAGAGAGAGATAGAAAGAGAAAGAGAGAGAGACAATGACAAGACAATGACAATGACAAGTTGTTTTATTTCGAGGATAATGAATAAGCACACATGTGCTCTTTTACATCCAGTCCCCGCCCTTAGGGATACATCTTAATAATAATAACCCAATACTTATACAGTCTCACAATAAAAACAAGGGGAAATAACCCTTTTCAAAACAGCTCCCCCCCAACAACCCCCCCCCCCCCCCCCAAAGCAAGTAAATGAAAGAAAACCCTAAAAATAACCCCCCCTCCCACCCCCACTCCCCAAAAAACCCTAACCAAAACAAACAAAAGAGAAAGAAAAACCAAACCAACAAAAAGAAGATAAAAAAGAGAAAAACAGACAAACAACAACAACAAGAACAACAACAGAGCCAAAAAAACCACACAACCAAACTTAATAAGTCATAAAGATAAACATCTACACATTGTCAAATGGTACACATACTTGTTACACATAACTATAAGATATTGAAATAGGGCACTCATTAAAACTTAAGTACAGAGGCAAGTCCAATAAAGTATTGAAAATATAAAATATGAATCCTTCATCAGGATACACTATAACTATAGGCAAGACGATAAAAGGTGAGAGAGAGAGACAGAGACAGAGAGACAGAGAGTGTGTGTGTGTGTGTGTGTGTGTGTGTGTGTGTGTGTGTGTGTGTGTATTTCAGAGATAATATCCAATATATAATTCCAAAAACAGTATGCGATCCCATCAACACTCATTTTAGAATATACTCGTTTCAAATTATATGTCATGATAATGAAATAAATTTAATACCCATACATTCACACAATAAAAATAAGAAACAAAACAAGAAAAAATCTAAACCTATACAGTCATTAAGGGAGAGAATATGAGTGAGTGAGTGAGTGAGTGAGTGAGTGAGTGAGTGAGTGAGTGTGTGTGTGTGTGTGTGGGGAAGAGAGAGAGAGAGTGTGTGGGGGGTGGGGGGGGTGGGGGGGGGGTTTAGGGATAATACTAAATATGTAATACTCACATAGCACACGATCAACACAAACACTTTTTAATTATACTCATACAAATTGAATGCCATGATAATAAAATAAGTGCAATACCCATACACTCACATAATAAAGAGGGGGAAAAAGCCAATAAAGTCATAAAAAGAACATCTACACATTGTAAGTAATAGAAACAAAATCTTTTTTTCCAGGATAATGAATAAGTACTCATGTGCTTTTTTACATGTAGTCCCCGCCCGTGGGGTAACATTTAAAAATGCACTCAGTACTCATACTTTCAAACAGTAGAAGCAAAGGGAAAAAAACTTTTTTTTTAAAAGAAAAGAGAGAAAAAGAAAAAACAAACAAACAAACAAACAAACAACCCCAGACGAGCAAAAGACAAAATAAACCCCACAACCCCCCCTCCCCAAAAACAAAAACAAAAAACAAACATAAAACAAAAAAAAAAAAACAACAACAACAAAACAAGACAAAAAAAAAAAACCCTCCCAAACAAACAAACAAAAACAAGAAAAAACAACAACAAACAAACAAATGAGAAAAAAACACATTTAAAATAAAAATTAAAAATAAAAAACCAACACCGCATCCCCCCCCTCCCCCCCACACACACACACATACAACATACACCAAAACAAAAAACAAACAAACAAAAAACCCAAACAAATCAACAACAAGGAATAAAGTAACAACTATAGCAATGACAACACAGAGAGAGAGAGAAGAGAGAGAGAGAGAGAGAAGAGAGAGAGATGAGAAGAGAAGAAGAGTAAGCCAAACTTATAGATAATAAAATTGAACCACCTTCATATTTTAGAATAGTACACGTAGTTTTTTTACACGTGATAATAAGATATTAAAATAGAGATTCACTGGAGCTCAAGTACAGTCAACAAGTCCAAAATAAATTGAAAATCGAAAGAGAGAGAAGAGGAGAGAGAGAGAGAGAGAGAGAGAGAGAGAGAGAGAGAGAGAGAGAGAGAGAGAGAGAGAAGAGAGAGAGAGAGAGAAAGATTGAGAGAGAGAGAGACGTATAGAGAGATCTTCAGCTATGCCTAAACTTTTCTCCTGTTATTAATATAAATCAATTCATTACAGAGCTTATTACCCAAAGAACATCCAACCACGGTATTGAGTTATATCCTATAATACGAAAATGAATGAAATATTTTTTTTTAATACTAAAAAAAACGTTAACTTTTTTATTGGGGAAAAAATGGACAGAAGTTTTTGGTGCTTCTAATTTTAGACACTGTTGCTGCATGCGTCATAAAATACACATAGTATTCCAATGTCGGTGTGGAATAAATGTGTAGGGTGGGGGAGGAGGGTGGAGGGTAAGGTGTGTGTGTGTGAGTGAGTTAAAAAGAGAGAGAGAGAGAGAGAGAGACAGACAGACAGACAGACAGACAGACAGATATACAGAGACAGAGTCAGAGACAGAGAGAGAAATTTCTTTTATACGAGAGAGAGAGAGAGAGAGAGAGAGAGAGAGAGAGAGAGAAAGAGAGAGAAGAGAGAGAGAGGAACACACAGAGAGGACAGAAGAAACGAGAACAAGAAAGAGATAGAATGAGAGAGAGAGAGACAGAGTGAGAGAGACAGAGTGAGAGAGACAGAGAGAAAGAGATATAGAGAGAGCTCTGACACAGATATACAGTACAGATACAAAGAGATGAACAGAAAGAGTCAGACACGCAAACAGAGACAAACAAAAATATAGACATAATACTGAGAGAGAGAAAGAGAGAGACAATGACAATGACAATGACAAATTCTTTTATTTCGAAGATAATGAATAAGCACACATGTGCTTTTTTACATCCAGTCCCCGCCTGGGATACATCTTAATAATAATGACCCAATACTTATACAGTCTCGCAATAAAAACAAGGGGAAATAACCCCAGAGAGAGAGAGAGAGAGAGAGAGAGAGAGAGAGAGAGAGAGAGAGAGAGAGAGAGAGAGAGAGAAAGATTGAGAGATAAAGAGAGACGGATAGAGAGATCTTCAGCTATGCCTAAACTTTCCTCCTGTTATCAATATAAATCAATTCATTACAGAGCTTATTGCCCAAAGAACATCCAACCATGGTATTAAGTTATATCCTACAAAGGAAAAGGAAAAGGAATGAAAATTTGTGTTTTTAAATAATAAAAAACCGTTAACTTTTTTATTGGGAAAAAATGGAAAGAAATTTTTGGTGCTTCTAATTTTAGACACTGTTGCTGCATGCGTCATAAAATACACATAGTATTCCAATGTCGGTGTGGAATAAATGTTTAGGGTGGGGGAGGAGGGTGGAGGGTAATGTGTGTGTGTATGTGTGTGTGTGAAAGAAAGAGATTTAGAAAGAGATAGAGAAAGACAGAGAAAGACAGACAGACAGAGACAGAGACTGAGAGAGAATCTTCTTTTAAACGAGAGAGAAAGAGAGGAACACACAGAGAGGAAAGAAGAAAAGAGAACAAGAAAGAGACAGAATGAGAGAGAGAGACAGAGTGAGAGAGACAGAGATAGAGAGCTCTGACACAGATATACAGACAGATACAGAGAGATGGACCGAAAGAGTCAGACACGCAAACAGACAGAGACAAACAAAAATATAGACATAATATCGAGAGAGAGAGAGAGAGAGAGAGAGAGAGAGAGAGAGAGAGAGAGAGAGAGAGAGAGAGAGAGAGTGAGAGAGGAACAATGACAATGACAAATTCTTTTATTTCGAGGATAATGAATAAGCACTCATGTGCTTTTTTACATCCAGTCCCCGCCCGTAGGGATACATCTTAATGATAACCCAATACTCAAGAAAGAGAGAGAAAAGAGAGAGAAAGAGAGAGAAGAGAGAGAGAAGAAAGAAGAGAAGAAAGGAAAGAGAGAGAGAGGGAATGAGAGAAAGAGAGTGAGAGAGAAGGAGAGAGAGAGATCCAGAAGCAAACAAACAGGGAGAAACAGAAGCAGAGAAGAAAGGAATAACAAGGTTAATGTGGAAGCCAGAAGCGGAGAAAGAGAGACCAAGGCATGGTGACCTAACCAGCCACATTCAACCTGCACTCTTACAGCATCATCACCCTTTCATTGGCCACCCCTTTACAGAGGCAGACCACAAACCCGCATCCACACACACACACACACACACACACACAAACACGCGCGCGCGAACACACACACAAGCAAGCAAACACGCACACGCGTGCACGCATGCACGTACGTGTGTGCACACACACACTTACACATACACACACAATATACACACTCCCACGCACACACACATACACACATACACACACATACACACACATACATACACACACGCAGGCACGTACACATAAACGTATGCACTCACGCACACACACACAAACACACACACACATATACACACATACACACAGGCACACATAAACACACACACACACATATATAAACACACACACACGCACGCACGCACACGCACACACATATAAACACACACACACGCACGCACGCACACGCAAACACACACACACACACACACACACACACACACACACAAACACAACTATAATTAAGGCCCGATGCCATAACAAATGTCATTCAAACTTCACTTGGAAAACACCATCATCACTTGAACGTTAATGGTTTTCTACCGTCAGACAAGAACGTGCACACACACACACACACACACACACACACACACACACACACACACACACAGGGAGAGAAGAGAAGAAGAGAGAGAGAGAGAGAGAGAGAGAGAGAGAGAGAGAGAGAGAGAGAGAGAGAGAGAACACTTAATGCTTCTCCTACCTCCATCACTCTCTCTCTCTCTGTCTCTCTCTGTCTCTCTCTCTGTCTCTCTCTGTCTGTCTCTCTCTCTCTCTCTCTCTCTCTCTCTCCTCTCTCTCTCTCTCTCTCTCTCTCGCTCGCTCGCTCTTCAGTTTCTCGTCCTGGCGCAATTAGCAACAAGTTGCCAGCCTCTCCTAATGTCCCTCAGTCTTTCAATGGATGCTATTCAATAGGGTGTCTCAGCAATATTCTACCCCCCTCCCTCTTATTTCCTCCCATGGATAAGCTGGAATCTATGTTTTCAGGCCCATGAGAACTGTTGGTGTGGTGTTTAGCAGCGTATGGTCGTTCGTTTTTATTAATGTTTTAGTCTGTGAGAGCCTCAGCACTGTCTTGCTCTGATTCGAAACAGTGGTTTTAACATTGTCTTCCGGCAAAACGTGTACAACATCGTTTGTCATAGGAATTCACAGACCAACATGAAGCTGGGAGCTTATATCTGCTCCCTTCATAACATATACAGTAAACAAAAGCATTGACGGAAAAAATAATTCCCAATCTTGATTCGTAATCATACAAAATGAAACGTATCATTCTAATAGATGCGTACTAATGGTTGAGCTGTTAGATTGGGCTGACAGAAATCGTAGTTGATTGGCATTTGAAATGGTTGAATTTTAAACGGTAATACACAGAAGATAGCCAACTATAGATTATCGCCACATGTTTGTGTTTCTTCTACGTTGTTCGTCTGTTGAACCAGTCATTCATTTCTGAGTTTAGCTCCTCAATTAGTGCTTTAGTTTATCCTTTAGGTGCATATAAGTGGATGATACATAGGGGAATGTGGTCATTCATTTTCCTTTCTTTTCCCCCATATGTGCATAATTATATAATGCATTTTATCAATATCTCATACTGTTTTTTTCTGTTTCGTAATTAATAAAATCACAAGTTGTGATGGAGAAAACTTTTGTTTGTTATACTTAATCGGACGGATACTAGTCAAAACTATCATACAAATTCAAGTTATAATATTTGGGCCATTCTTAAATAAGATTTATTCTTTCTGTGTGATCTGGCTCAAGTTTCAGTTGGATAAATTGATTTCAGATGTTTTTGTCAGGTAAATGAATCTTCATCCTCCATGGTACCTTATGATGTGACACAACCAACAATTCAGAAATGTCTGCTACATTCACAAGAAATAAATTCATTATCCTGTAGTACACACTAAAGATGCCATTAAAAGACGGCAATATAAAGAAGAAAATAGTTATTCTTGGACCACCTGCGACAAAAAAGAAAATTATGAAAAGCTGCTAAAACTACGGATCTTGTACCGATGTTCTTTCTTAAGAAAATGAGAGGGAAGGGTATGGTTTTTTTAGATGGGGGGGGGGGGTTATTTCATTCTACATACACTGGCACTAAAATAGGGAGTGGAGACTGGACCTGCTTCAATGCAGTCAGAAGCAGCTGGGTAACAGTCACCAGCCATCAGTGCCATTTGCTCACTCCCCCCACCCACCCTCCCCCTCTTCAATCCTCCCCACACCAATCCATAGACCTCATGTCCTCTCTCTCTCTCTCTTCTCTCTCTCCCTCTCTCTCTCTTCTCTCTCTCTCTCTCTCCTCTCTCTCTCTCTCTCTCTCTCCTAAAGAAGAGACAGCTTCAGTCACAAGGTCAATATGTTTTTAAGGAAAGGGAAACTTTATCGACTTGTGTTCCTCCCTTTAGGTAACTTTCCAGCGACCACAGAGGCTAACGTAGGGAAATTTACTGCCATGCCATTAAATGGGAAAGAAAGACAGCTTGTTTAAGGTCAAAGGGACTGCTGGTAGAGGCTTTTCTTCCCCCCCCCCCCCCCCCCCCCCCCCCCCCCCCGAGTTTCATTTTTTCGCCATCTTGCCATCTTGTCTGGTTACAGCTCAGAACACTCTGGAGTAGGCAAAGTGAAAATCATGCTGGTGTTTTTTCCCCACGAAGGGGTAAGGGGGGGGGAGTGGGGTGAAGAGAGGGGGGGGGGGGTAGGATTAAACGCTGCTGTGCGCAGATGTAAAGATTTCTCTGTGTAAGATGAAAGCACTGGGGTTGTAAAACGTGTCTGTGACAACCATCCATTTGTCTGTCTGTGAAAACACAATTCCTGTATCTGCTATTGATCAAAAGGAGGTTTGACAGTTTAACTGTAGGTGGCTATGTTTAGTAGATTGTTTTCATAGCAATAGTGGCTGGAAATAAGTCATGTGTGCATTCTTTAGCTTTTCTATGATGCCCTTTTAATTTGTGATGTCCCATTTCACTTAAACTTGAAACAATCTTTCGTTTGTTTCAGGTATATACCCCATGTACAACTTTTTCTTACATTCCGTTGTTAGAGCTTTGAAATTCACCACTGGTGAGATTTGTGTGTAAGCAAG
This sequence comes from Rapana venosa, assembly GCA_028751875.1. NCBI lineage: Eukaryota > Metazoa > Mollusca > Gastropoda > Neogastropoda > Muricidae > Rapana > Rapana venosa. The sequence continues at coordinate 35,703,623 of CM054149.1, read as the reverse complement.
CGTTTTGTCCACCCTGAAGGTAGCCGCATTCCGACTTCAGGGAGCACCACCTTTAAAAACAGAAAAAATTCATGGGTTTGACTGTGTGTGTCTGTCCCTCTATCTTCATAGCTCTTCGTGACTGTCAGCTCGTCTGTCTGTGTCTCTCTCTCTAAGTATGTCTCATTATGTTCCTGTCTTTCTCTGATTTTGTCTCTGTCTCTGGCTGTCTCTTCTGTCTCTGCCTGCCTGTCTCTCTGTCTTTCTGATCTGTCTGTCTGTCTTTCTGTCTGTCTTTCCTCCTCCTCCTGCTCTCTCTCTCTCTCTCTCTCTCTCTCCTCTCTCTCTCTCTCTCTCTCTCTCTCTCTCTCTCCCCCTCATTATAGACAATGGTTTATTACAGACACAAACAGAAAACAGAAACTAAATAGAAGGAAGGGAGGGGAGAGAGAGAGAGAAGAAGAGAGAGAAGGAGAGAGAAGAGAAATGAGAAAAGAGAGAGAGAGAACGAGAGACAGACAGACAGACGAACAGACAGAGACAGCGACAGAGAGACAGAAATGAGAAAAGAGAGAGAGAGAGAGAGCAGAGAGAGAAAGAGAGAGAGAGAGCGAGAGAGAGAGACTGACAGAACAAACAGACGACAGGCAATACAATTTAAAAGAATAGAATAGAGACATAGATAGAAACAAGCAGAAAGACATGGGAAATGGAAACCAAAGCAGAGATAAAACACAAGAATGGGAAGTAGGAGGAGAGAGAGAGAGAGAGAAGAGAGAGAGAGAAGAGAAGAGACCAAGACGGGGTGACCTAACGTCTTCATTCAAACTTCACTTTTACAACATCATTACCTCTTTACAGCCAATAACTTTTAAAGGATAACACAACACACACAAACACACACACACACACACACACATACAACACACACACACACACAAACCACACACACACAACACCCATTACGCACGCACGCACACAAACACGGGAGACGGGATAGCTTAGTGAGAACATTGCGCTCGCAATCTGACGGCCCGGGTTCGATTCCCGTTCAAGGGGATCATTTTCCCCTGGAGTTAACATAAATGCCGACTCCACTCTCCCCAAAAGTCCTTCGGATGAGACTATAAACCGAGCCCGTGCACACACAGAACTCTTACGCACGCGTTAACGCATTCGCTTTTCGAGAGTAGGCACTGTGCCGGAAGAGATGACAATTTACAAAAACGCATACGCACGGATGTTAAAAACACCTGCTTACGCTTTTCTTAAGAGTAGGCCATCTGTGTGCCGAGTGGGACAGATGCAGAACTATTTACCAAATAGACGGCATACCCTCCCTCGCTGTTAACAAAAGCAAGCGGGTACCATTACCATTAATACCTCTATATAAAAGAATAAATAAATAAAACACATACAGAGAGAGAGGAGGTGGAGTGCCATAACAAACGTCAATGGGTCTATACTTTCACAACATCGTCATCCCTGTTTTATGGTTAATGGCATTTTATGGTCAGATGAGAACACACATACGCACATGCATGTGCATGTGCACACACACACACTGTGGCCTCTCTCTCTCTCTCTCTCTCTCTCTCTCTCTCTCTCTCTCTCTCTTCATTTTCTCATCCAGCTGCAATTAGCAACAAGTTGCCACGCTGTCGATCTCTCCCAATGTCCCTCAGTCTTTCAATGGATGCCTATTCAAGGCGGTGTCAGTCCAATTTTTAACCCCCTCACCTCTTGTTTTGTCCCATGATCAACTTGAAATATGCACCAACTCCCACCACCCTTGGTCCATGAGAACTATTGGTGCAGTGGTTAGCAACGTACACTGTTTACTTGGACAGTTGTGGGTTTCAGTCCGCTTAATGTTTAAATTTGTGAGACTGACTATACAGGGTCTGGTGTTGCTCTTTTCCAAATGTGTGTGTGTGTGTGTGTGTGTGTGTGTGTGTGTGTGTGTGTGTGTGTGTGTGTGTGTGTGTGTGTGTGTGTGCCCACGCACGTGGATAAACACAGCATGGTAACAGTCATCGACCATTAGTGCCGTTTTCTCCCTCTCCCCTCCTTTTCTTTATCACCCCTCCACCATCACCACCCCCACCACCACCCACCCCCGCCCCACCTCTCTCTCTCTCTCAATAAACTTTTAAGTGACAAGATCAGTGTGCTTTAAGGAAAGAAAAAAAAACCCAAACGTATCGACGTGTGCGTCCTTCTTTGGTAACTTTACAGCCCTCACAGTAGTGGCTAGCGAATTATAGAGTCATGAAACTAGACTGGAGGGAAGTCTATATCGATAGAAGGGCTAGTATGTTGTTGATATTGTTTTTGCTTTTGCTTTCTTTTTTTCCATCCACCCTCATCTTTTAGCGTTGTGGTTAGTGTAGGCATTACTTGACGAGCATTACTCTTTTTATTATTTTTTGGGGGGAGGAGGAAAAAATCCCTTATATTTTGTTTGCCACCCCCCCCCCCCCACCAAAAAAACAAACAAAACACTACAACAAACACATCACAACATTAGTTGGTAGCGTGTTGTTTTTGTTGGGCGTCTGTATCTTCACATCCCTTGGTTCACCTTCCACGTACACTCTGTCTCACTCACCACACCTGACCTGTGTGGGAATTACTGTGTGACCATAATCAAATACTGAAGAAGAAGGCAGCTTGCATAGCTACTTCCAACCACCTCCCTATATATAGGCAGCCATACCCCGACTTCAGAGATTTTTTGTTCACATTATCTCGAAGAGTTCAGGTTGTTATGATAAAAGCTGGACATGCATGAAAAGAATTTTTAAAAAAACAACATTTTGAGGATTGAAAAAAAAAACCACAACATTTCAAAGATAACATTTGAATACAGGCCTTGGCACTTTGCTTACATTAATAACTGATAAAACTTTTTCGCCTGGCTTATAAGTAGTCAAAAGCTGAGAGGATGAGGAAGAGGGGGATGGAGGTGTCTGTAGATCTTGAATGGGAATGGGGTGCTTTACGAGGGGTGGGGTGGGGGTGGGGGGTAGGGTGCGAGTGTGAGTGCGGCAGAAAAGTGTGTCACTGTGTTTTAGGTTGTTAATGTGTTGGCGTGGCTAGTGTTTGGCGGGGTTTTATTGGCGAATTTGTATCTCTATCAGAAAGCCTCGCCTTCTCTCTCCTTTGTCTGTCTGAGTTTGTTTCTGCCTCTCTGTCTGTCTCTGTGTCTGTGTATCTGTCTGTGTCTGTGTCTCTCTCTCTTTGTATTTTATGTTGCCTGTCTGTCTGGCTCAGTCTCTGTCTGGCTCAGCATCTTTCTGTCAGTCTTTCTGTCTATCAGTCTGTCTGTCTGTCTGTCTGTCTATCTCTCTCTCTCTCTCTCTCTCTCTCTCTCTCTCTCTCCTCTCTCTCTCCTCTCTCTCTCTCTCTCTGCGTGAGTGTTTACAAGGACAAACTGCAAGACTAGGATTGGATTTTAAAAAATCTGTTTCTTTGTGAATTAAAAATCAGCATTTAGTGATTGATTCATTACTACAATCGCTCGTCGATTAGTTCTCCATTAGCACACACACACACACACACACACACACACACCACACACACACACACACACACACACACACACACACACACACACACACACACACACACACACAGCTGAAAACTCAAGAGACAAAACAGCAGCACATCGAAGACTCAAAAAAGAGACAAACAAGCCACCTCGAACAAAAAACGACCAAGCACTGAGTTAACATCCCTCCAGTTGCAAGACCACAATCATCCACTTCTGTCCCATCCTCCACTTCCTCCACTTCCTCCTCCTCCTCCTCCTCCTCCTCCGTTTATCTCCATCTCCGTCTTGCTTCAATGGTACCCGTTTAGCAGCAGTCCTTTCATTCCTCGATAAAAGAAAAAAAAATCCCTGCCACTTGTTCAGTATTAGTCATCATCATCACCATCATTACCATTATGACTAGCATCCAGTAGCAGACGTCTGTCTCTCTCTGTCTGTCTGTCTGTCTGTCTCTGTCTAACTCTGTTTCTGTTTCTGTCTGTCTCTGTCTGTCTCTGTCTGTCTCTGTCTCTGTCTCTGTTTCTGTCTGTCTGTGTCTGTCCTTGTCTCTCTCTCTCTCTCTCTCTCTCTCTCTCTCTCGCTCGCTCTTCTCTCTCTCTCTCTCTCTCTCTCTCTCTCTCTCTCTCTCTCTCTCTCTCTCTCTCTCTCTCTCTCTCCCCTCCTCTCTCCCTCCCCCTTTCGTTCAGGTACAATCCAATCCACATGTTATTTCAAGTGTCTAATACCAAACAAATGCACGTTGTCTCGAAGTATATTTTTCACTCAGTCAAAACGAAAGAACTGATTGGAATTTAATGTTGGCATTGATGTGTTTTGTCTTTATTTCAGGGTAAAGGTGTCTCCATGGTGTTTAACACTGGGGTTTTGTTGAAATGATTAAAAGTGTGTGTTGTGTGTGTGTGTGTGTGTGTGTGTGTGTGTGTGTGTGTGTGTGTGTGTGTGTGTGTGTGTGTGTGTGTGTGTGTGTGTGTGTGTGTGTGTGTGTTGTGTGATTGCATTGACAAACAAGTAATGCTGAAAAGCTACATATTATGTCTACACTGATTGTAACTTGAGAAGCGACTCACTGAAATGGATTTTAACTTATAACATAATGTTGAAGGTGATGAATATAATGGTGATGTGTGTCTGGATTGTAATCACCGATAGTGACAGTGACGACGCTCTTAGTCATGACTGTGTTGAAAATGATGATAACGATAATGCCCTTAGTGGTTTGTTTTGTAGTTGAACATGTTGCATTTCTAGACAATTGATTGAAGTTTTTTCGTTCACTTGTTACCACTCCCCTTCGTCCCTTTCACATGTATTGTGGCCCAGGGCCGAAGTACAGTGAAAATGTTCAGAGTTTAGAGAGTTCAGAGTTCTCCCACCCCCCCCCCCCCCCTTAGTACATATCAATGCTTTCAGTGTAAAAGAACAGTTGTGTCAAGTGTGTATTTTTTATTCATTTGAAATTTTGTACAAATTCGTTGTATGCATGTACATCTACTTCCCCATCTCCCACTTTGTTTTGAATTGTGGCCCAAAGCTGATAGTCAATAACACATTTTCATTCCATTTCATTTCATCTCTTTCACTATCTGTCTGTCTCTCTGCTCTCTGTCTCTCTGTCTCTCTGTCTCTCTCTCTCTCTCTCTCTCTCTCTCTCTCTCTCTCTCTCTCTCTCTCCAGACTTATTTTTTTCTTATCTGTTTTTCAGCTTGTCTATCTATCTGTCTGTCCATCTTTCTTTTAGTCAATTGATCTTTTGGTCTGTCTCTCACCTTTTTACTGTCCATCTGCTTGACTTTCTGAATGTCCTTCTGTCTGTTGGTCCATCTGTCTGTCTGTCTTTCCATCCGTCCGTCCACCTGTCTCTATCTGTCTGTCTGTCTGTCTGCCTGTGAGTATCTCTATTTGTCTGTCTTACTTTCGCTCTTTACTTTCTTTATTAATTGATGTTACTACTGGAGCTCTGTCATCAAAGCTAAGGGTTTAAGTACATTTTATGTACTCTAAAAACTACATTGCTGGTCATAAATTTAGTATTGTGTACCTTGAATATGCACTAACTTAGCCTCGTGTCTCTCCCAAAATCATTGTAGAAATTGGAAACCACTGAAATAGTTTGTTAACTCCACGGTTTGGGATTTATTCTGTCATTCTTTTCTTGAACGGTTTTAAAGTCAAAACAAATGAGTATCAGAAATTATCGAAAATTGTGCTCTTACTGTAACAATGATCGGGTATTTGTATGTATCTGTTCCAGGATATCACCATGATTCCATCCCAGCCGTCACCGTTCAAAATGGCGACGGTGATGCCGAAAAGAATCACGTGGAAGCCAGCACCCCACGATTGGACTGTGAGTCTGCTGCCACCGAGATCATCTTCCACCGTCACCACTGCCTGCAGCAACAGCAGCAACAGGAGCAGCAGCATGAGCAGGAACAGCAGCAGCAACAACAACAACAACAACAGCAGTGGGAACAAGAACAGCAAGAACAACCTCCGCAAGAAGAGACACACGAAGTGGAGTCAGTACATTCAGAAACAGAACAACTGGACGAAGAAGGTGAAGCAATGTGTATTGAGCAGCAACAGCAGCAGCAGCAGCAGCAGCAGCAACAGCAGCAACAACACGAGCAACAACAGGAACAACATGAACAACAGGACCAGCTGCAGCAGCCGAGACAACAAGAACATGAACAAGAAGAACAACAACGTCCATTCCAACAACATCACTGCGAACAGCAACAATGGCGGTTTGGACCTGTCGGAGCAG
>CM054149.1:35647321-35692321 GCA_028751875.1 Rapana venosa | reverse complement strand
TTCAGTCTGGTGAAACCTTATCAGCGTCTCATAGTTGTTGCTTGTCACAACTATTCTGGAGGTTTTTTATATCTTAACTCGGGATTCTTTACTTAACTTTTTCGGGTTTTTTCGGTTAGAATATACAACATAGCTTAAAATACAAACTAGTTGCTGGTTAACCCCCTAGTCTTCATGCTGCACTGTACTGAAGGATGCTAAAGCTCTAGAATTGACAGTTTTCGCTTTGGTTTTTAATGAAATCAGGGTAAAGATATCCCCATCCTTTTATATAAGAATAATTTATCATTCTAGAGTCCACGATCAGCTGAGCTGGTATATAAACAGGTACCAAAATGTAACGTCAAAATATTGTATTGCCATATACTGTGGTCAAGTATTACTTAGTGAACAAACTGTAAAAAATAGTCAAAATATTTTATTACCATTCCCTGCGGTCAACATGTTATGTAAACATTCGTCACGGCTTGCGTGTGTGTATCTAGATAGACCTTGAAAAAGACTACGTTTTCTGTCAAAACTGCAAAATGTCATTGTACTGTGACAAAATGTGAATGAACATCTGGTTAAACATAAAGTCAATGACATCAGTTTGGGGAAAAACATCTGTTGATAAGCACCATATAACACAGAGACATAACACAATGCTTGGCACTTAAAGTAACCATTTTGGTTGGCAAGCAGAACTAGAAATGCGGTTTTTAACAGAACGTTTTAAGTTAAGGAATGTTTTGATTTTGATTTGTTGTGTATAAGCTGTTAAAAAATGTCACAACGTGTACAATCAGCACCACGCCATATCCTGGAAATATAGTCAGCCTTTGTGCATTCATTTCTGCAAACGAAAATGCATAAACAGAACATCACAATTCCACATTTATTGATTCTTTTTCAGTTTTATGCGTGACAGCATTTTTCTTTTATGTGATATGTTATTTATCGTAGAGCCCTGTGTGATACTTAATTAAGTGCAAACTCTTCTTTCGCCAAAACCGCTGGATACAGATAATGTCAATAATCCTAAACAGTCAGCCTTATACTTTGTTAATTTTGATAGATGCTGCAAACCATGTTGCTGATTATTTCGTCACAGTGTTTCTCTAATTATCATGCTATACACTTTGGTCAGATCACTAAGATAAGGGTCTGTGTGCCCTTTTCGTCCTGAGTTGTGACTGCAGCAGACTAGAAACAAAAGCTACTTTTGGTTCCGTGTGTGTGTGGTTGTTTGTTTCGGGTTTCTTTTCTTTGTTTGCTGGCTTCTGGTGGGTTTTTTTTTTTACTGTAGTCTATAATAAACCCCTTTCTAACAGTGAGAGTAAAAACAATATTATTTCCCTGTCAAAGAATGAAAGAACAATACAAACAAAGAAATAGCTTAACAAGCTAAACAAACAAACAAACACGCAAAATTGTAATCATGAGCAGGAAACAAACAATCTACCCCCTGCCTTCCTCCAGATAAACGATAAAATCAAATTCAAATTCAAATTCAAAAGCTTTATTATCTCAAAGACAGAGAAATATTTGAAAAAGCAAGTAGACCATACACTCCACCGGTCAATCCACCATACACACCAGCCAGCATGCAGTGTGTGCTAGGAATGGTGTACCTTGCCCCACACTCTTGGCTACCAGTGAGTGTGTAGCAAGATCTCAGATGAAAAACGAATGAAAAGGAATTGATAGGCTTTTTTTTATACAGATACAGGAATATGAAAGGGTCTATGTTCATATAATGAATGATAAATTAAAGAGGTCGATTTTCATGCGATGAATGATAAATTAACCATCATTTTGTCGTTCACGTGTAAATCTATAAACAGGCTTTGTGATAAGAAACGAATTAACATTTTTTTTAAAAACTATGAACATTTTTTTTATGGGGGGAACAGGAAGAAGGGTGTGTGTGGCCTGTGTACATATTGTACGATGCATAAGGGAAGATTTTGCTGTTGGCTTCATTTTGTTTCTTTTCGTTTCTGAAATTCGTGGGAAACACATTGTTTCTGGCCGGGTGCATTTATATACAGTAAATATTGATACCTTACCCAGAAAAGTGGCAAGCCTGAATTCACCCTTTCCTTCGTTTCTCAATGGTACTCCAATGGAGGGAATGGGGACAGTGGGAGGGTGTGCCGGGATGGGGTGGGGGGTGGGAGATGGGCTGAGATTATCATCCTTGTCTGATGTGAAAGGACGAGTACACTGTAGTTGAGAGGACAGACTTCTGTGCCATGACTAGAACTGTGAAGATGACATGGGTTTAAAACTTGAAAACAATGTGTTGAATTATTGCGTTTACAGCCTTTGAAAACTGTGTTCAACGACACCAATGTCGAACAAAGCTGACAAAACAGCACACAACGTGGTTGAAGATAACTAACTGTGTGTAGACCTGCAAAATATCCAGGACACAGCTGCTTTGCAAATAGTCTCTAGGTATTCTGTATGTAGCACAGAGTAATGTCGCTTTGTTCTTCTGTCATTTTTGCAAAACGGCCGTTTTGATTACTGTGTGTCAAGTAAAGTTAAAAGTGTTTTTGACTTGACTTGACTTGACTTGTCCTTGTCTTTGACTTGGTGGTTTTTTTTAATTTCGCTTCTTTTGTGTATTCTACTAACGAGCCTTGTCATTTTGAGTTTGTTCGTTTGTTTGTTTTTGGGGGTGGGGGTGGTTTTGTTATTGTTGTTTTGTTTTGTTTTCCTTGTTGTTGCTGTTAATTTTGAAACGTACTTCTGTGTATTTGAATGCAATAATGTCTTTGTGTTTTCACAGATGTTGTTGTTCTCTTCATGAGCGCCATCGTTGATGTCTATTACAAAACAGCGGCACGGTGCAATTCTATGTACTGGGATGTACAGGAGCTTTGTCCATAGATCATGCCTGCATTTCCGTAATTGCCCCGGAAGGGGGGGGGGGGGCATTATAGCCGTTTTTGCAGTGTTTTTATTGCTGTTGCTTTTGCTGTGATTTTTTTTCAAAATCCAGATTTATTTTGTGCGAAAAAAAAATTCTCATAATTATGTATGTATGTGATTCTTATTACGTTATGATCAGGAAATAGTACTGGACATTAGTGTTGTTGGGGTTTTTTTTTTATTAACTTATATTTTGCTAAGTCAGCGAAAATATTTTGTCAGTTGTATAATATGTATCCTCGTATGTAAGAACTTTTCTATGGGTTGTTGTTTTGGTTTTTTTTGCTTGTTTTTATACACACTTTCGTACAAATCTTCCCGTACAAAGCCTAGTTTGAGCGTAACTATTTACAAGCTTTAGCTAGAACATTTAGCTACCGGATAGCCCAAAGTATAAAGCGTGCTTGCTTTTGTCGTACTATTTCGTAAGCGCATAATTATTGTTTTGTCTTCAAAGGGCTCTTGTCTGATTTTCGATTCGTTTATGAAGACGCTGGCGTTGATAACGAACTTATAGAACCCGCTGATGTGTTGATGACAGCACGAAAATACTGACCTAAGTAAGCTACCTTTCTACCCTTTGTTTTCATTTGTTTCCATATCATTCTATATTTTTTACTCCATACCATTATTTTACTGATTTGCCTCAAGTATGGCAACCCACTGATCTCGTGTAATATCTATAGTCGACCAGTGACAAGATTTTAAAGCAATTCAAATGAATATTTGTGTTATTATGCATTTGTTTCGGTCTAAACAGCATTTTCTTGGTGTCTGATGAAACTATGATTTACCAGCCTGTCGAAAAGTTTCTGACTGTACAAAGAGTATTTTCAAATAAAACCAGCGCATTCTTTCTAGATCTTGAGGCAAAATGTGGAACATGATAATTATGCAAGTTAATTTCCTTCATCGAAATTGTGTCTGTTCAATGTGAATAGTTAAGATGACTAGTTTTACTTCCTTTAAGTGGCTGTGCCATAGAGTTTCACAGATCAGAAGTTGAATCACAAGACGTCAGCACTGAATGGCACTTTTTATGGATAAATAGTCAACAAGAAAGCTGTTATGTTTTTATATAATTATACATATTGATTTCGATGCTACATTTTTAAAGCTTATATTCTTATCCAAGTCAAATGGTACTCTTAAGGCTTCATAAAATGATGAATCCTTGTTGTAGTGGAAATAAGTGTTTACTATATGTATATATGTATATATATATATATATATATATATATATATATATATATGTATGTATGTATGTATGTATGTTTGCATGTATGTATATGTGTGTGTATGTTGTCAGTAATAAGGAAACAATGATAAAAAGAAAGGTTTTATCTGTTTGTAATTTTAACACATGTAAATCAAAGTAAATATTCCAGCCATGTATGAATCAGTTTTGTGTTGACATTAGCTGTGAGAAAAAAACATATGCAAATGTAAGTATTTGTGATTACAGCCAAGCGTGGATTGCAGCCGCTTTTTAACTATAGCTATTACAAAAAATGTAGATCTTAACCATACGAAGATTATAACTGTATGCTGATTTCAACTGTATGACTATCTAAGTTAAAACATAACTTTTTAACCAAACATAGATTTCATGCAAATATAGACTTGAACCAGACCCCGCCTGCTTAATGAATCTGTTGTCTGGTCACCAGCACAGGATTTAGGAACACCGGCTTTTATGTTTAATACCATTTCTGCTATGACTCAAAATCAATATTTCTTGACCATAAAGAAGAGAAAACAACAGCCCCAAGGTGGGTTTTTTTACGAAAACAGGACTGGAATGAATGAAGATTACATTGCAAGACTGGGCAAGAAGGGGCACAGAATGACAATCAAGTTAGGGCTACAGAAGCCCTGGCAGACGGGCAACTGAATGGCTGGGTGACATCAAGACGTATATACATGGGCACAGAGAGCGGCACAGGACAGGAACCGATGGACAGCCGCTACAGAGGGCCACATCCTGCCTGTAGCAGGTGGACAACGCTAAGGTGTACATGATTTGGGGGGTGTCACTGTGGGTTTTCCGACACGGTTCTGCAGCTGACATGATATATCATTCAAAGTTTTCAAACAGTGTTTTCTGATCCTTGTTCTTGTATTTTCTGCTTTTTGTTTTAGTCCCTTCGCTGAAATATAAAACAGTGATAGAGCAATGCACGTTGAAACAATAGAAATTAGAAGAAAAAAATTAAGAAAGATGGACGTCAGAGTTTTTAGATATATCCTATTCCATGAATGCAGCAATGAAAAATCTATCAACTTAATTCCTTGCAAAAGACATGATTATGAGCATCAGCAACAATCCCTTCACCAAGATAATGGTAACTCTAGTCAGCTCTGTCTTCAGAACATCTGCAGCAACAGCAGCATGGCAGGGCTGGTCCAATCTTTGATGGTCTGCATCATCCAGTTCTTCATCTGTCTGTCCCCTGCGTCTTCTTCCCTCAAGTGTCCCTAGCAGGACGGTCTTGGCAAGAGAGTTATGACGAGTGACCTGACCAAACCGTGACAGCTTCCTCCTCTTTATTACAACAGCCAGAAGGAATTCCTGTGGCCCAGCTTTCATGACTATCACCTCTTTGCCAACACTGACTCGTTTAGTTCTGTGGTCCTGCCAAGAGATGTGTAGAGTCCTTTCTCAATGATTTGGTTTCAAAAGCTTGGACACCCTCTTTTCCTGTTCTGCAGTCAAGGTCCAGCTTTCACACACGTGAGAGCTTTAGCCAACCTCACCTTTGTTGGGAAGCTGATCTCCTTGCTCTTCCACATCCTGTCCACCTTTGCCGTGGCCGGGGTTGCAAGGGCTAGTCTGATCTTCCATGCCACAAGACGAACATGTATACAGTAGGAATCCTTGTTGGTGGCAAAGACTATTGAATTTTGACTTATGTGCCATGATTTTGTTTGTTTGTTTGTTTGATTGATTGTTTGGGGTGTTTTTTTCTTTAACTGAGGGCCAGGTATGAAAGGTGGAGTTGGTACTTCTTACTTTAGTTAGGGTTGGATTTTTTTTTTTTGGTTTTGGGGGGTTTGTTGTTGGTTTTGTTTAGAAGGGGGGATAGAATTTCGCCTTTTTGTTTGTTTTTTGTTAGTATTTGTTCTACTTTTTATGTGCCATGTGAAGAAATGAGCAATACCATATCTATCACGATTTTTTTTCAAAACACCTGAGCCATATATACATGTGCATTTATTCAGCATAGACGTCAGCTAAAACCACGCCTGTTTTTACTAAGCTTTTAAACAGTATACCAAATTATATGTATATATAACTATATATAACACTTGATATAACACTATATATATATATATATATATATATATATATATATATATATATATATATATATATATATATATATATATATATATATGATTGTGTGTGTGCGTGCATGCGTGCGTGTGTGTGTGTGTGTGTATGTGTGTGTGTGTTGTAAACGCTTATTCATTTTACATCAAGAGGCAATTTTAAAGGAATGTTTGTATCAGTTTGTGTTAATTTATAGATGCATGCAAATAGTGACCAGAAGTTTGAACAATTAGTTAAATGATGTTCGAAAGCACATACGTATGGACTTGTTTAGCGTGTGTGCTATATAGGTGCGATTCTTCTTCTTCATCACCATCATCATCGTCTTCTTCTTCTTCATCTTTATTTCATCATCTTCATCTTCAGCAGCAGCAGCAGCAGCAGCATCTTCTTTTTCTTCATCATCATCATCATCACCATCATCATCATCATCACCATCATCATCATCATCATCATCATCATCTCTTCTTCTTCTTCTTCTTTGCTTTCTTGTTGTTGTTGTTGTTCTTCTTCTTCTTCTACTTCTTCTTCTTCATCAACAACATCATCATCATCATCATCATCATCATCATCATCAACAGCAACAACAACAACAACAATAACAACAACAATAGTATCATCATCGTTATTGTCATTATTTTTCATTTATGTTTATTATCATTATCATTGTTGTTACCTTTATCAGTATTACTATCGTCGTTATTATAATTATCATTATTATTATCATTATTATTATCATTATTATTATCATTGTTATTATTATTGTTATTGTTATTGTTGTTGTTGTTGTTATTGTTGGTTTTATTATTATTATTATTATTATTATTGTTGTTGTTGTTGTTATTATTATTATTAACATGTTGTTGTTACTGCTGCTGTTGTTTTAGTGGCAGGGGCGGTTGTACTTCAGCGGTATGGAATTTTGATCCAGTTTTCCATAACCATTATGTTCAACTATACAGAGATCATAATTTCAACGTTTAGAACAGATTTGGGCTATATTTTGAAATCTGCAGTTACATTTTTTTCTAAAGTTCATCTCATATCGTACAAGTTTAATTTTTAATCCCTCATTTTTTTCTTTCCAATCAATTAAAAGCCCCCACCCCCACCCCCTAACCCCCCACCCACCCCCACCCCCATGAAAAAAATCGAAGAGTGTCGCAGAAAACTGAAAGGCTGACAGAGCTGAGGTTACTTTTCTTTCTTTTCTTGTGGCACACAGATCTGGCTTACATGCCGACACTATGGCTGTAATTTCGTCTGGAAAATCGCAATAGATAGGGTGGGTTTTTTTAGTTCTACGAATCCAATGCTTGTCAGTAAGTACCATTTTCTAACTTGTAAGAAATGTGTGGTGCTCTGCAAGGCGTCATCTTTACGTTTTTGTTGACTTGCTGAATCTCGAACATTCATTTTTATTAGCTCTTTGTGTGTGTGTGCGTGTGTGTGTGTGTGTGTGTGTGTGTGTGTGTGTGGTGTGTGTGTGTTGTGTGTGTACAAAAGTTTTTTAAAAAAGAACAAAAGAAAAGACAAAAAAAAGAGAAAAAGGCCCCGAACTTTACAAAAAAATCTTGTTAAAAGCTAGGTACCCTTATTCCTTCAATACCGCCAGAGATGCATAACTTGAAACCAGGGATTCTTGTCCTTCAACAGTCAGAGAGATGCACACCTCAAACACCATGGATTGCAGTCTTGGTAATGTAGCTGTCGTGTATGCAGATAGCCAGCTGGTATTTAGCAGAAATGGCTGACAAGGTATGTGTGTCCGGTTTTTTTGTTGAGAAGCTAACCTTAATTTTTTTTTTTTTTGGTATGTGTGTCTTTTTTCTTTTGTTTATGAAAACCCTCCAGCAAATGAACATTGTGACATGCAACATGTAGTTCAACTTTAAAACGTGGACATAAGTAATTCATTGTTATTGTGCAGAGGCAACTTCAGTATAATGTTATTATATAAATCTGTATTATTTACTCTTACGAACCCTGGACATAATCTTTATTCGGGTCGTTCTGGGTTTGTTTTTTTTGTTTTTGGTTTATTGTTGTTTGGGGGAGTTGGGGTTGTTTTGTTTGCTTTTTTGTTGTTTTTTCTCTTTTTTGGAGGGGTGGGGGTGTCTTGATTGATTCATGGTTGAATTTCCTGTAAACCAAAGCAAGTTTCGTATATGTTTTACAGTGATCCTATACCATTCAATTGTGTCATTCGTTTTGTCATATTGACTTTGTGAATGTGTGTGCGTGTTTAAGGACAAACACTCATGTGTCTGGAGAGTCGTGTACTAGGGGCTGTTGAAAGCAAAGCCAGCTCAATCCAACAAACAAAAACCCCAAAATCATGCCCTGTTATAAATGTTGTGCACCACAAAATAATAAAAGCGATCACATCCCTCCACCTCCGACATGTTTCTTTATGCTATATCCCAATTGCGTCCAGTCTGTTAGTACTTCTTGATAAGCACCGCATATTCAGCCGTTTGATTTGTATACCCCTTTTCTATATACACCGTTTGCAGCACGTTTTTGCCCTAAAGCACGTCACCGTATGCCTTTTTGCATAATTTATGCACATTTATGAACGAATTCCATATTTGGAAGAGTCAATAAAGCACCGATTGTATATACGCTGTTGTGGGGTTCAGAGCTAATTGGATAGATGAGACTATTCTTGATACGTCTTTGTTCAGTGTTTAACCACAAACGTTAATGAAATAAGTAAAATGTAGGTATGTTTTTTTTTTTAATCTGTAATACATATGACGTTCTTACATTATGAACTATGGCATTTTTGTTGATACATCATGACGAATGATTTGAAAGGGATACACGGTTGGTGCAACTCACCCTAACCACTACAACGTCTGGTGTACATGTTGTTCCGTGAGTGACGTGTCTTACCTTTTACCTGTGTGGCAGTGTCACAGACCTGTGTTGTGTGAAATGGCATACCCTACCTGCTACACTCTTTGTTTGTCACTCAGTTGATAAGAAACATAACTGTTTTTGCTACAAAAAAGTGATGTTTCTCAAGGCATATGCTAACGAGTCCTATATGTCACAAATGGGCTATGTAAAATGTGTTATCTGCTACAGGGTCCAATGTGTAGCATGCAAGCATTTCGTGTAAAAAAAAATTATGCACGCTTTCCCACTACAAAATCTTCTTTGTCACAGGCCTGTTGTGTGACATACCCTTCATGATTCAGGAAGAGTTGTGTCACATGTTTGTTGTATAGAGTACCTGTATATTACAGAATATAAGATGTGATAAGCCACATGTCTCTGTTATTCCGTTCAATGTGTTACAAATTTGACGTGTAACATGTCACGGGATATCTTGTGTCGCAACGCGTGCTATGTGTAGCATGCTTTGCATGTCACAACATCCAATTCGTGTTACATCTGTGTTGTGTTGCATCACTCTTCCACAGAACGTGTTGTGTCACAAATATGTTGTGTCACATACCCTATGATATATGATATGATGATCACAGCATAGTACTGCTCCTTTATTCTACTTATTCATGTATTTTCTACTTGTATTGCAACTGTTTAATAAATATTATGAACAGTCTACTTTTTAAAGGCAGAAATGGATCTCATATTCCCCGAAAATATGTTTGGTTGTATTCCGGGATCACAGCTGTTGGAAGGTTTGAGAAAGATGTTCTCCCTTCAAGTTTTTCGAGAAAGATTTTCTCCCATTAGAGTGTTTCGAGAAATATTTTCTCCCATTAGAGTGTTTCGAGAAAGATTTTCTCCCATTAGAGAGGGGTTGTTTATTTATCAACTGCATCGTGTATTGTTATGCATTTTGAATTTTTTTTTTGCTTGTGTTAGTGGGTTTCATTTTCACTTCCAAGAAACTGCATGAGAAAATGTGTTGTATTCATATTGCCTACTACTGTCTCAGATTCCCGTGGGATCTGTTGATTTATGTTCTGTCTTCCCTTTTTTTCCTCTTATCTCTTTTCTAGGGACGGGATAGCTCTTGCTCGATCGCTCTCTTCTTTTCCCCCAAATTGTCCGTCAGTGTTACCCGTTATGAGATGAGTTTGCGCTTTTTATTCCCCAGACCCAATGTATACCCTCTTTTCAATAAAGATGCCGCCTCTAATGCTGGCCCTTATCTCTGTCGCCTCCCCTACGTTTAGTTTTCTTCCTATCTCTCTATCTTCTTTTCTTATTGCTTCTCCAAATTGTTCCTGTCAGTTGACTGTTAATTGAGCATATATTTGGACTTTTTTTACCCAGACCAATGATACATTTCTTCATAAATTTGCCTATCTTAATACTTGATTTTTTGTTATTGTTTTATTATAACCCTTCTTCTTTTTTTTTCGAATATGTACTGTTTACTTACTAACAGATTTTGCTTTTCCCTCACCAATTATAATTTTTCAGAGAGTTGCTTCTTAATATTTGAATTTTTTGTGATTTGTTTATAATTATAACACCTGTTTATTTTTTTTTCGAATAAGAATATTTCTCACAAAAGTTGCTTCCACTCACACTTATTGATTTTTCAGGAGGGGTTGGCTTGTTTGATTTTTGGAACTTCCCTTTTGTCATATCCCTAGTACTAGATCAGCACATTTAAACGCAATTGATCCATCTGTTAGTGTGCTATTTTGGTGCTTTTATTTGTGACGAAATGGACATAGTACACACACACACTTTATGTGACTCTGTGACACACCAGATTGTGTTTTTAAGACACCCTCTGACCAAGTCAGGAGCGCCTAACCCCTGCCTAAGAACACAAACGACGTGTGACAAAGAGGAGTCACTTTTGTGAGAAACTCAACTTGTCATACATTGACATTGTGATACAGTTTTGCCTGTGGAATAGCTGGCTTCCTTTCGTTGTTGTTGCTGTTGCTGGTATTGCTGTTGTTGTCATGTTCCTCAGATTAATCTCCTGGAGATTGCCTAAAACACCCTGACTCTATGATCACATCTATGAATTATTCTGAGACGGTATACGCACCTCAGATAGAGATATATGTACGAAATACAGTCTGTATATTTATGGAGGTTTCAAAACATCTCGCAATAAATGAAGCCTCTAACTTCCTAGGATTTTTGTTCTTTCACTGGAGCATTCATACTACCATACTGGGTACTGGATTTCGCTGAAAACAATCACGGAACTGCAGTAAAACTACAAGGATTTTTAGTGTAGGTTTTTGTACTTTGCTTGTGACAATAGCCGACAAAGCATTTGGCTAAGCAGAGAAGACTATGTACACCAGACACGTTACAGCATGGGTCTGCTGTAAAGCACAGCCAATGTCCTTTTTGGTGTTATATTTGATATTGTTGTTATGAGTTCCCAGCTTACACTGGCGGGAGAGGGATCACCCCGAATATTTGCGTGGATTCACTCAGCTCACCTACCTTGGAATTACTGTAAGATTTTAAGTACACACTGGATGAAAAAAATAATGCGCCCATGACTGTTTTCAAGTATCTCAACCTGTAGCACGTAGAAATACTTCCATTTTAGATTTTTTTTCTTTTGAATCAGCTTTTCATTCTGAGGACAGTCTCAGCGTACAACTTGGGTTTTTTTCTGAAATACAATTTCAACATAACATTTCCAAAAAAGCAAATCAACATTTCGGGCTGTACAGTTAAACTTACATCACTAATTGATAAAGTTTTGGTCTGGGTTATTTGCTTTTTGTGATACCTGGGTATATTAGCACACGTGGTACGACTTGGTACACACTGGAGTTGTACCCAGTTGTGTTGTTTTATCCAAAAAAACAGTATTTTAGTGTATGATACTCATAATAACACTACAGTTTTATTACAAAGTCAACACCGTCCTTTGCTATTCTGAACCAGCGTCACAATTTATTTTGGAGAGTCTTTTTTTTCACATTTCTACATACTTAAAGCTGAATGGCATATTTTTGTATACTGAAAATAATGTCTTTTGACTGGAAACGAATGTCTATTGCCGAAGCAGCTGTGCAAAATATCGTTGATGCGTTGTGTATGGTCATATACTGAGATAGAAATTGTTGGGTTTTGATTTGGGGGTTCATGGTTGAAGCATTTTTTTTAATATTAAGCTTTGGCGAGAGTCTATCTGTCGACAATTTAAAATGTGTTGTATAAACATTTGGTTCTTCAGAGGTTTTTGTTTCTTTAGACATCATGTGAACTAATCTATTTTTGTTCGTATTTTTCATTTTATCATAGTGTGTTTTCTTTTTTACATCAATCTCTCTCTCAGCGCGCGCGCGCGCGCGCGCGCGCGCGCGTTCCTTAGCTGAAATACTCTGAGGCTACCCAGAATTAGTATTCCATTTCACCTATGGCTGAGAAATCTCTGTAAAACCATAAGCTTACTTTGGAGCAAAAATACTGGGTACAGGATATGATGTTTCTAAAGTAAGGAACATCCAGTTCCTTTTTGGGGGTAAAATATTGGCCACTACTAGGCCTACACCTAACACCTTTTCGACTTACTCCCTTTCCTTTGTACACAATCATATAAGAGATTTTTTTTAAAGATTACATCTCTAATACTCCATGGGTGAAATTGTCCAAAGTACACACTATCTTTTTCTGTTGTTAAATATTGTGCATGTCCGGTATGTGAGACAATGAATCTGAGGTGTAGGACAGGTTAACCATTGTTTTCAAGAAAATGTCAGGCATTGATGACACATGTCTCTTAGGTCGTTACACATTCAACACCTACCCAATTTTTAAAACGCCACTAACATTAGTACCACAATGTCGTTTTTTTCTGAAAGTTCACACCGTCCCTTGCAGTATTGAATCTATATCACTGTTTATGTTGGGGAGTTGTTTCTTTTCATAAGATTACATACTTGATTAAGCTGAGTAACATATATTTTTGATAACGTAAAAGTTGTTTCTGAATTTTTTTTTAAAAACCTATATCTAGCCTCTGTGGCTAGGCATGATATTGTTGATGTACCTTGTAATTACTGATGGGTGTACCCATTCGTTGCTATGACAGTGGCTTTTTTGGTAAAAGGGGTGACAAACTATTTTGAGTAATATCAACAAATTTCGATTCGCGTGGTCCAAGTATTTGAGGGTTTTGACACTTTGAGATTGATAGATAGAATGTTAATTTAACACGAATTTAGTACACTTTTTAGTCAGAGTGTTTTGAGATTGCTTCCATTTATTTCAGTTTTCTGTTTTATAAATGTTTGGTTGTTGACATTTGCGTACACACACATATCTCTCTGTCTCTGTCTCTGTCTCTGTCTCTCTCTCTCTCTCTCTCTCTCTCTCTCTCTCTCTATCACACACACACACACACACACACACACACACACACACACACACACAATTAGATCGAATCCATTTTTAGAGTGAGCATCTGTTTCCTCAAGCTTGAAATCGAGTGAGGCATATTTTTTTAGAAGACGTTCATACGTTAGCTTTTAATCTTTGTCCAGATTTGGATCTTTTCAATGATTTTGATCATTGATGGATTTTGATCTCTGAATAGATTTTGATTGATATTGATCCTTGAAATGTTTAATATTTTGTGTTTGATACATTCCTTCGCGTGACGAACCTTTGGCAACGTTGCTCCAGCTTTTCCATTTATACCATCCCTAGCCGCCCCCCCCCCACCCCACGCACCTACCCCTCCTATAATCACACACCAAAAAAACCCAATGCCTTTTAACTTTTGGACATATTATACCCAACAACAAAAAGGTGTCATAACTGCAACTGCCGGGTGTCTCTGCATTTTTAGCAGTTTTGAGTTTATCTTATCGTGTTGTTTTGGGGTTTTTTCATTTTTGCTTGTGTTTTTCCTTCCATTGTATTGATTCATGTACTGACCTAGAGGTACTCTGTTATTAAGTGTGCCAACGCTCTTTGCGTGGCTCCAAGATAAAACTTGACTTTGCTTTGATGTTTGAAACATGTGCCATTTGGGGGGTTGTTGGATAGTTCTATTTCTATTTTATTTGAATTATCCTTTTATCTATTTGTTTATTTATCTATTCATGGTACATCTGTCGATCTCTGTACTGTTAAAAAGTACATCGAAGTGTAGGACAGTGGGATCAGGGGCAGAAGTGCTCTCCCCTTACGGCTGCTCGGTTTCCCAGATGATTTACGACTGAACAATGGGCCTCCATGTTTCGTAATTCTAACGCTCCATATTCACCATCATAACAACGATTAATGACGTGTGTACGGGCTTTACTTTAGCAAAACCTTATCTGAATGTTAAGTGAAGCATATTTACAAGTTTACCTGTTTCTTGATTTATGTGTTGATTTTTGTTTTGTTTTTGTTTTTTATTGACAAACATCATAATTTTGCTGGGTTTTTAATCTCTCTAAAATTTCAAACCTTACATTGTTCATTCTGTAGACAGAAAGAATGAGTGACCAGTTATTGTAGATATAGATTTACAGCTGCACTGGTGGATGCACAGGTTGGCGCACGGGTATGTATTACGGGGGGGAGAATGTAGGTATTTGCAGATTTTTGGCAAACTCGTCATAGACTGACTATGGTAGCCATGAGGATGAACCCATCTGCCTGAGAGGTTTGCAGTCTAGAGGTCTTCACAAATAAAAAAACACATTTTTTAAAGAGTTTTATTGGGTTCATTCGAAACGTTTTTACTGTATCCTGAAAAGAACGGCTAGTTACCACAAAAAGGATTTACGAGGTCTTTATAATAAATGAATAATAATAATAATAAATGGAATTTATATAGTGCTATGGAGGCACCGTGGTCGAGTGGTTTAGGCGGTCAACTCGTGATCCAGAGGTCGCGGTTCGATCCCCGCTCGGCTCGGTGCTGTGTCCTTGGGAAAGACACTTTACTCCTATTTTCCTCACTCCACCCAGGTGTGCAAGTGGGTACCAGCTCTGCTGGGGAAGTATCTGGCGACAGACTAGCGTCCTGTCACAGGGGTGGTGAAAAACCATCAGTTCGCTTAACGCTACAGAAACCGGGATAAGCTCCGGCTCTATGGGCCTTCTAGCTCGAAAGAAGAACTTTACATATATTGCTATGTCTTGCAAAAACCAATCAAGAGTAATAAGATAAAAAGGTAATGCTTAATATCTTACAGACGGAAAAACCAGTTACAGATTGATAGATTCGGTTTACATTTGACATAGTGACTTGCAAAGACCATCCTGCAAGGAACAGTCCAGGGGAAGAGAAGACGGGGCAGACAGAGGAGAAAGTGGGCCGACGACATCCGTGATTGGACAGGGGAGGACTTCAGTGTCACCCAGGCACTTGCCCACGACCGCGCTAAGTGGAGCCAGCTGGTCCACCGTTCGTCCACCATGCAGCGCCCCCACGACCCTGGCGGGTTACGGGACCAGTGAACAGTGAACAGTGATACTACTATTAGTGTACATTACCAATTATTGCTGTACATTACTTTTTTCATATCGTGCACTTCTCTTTATTCAAAGAAAAGACAAGTAAAATATTTACACAGTTTTGTATTGATCGATGCAGTAGCTTTTCTTTCTTAGAAGAAGACATAGAACGCAGTGTGTTATGCTATATTTTAATAAAAAGCATCGAAATTAGTAACTACTGTTGAACCTATTCTGTATTATTGTAAACCAGCTCATAGAAAGTCATCTTTGTCTTGAAACTGCCTAAAAACTTATGCCACCTAGTATATGTCCGTAAATCTGTCTACTATGGATGTTTCCTGAGAGTAAATAGCTTGAAAAATGACACTGTTTTGATGTATGTAATAAATAGTGTTCAGTACATTTCAAGTAATGTACAAATACTAGCAACTGTTTATTATCTATATGCACGTACTTTGGAAGTAATACGCACATAGAAACGTTTTAACAAGGGAAAAACGGAGTGTTATAAAACAAAACAAAACATGATTGAGAACTGGTCAATATCTACATTATGGCTTCCAGTCCACGCAAAACTGTGCATTTGCATTTGAAGAATAGTTGACTGAAGGTAATTCTTATGCCGAATATGACTGAAAATAAACTCAACTTGAATTTTTAAGGTGATTACTGTAATTATGATTGATATGAGCGAAAAGAGGCAACCAAAGCAATTGCTAATGACTTTCACTAAATTGTGGATAGTCATAGCAAACTAATACACTAGAATCAGTGACTTTTATTTAAAATGTTTGTGATACAAAGCCACTTCTGATGGACATGATTTATAGTAGATACTAAGCGACATTTGCCGTGTGTGCAATTTTGGTCATGCAGCTGCTGATAGACTGGTTTAGGTGTTATCAATACAAATAATTACAATGGAATCCATGAACTGGTTTAGGTGTTATCAATACAAACAATTACAATGGAATATACTGGTTTAGGTGTTATAAGTACAATTGATTACGATGGACTATGTAGACTGGTTTAGGTGTTGTAAATACTACTAATAACAATGGAATAGATAGGCTTGTGAAGTTGTTCTCAATACAAACAATTGCAACGGAATATATAGAGTTGTAAGTTGTTATTAATACAAACAATCACAATGGAATATATAGTCTGGTTTAGGTGTTATTAATACGAGCAATCACAATGGAATATATAGAGTTGTTAAGTTGTTATTAATACAAGCAATCACAATGGAATATATAGAGTTGTTAAGTTGTTATTAATACAAGCAATCACAATGGAATATATAGTCTGGTTTAGGTGTTATTAATACGAGCAATCACAATGGAATATAATTATAGACTGGTTTAGGTATTATTAATACAAACAATTACAATGGAATATTTAGAGTGGTTTAGGTGTTATTAATACGAGCAATCACAATGGAAAATATAGACTGGTTTAGTTGTTATTAATACGAGCAATCACAATGGAATATTATTATAGACTGGTTTAGGTATTATTAATACAAACAATTACAATGGAATATTTAGAGTGGTTTAGGTGTTATTAATACAAACAATTACAATGGAATATACAGACTGGTTTAGGTGTTATCAATACAAACAATCACAATGGAATATATAGACTGGTTTTGTTGTTATTGATACAAACATTTACAATGGAATATATAGACTGGTTTAGGTGCTATTAATACGAGCAATCACAATGGAATATATAGACTGGTTCAGGTATTATTAATACGAGCAATCACAATGGAATATATAGACTGGTTCAGGTATTATTAATACGAGCAATCACAATGGAATATATAGACTGGTTTAGGTGTTATCAACACACAAATAATTACGATGCAATATATAGACTGATTAAGGTGTTGTTAATACGAACGATTACAATTGAATGTATAGAATGGTTTAGATGTTAAAATACAAATAGTGACAATGAATTATATAGACTTGTTTAGGTGTGATCAACACAAATAATTACAATGGAATACAGATCTAGTGGTGGTGCTTTCGAATAGGAAGAAAATGTCTATAGCTTCAATCCACCTAAAGCTCATGCCTTACCTGTTCCTTAAAACTTAAAGTAGTGGGTTGGAGCGAGTCCTTCAGACGAGACACAAATATCTTGTGTGCGATATGCATTTAGCACTCATAAAAGACACACAAACACACACAAACAAAAACAGTAAGTGACAAGAGAGCCACTTCCAGAAAAATTCTACAGAGCAAGTAAAAAGTAAGTACATTAGTACAAACAATATTTTTATTAAACAAAGAAACAAATGCATCCTACATCGATGATAGCCACTCTTCAGGTGTCAAAGCTGTGTCATTTATTGATGAGAGCAAAGTGCCAAGGCCTATATCCAAATGTTGTTCTGTTTTTAAAATAGTACCATGAGATTGTTTCCGCATAATGGGCTCTAAGTATTACAAAGCTGCACTTGCTTTTAAAGGGAGAAGTGTTTTGAAGTCACAGCAGGGCTGCCTATATGGCCACGTACTTAATAGCATTCCATGAATGAAAGAAATTATATTGTCATTAAGTCATGGTCCTATTATCAGATTTTTTTTTATAGGTTAACGATTTTTATTGGTTGTATGAATTTCAAATCAGTTTTGAAGCTGTTACTTTTTCCATTCAACTTTCTTATTTATGATTTTAATTGGTGTTTCTTATAGTTGTTTAATGCCGATAATAAGCTATGTGCACACCCCAAACCACTCCCCCTCTCACACACACATACATACACACTCACCACACACCACACACACACACACACACACTCACACACACACACTCACACACACACACACACACACACACACACACACACACTCACTCACTCACTCACACTTTCCTGTCTGATATCACTAATAAGTGGAAGGACGTTAAACTGAAGAACTGACTAACTGACTTAAAAGCAGTCATTCAGCCAAACTTCTCATCCAGTGAGTATCTTTGGTCTCAATGTCATTCATGGGTGTGGTGAATGAGACAAAGCGACTAGTCTGGATGAGCTTCAAGGTGTTAAGCTGGGGAACGCCAAATATCCAGCAATGACAACAACAACAACTGCAACTACAACAACAACACGATTCCTCCTGTGGCTGACTCGAGTATAAACAAAAAGATTTTATTGACAGAAAAACCTAGATAAGTACAAAACTCAACTGCACAGAAGTGGTGGAATATTTTGTTTGTTTGAGGGGTTTATTTAGCTCAATATTAAGCATGTAAAATATCGTTTTTACGATCAACTCTTTGGTGTACATATTTATGTAGGTTGGGTTGGGGGGGTGTTTGTTTGTTTGTTTTGTTTTGTTTGTTTGTTTTTTGTGTGTTTGTTGTTACTTATGGCAACACATAGAGAATGGTTTAGGTAGTGCCACTTTCTTCACCCCGAGCTTAGACTAAGTGAATTCGCATTTGTAACTGTTGAATATTCCTACAGACCATGAAATGAATGTTGTTTATCTTGAAATCCCCGAAGATTTGATAACACGTTTTAAATCTTTGCCTTTGAATTGTCCAAACTATCGTTGTATACTGCAAAAAAAAACTACAGACTACTTTTGTCCCTCAGCCTAGAACGGTTGTGGAGGCATTGCGCTGGCAGAAAACACCAGCTATCGTCGTCTATGGCGGTCCTGTGGCAATTCTTGAGTCTTGCCCAAGCTCTATGGGCTCATTCAGGGGCATATCGTGCCACCCATCTCTTTCAGTGTCTGCCTCTCTGTGTATAGAGGACAAAACTAACTTACCAAGTTGCAGTATGTTGATGCACGCTACACGTGTGACTAGAAACTAACCTTAAGGTAACATACACATAATTGCGATGGTTGGAAACTAAGCTGTTGTCCATGCATAGAATATTATGAAATGTGCATTCACCATCCAAAACATGAAGTAACTCGAAACTGATCAGGCAGATGTACAACTGTTGATTTATACAGTGCTGAGCTTTGTTTCCCAAAACCTCAGACTTGTGTCGTGAAAGGAGCTTGTCATTTCTGTAGTAACTATTTTCAGACTAGCACCATTTTGTTATTTGTTGTAGTTAATGAAGTATTTTTTATATAAAAGTTGATGTCACATTCATCAAAACCTAATACAATCGATTTGATTTTAAGGGGAAAGTCTGAGTATGGCATATTTATTACATTAAACTCGGTGACGTTTCGTATTTGCGCACTTATAAATGAGATAGTAGCAATTTGAAACCAATATGAAGTCGTAATCTTTGTCTTGGACGTGATCATCGCCAGTATGCACAGATTTTTTTAGTGAAGTGAAAGATGACTTGAATGGCTCAGGATGAATAAACTGGTAAAATGGTTGCAATTGCCAACTATCAGCATATAAACCACAAGAAATCAGGATTATCTACCTCTTGTCAAAACACAAATATCCCACAAAAAGTCTGTCATGTTGAAAACAAATCTACTTTTCTGATACGATATCATGCTGGATCAAAATTTTATATTCTGAAGCATTTTTATCTTTTTTTTAAATCGGTTTTTTTTTTTTGGTGCATTATGCACAACATCAGTTGCTGTAACTCAACTCAATGCAACGTAAGTGATTTTTTTTTTAAACGTATGATTTGAAACAATGTGAATAAGGTAGGGGATGATGTTGATGTAGAACAATATCTGTTATAATAGCTGTATGTTGAACCAAAATAAAGACGTCTACAATAATATGCCGGAACTAAAACAAACTATCTATCTGAAACATGCAGCTCATGCCCTAGAAATTCAGAGAGTGTGTCTAAGGCACCAATAGTCTTTCTTACTGCAACAACATTATTAACGCCTACGTTGTATACCCCGATCCCTTCTTTTAAAAATAAGCAAACCCTCCACACAGGCTTGTACTGTACTAGCAATATATCTGTCTTCCACTTTTATCTGAACGTTTTGTGTATCCATTGCCAATCGATTTTCCCTGTTGACTTCTTCAATTTTTTTTGGTCTATTCATTAATATTTTAGTTTTTGCTGTTTTACAGTGTTTAAGTTCTTTCCTATATTGATGTACTCAATTTCCTATATTGATGTACTCAATTTCCTATATTATTGATGTACTCAATTTCCTATATTGATGTACTCAATTCCCTATAATGATGTACTCATTTTCCTATATTGATGTACTCAGTTTCTTATATTGATGTACTCAATTTCCTATATTGATGTACTCAGTTTCTTATATTGATGTACTCAAATCTCTTTTCTTTTTTTTAATTGCTCCATCATGGCTGGAAAAAACCACCTCGAAATACACATGAACTACTTGTCACTACACTTTAATCAATCTTGTTTACATGGTTACTGTATATTTGTCTTGCCAACTTTCTTTGAAAAAAATTATATTGATGGTGGATATTTTTTTGTGTGTACATATGTTATTACAGGAAAGGGATTCCACGACCAACGTTCAATATGCACGTGTACTGAGAGCAATACCTGTCACTGAAGCACCTTCCCAGTGCTGGGGTCAGTCTCGGTTTCCTACACCTTACTTCACTAGGAATAGTCTGCACAGGCAAAACCTAGATAATATAATAGGTTACCAAGAATTACAAAGACTGGTGGATATAATGTAATAACAATGTATGGAATTTATATAGCGCTGAATCTTGTAAAGCATTAAATCAAAGCGCTCAGATGACTTTTTTTTATATCGAGGATAATGGAATAAGCACTCATGTGCTTTTATACATCCAGTCCCCGTGTGTATGCGGTTTTGTAAATGTTGTCATCTGTTCCTACCAGTAACCAGAACTTTGCAAACCAACTTTAGTGATTTTTCAAGAAAGGTGTAGAACAGTACGCTGTGGAAACTATGAGAACTCGTGTACTGTGCTTCTCTGAAGCGGACAGACACACTGCAGAAAACCCAGGCAAGACCAGCGCTCTGGATGTTGTTTTGATGAGGTATCAGCGAAGTCGATGTCTTTCAAAGTTTCTTTCTGTTAGCCTGGTTCACTATGTACCTGTTGTTTTGGGGGGTTTTAACAGTTAAAATAGAAAAGTTAAGTATCACCCTAAAAAGAAAAAATACAACAAAAAAGACGAGGAGAGAAAAGGGAAAGAATGAGACAAACACAAAGGGCGAGAGGTAAAAATCAACACAGGACAATTAAGAAAGTAATCCTCGGGCCTAAAAAGCAAAAAGTATGGGTTTGATCCCAACTTTTCTCCCATCCACTTAACCTTGAATGGTGCTCTGGGCGCTAGTGTTTTGAATGGTGCTATAAATCGAGGTCCCGTGTGGGACTCGCATTCAGTGCCCGTAAAAGAACCCACAGCAGCAAGAGAAGTGTGCCTGGAAAAATTCTTCAGAAAAAAAGTCTCTCTGACAGGGGAAACGCATATGCATGCAGAGAGAGAAAAAAATATGATGTGGCACTGTTCCTGTGACAATGCGATCTTCCCCGAAAGATCAGCATCGATTCCACGCAGAGTTAAGCGGTATTCAGCTCAATTCAATTCAATTTAAAAGAACATGTAAAACTGTACATCTGTTTGTGGTGTGGTTATTGACAACGCAAGCAGCTTTTATTCTCATTAAAGTAATGGTTAAGATTTTAAATCCTTTCCCCACTTCCATCCTTTACTTTCCAGTCATTGGTATTGGGAGCCTTTCACCCGTGATGGCATATTTTCTTTTAATAGATTGAAACCGAAACTGACTCCACTCTGTTCCATGTTCCCTCCTCCCCCCCCCCCCCCCCCCCACGCCCACCCCCACTCTACCACCCCCACCCCCTCTCGTTGTTTGCTCAAAGGACTCACGAACTGTTGTACAATCGCACATTTTGTGGCCTCAACTTCACTGTGCACTTTGGGGGAGAAAATCCATAATGACTTTTGTGATTGCCTCGCACAAAAATGGCGGAAGGATAAATATGC
This sequence comes from Rapana venosa, assembly GCA_028751875.1. Classification (NCBI taxonomy): domain Eukaryota; kingdom Metazoa; phylum Mollusca; class Gastropoda; order Neogastropoda; family Muricidae; genus Rapana; species Rapana venosa. The sequence goes on along the minus strand of CM054149.1, from coordinate 35,669,756 downwards.
AACACTTGTATGTCTGCTTTTTTGCACTTTTTGTGTTGTAAATACTGTTTGTGCACATATCACTGTTGGAACACTTTATTTTTTTAATTAATGTTGGAGTACGATGTAACAAAGACAGAGCACGTTGCACCTATTTCTTACAAAAAATGTTTTTTAAAGTGAACAATGTATAATATTGTGTGAAATTTTGTACCGTTTTTAAGCCTGATGACTCTGGTTGTGAACCTATATTCCCAAAGCCCCAGCCCACACATAGATTCTTTATTGGGAGTCTTTATGTACCTACCAGTTTTTTTGGTTATTGATGTATGTATTCATTCAAAGTTGCACATTTTGACCGAGAAGCACTGACGTATATTGTTGTATGAAGTTCTCTTAACTGAAGAGCACTGACGTATATTGTTGTATGAAGCTCTCTTAAATGAAGAGCACTGACGTATATTGTTGTATGAAGCTCTCTTAACTGAAGAGCACTGACGTATATTGTTGTATGAAGCTCTGTTTTGACTAACAAGTACTGACGTATATTGTTGTATGACGCTCTCTTTTGACTGAAGAGCTGACGTATACTATTGTATGACGCTCTTATTTGACAGAAGAGCGCTGACATTGTGTACCGTTGTATAGCGCTTTCGTTTTCTTTCTATGCTGCTGCAGTTGGGCAAGCTTTGCTCTCTCTGAGGGAAACAGCATGTTGAGAGCAAAACCAATCAGAGTACGTTACTGGTGGGTTAATGGACTACCAATGGATATTTTTAACCTCAGATTTCCTTTTTGGTGAAGAAAATACTTCTTCGCCACCAACCAACTTTGGATTTGTACGTGTGCACACAGCAGCAGTATTGTTATTCCGTTTTAAACAGTTAATGACAGTTTCATCAACATCCTGTTTCACTTGGAGCGGTGTGGGTTGTGCATTGCTTTTTCCACAGACTTAGAAAAGATTGAAGATAATAAAAGATATCGTTGAAACCACAGCGACTTGTATATACTGCGTGGCAGATTGAGAACCGCACATTTTTTGTTATTTCCTTGCAACCAATAAATAATCAGAAAAAAGCAGTATGAGGTCCTGCATCAAACAGTTTTTTGTGTGTTTATTTCTGCTCTCATCCATCATATCAAGGCGCTAGGCACGCTTACTCCTATGCTGTTCATTGCACTCTCAGCCCATGCTGCTATAACCAGGCTGAATGTGAGGACCTCTCAGAGCCATTAGTTCTCAGGGAACTATTAAGATGAGGTACCACCAGAGAAGGTCATTGGCGCTTTGCTGTTGTCTGGGCCTAAAGAACGTTTCGCTCTTTATACTAGGTTAGTCCAGATGCAATTTCCCCCCGGGGATTGATAACTGTTTCTGCATCCCTTCAATGTAATACATGTAATAATTTGGGAACTGGAGTTTCGGACACAAATTTCTCTTCAGCATGAAAGAGGAGTACAAATCAAGCTTAAATTCATCATGAGATTAGAGTTGGAAATCCCAAGTCATTTTTGGTTACTCTGAGATTACATAATGGGACTGGACTGCATTTTCTTTTGAATTTGATATCCAGTTCTCCACTTTCAGACCAAACATTAGCACCTTTGTCCTTTTTCTTGCCCTCTTCCTCTCTAGAAGTCCATACTTTCATTTCTTCATTCTTTTTATTTGGTATTCATTATGTGCTAAACAATTATGCAGTCAAATGGACACGAAATTTCTATTCTGTGTGGGAAGTACTAGCCAGTGTAATGTTATGTGGTAAGCAGATCGTGAGTTTTAGAAGCTGCTGAGACGTTTGTTTGAGGGATGCTTTTTTCTGGAGTTAATTCAAGTCGTCTGCAAATCTATGGCATTAGACTGTAACAAAATATCGCGCATAACTTATACATTAAATATCCATCCATAACTTATAGAAAAGCAGACCGGCTTTTGCTGGCGGGAAAAGATGCAAAGAAGACACTCTGTGTGCGGCCTGTGACCAGGTGAGGGATGACCTCTCCAACGATCATTCCCGAACACACACTGCCTGACACTTTCCGCACAGCATCCCAGCAACTTTTCAGATGAAATGACAAGTCCAAGTAACATGTAATCACGATGTGGATAGAAGCCTGAGAATGATAAACTAAGCTGAAGGGCTGATGCCATTTGGAACAGCGTTGTTCAGTTTGTCTGAAAGGGATAGGCCTAAACTATTTACCCTTGCATTTTGAAAGCTCCAAAGTTTGACTGAATAATGATGTGAAGGGGGGGTGTAGCCAAGTAGTTGGAGCATTGCTCTCCCGATTTGACAGCCTGGGATCAAGCCAGGACTCGAACCACTACTGAAACGCCCGTTCAAGGGGATTTTCCCCCTTGAGTTAACATCAATACTGTCACCAGTCCTCCGAAAGTTGTTTTCAGATGAAACTGCAAACGAAGGTCCCATGTGTGAATGCACGCAGAATATCTTGCACACATGTTAAAACCTGTTCTGCCTTTCGGAAGAGTAGGCCATTCGTGCCGGTAAGAACGGATAACACACAATAATTATATCGAAAGAGCGCATGGACACACGGCTGTGTTTTAGACATCATCCCCGAAGTCGGAATCCGGCTACCTTGATGGTGGACAAAAACAGTCGCATACGCAAAACATCTCACCTCTGGTGTAACCTGGGAACTGTAGCTGAGAAACAGCAGTATCTTTCTGTTTTAGTTTAAGAAATAATTTACTTGGAAGAATACTGAAATTGATTGAATGAATATGGTGTCAGCCCTCAAAATAGTAATAATAATAATAGTAATAATAATAATAATAATGACCATGGTGATAGTCACATGGCCGTAAGTGACTTTATGCAATAAACCATACCGCCTGTCCTATAGTTCTCTGTTTCAGTCTTCAGTTTTAACACTATTTCCAACTGTTTATTTGCATGGAGGTTGCTGTTACTGATGGTGGTGGTCGTTATGGTGTCGCTGGTTGTAACCATGGTATGATGAGACGATTAAAAAAAATAATTTTTAAATTTAGGATTCCAAAATGGCCAATCACTTATGAGAGATACCAGGATCGTTTTCCCCAAGAAGATTAAAAAAAGATAGCTTAACATATGTTGTAAATTTTGTTCTGTTTGGGGATTTTTTTTCTCCCTAAAATGTCCACATCACAAATGATCGATATTTCCCAAGTCCAAGGATTAAGCTTGTGTACACCATTACACACAGCTAAGAAATTAATCTTATGTGTTCTTAATTATCAGCAGTAGAATCCGCCCCCCTCCTCCCCCCCACCCCCCCTCCCCCCTCCCCCCCCCCCCCCCCCCCCCCCCCCCCCGACATTATTAATTTGTCAAGTTTGGATTGATGATCTGTTTGTTGTTGATATAGCTAGTAGCTAAGATTACAATTAAAATAATCATTGTTTTCCTATCTACTACTTTCTTTTGTTTTTGTAGCTGAAGTGATTTATGATAGAAAACTTTTTCTTTGTGTGCAGTTTACGTGGCAATATATAGACAAGTATGAAGTGACAAAATAACTATGTGAAAACTGATCAAATCTCAGTATTTAAGACTTGAGAATTGATGGTGAAATAAAGTCAATGCCAAGTTATTGTCGACTCAGTGTGCCTGATTTGGTGTGTTATTGTTAGTAGTTGTGTGTGTGTGTGTGTGTGTGTGTGTGTGTGTGTTTTAATGTTGTGTGTGTGTGCGTGTGTGTGTGTTCTTTCAATCTACTGTGTGGGTGTGTGTTACTTTCAATCCATGTGTGGGGTGTGTGTTCTTGTATGTGTGTGGTGGTGTGGTGTGTGTGTGTGTGTGTGTGTGTGTGTGTTGTGTTCTTTCAATCCACTGTGTGTATATGTTCTTTCAGTCCAGAAAATGTCTGGAAAATGTTGGGTTTTTTTTTCTTTTTTTTCTTTTATCTTTTCTTTTCTGTCTTCTGTTTTTCTCCTGTCTTTTTCTCCTTTCTTTCTTTTTATCAGTCCTGGGTTTCCCCTTTTTTTCGTTTGTTGATTTCTTTCTGTCTTTGTTTACTGTTTTGGTGGTTGTTTATTTACAGAAGTATTTTCTTCATGTTTTTCTAGCATAATTTTACCTTCTTCAACGAGTGATTGAAACACTCGCTTTTGTTGGTTTAGGGAAAATAAGGGCTGAAGATTATCAGGAAGAAAAACATTTTGGTAATGGAAGTATTACTTAAATATAGGCAGCACTTTGTGTTTTTTTTCTCAGGAAAGAAATAGCAAATCCTCTGCTGACACAAGAGCTCTGGTCCTTTTTCTTGCAGTCAGAACATTCGTACTGCAGGGTTCAACGTTTTCAAAACTCTGCAGCTCGACTAGTCCTCGGAAAGAAAAAATCTGAGCACATAACCCCTCTCTTGCGATCTCTCCACTGGCTGCCTGCGCCACAAAGAATAAACTATAAGATCAGTACCCTCTGTTACAAATGTCTCCACAAAACAGCACCCTCCTACCTCTGTGAATGTCTCCACCTGTGCACCCCTTCTCGTTCCCTTCGCTCTGCTACAAATTCCCTGTGCTTACAAATACCTAGATTCAACCAGTCCACTATTGGCCGTCGCTCTTTTTCTGTTTCTGGTCCATTGATTTGGAATGGCCTCCCTATCTCTCTTCGCCAAAGACCTTCTTGTGACACTTTTAAATCTGGCCTCAAGACATATTTGTTTCAAACCTAAGAATTTCCTCTCCTGTTTCATTTCATAGCTCTGTCTTTGAGATAATAAAGATTTTTAATTTGAATTTGAATTTTGAATCCCTGCTTTTCAACAGCCAAAAGACTCCATCACCCTGCCAAAGTGTATAACGGTGTGTGTGTGTGTGTGTGTGTGTGTGTGTGTGTGTGTGTGTGTGTTTAGTTGTGTGTGTGGTGCGCGCGCGCGCATTTGGACTTGTTAGAACTATTACTTGCTATTGGTTGCATGACTATGTAAGAATGAGTTGAGTGCAAGCGCTTTGATTTGTCTGTGCAAGATACAACGCTATATAAGTTCCATTTATTGTTATTATTCTTATTATTATTATTATTATTATTATTCAGAGCAGGGGAACTCTTCTTGGCATGAGGTTTCTGCTCTAGATATCCTGTTTACAGAGTACACGGGGAATTTCATCGCCAAATTGAATCTCAAATTAACTGTGCTGAGGGCATTTTGTCGCGTAGTTTTTAATTTTGTTGAAAGTATGGCACGGGTTTTGTTGGGTTTTCCCCTTTGGTGCTTTTGTTATGCTTTTAGAGTGCTCTGTCTGTTTATGTGTCTTTCTTTCTGTCTGTCTGTCTCTCTGGATCTGTCTTTGTCTGTCTGTCTGTCTATCTGTCTGTCTGTCTTCTCTCTTCTCTCTCTCTCTCTCTCTCTCTCTCTCTCTCTCTCTCTCTCTCTCTCTCTCTCTCTCTCTCTCTCCTTATTCTTATTCTTCTTTTAAAAACTAATGACAGAGAAAAGGTTCTCACATTCAGTGGTTATTTTTCTAGCTTACTTTTGTCTCGGCTTTATCAGTCAGAGGGGGTGTTTCGGGACCATACTAAGAAATCTGGCCTATTACAAGAAAACTCATACCATTCCTACTTTTCGTTTTTGTTGTATTGTAAGGGGGGGGGGGGGAGTATACTATATGATAGAGAGTAATGATGGTTTTTGTGTAAGTGCAAAACAAAGGTAGGGTTTTAGAAGAGGATGGGTAATTTAGAGTTCAGATAGAGTTAACACATTAATAATAATAATAATAATAATAATATGGAATTTATATATTTATACTCAGCTATGTTTTTCCTTTTATTTTTTTTCGTCCTGATTTTGACTTCTTGGAAAGGTTTACCTTTGTAGAATGCTCTTTATACGTTGTAGTATATCTGCCCAAAATGTCTTGAAATGGGCAACAAAATAAGTTATCTGTCCTAAGCGGAAACATTTCAATGAAATGTAAAAGAAAAATAAAGATCAAATGTAGTGGGGTTAAACAGAAATTTCAAAGCCAGAATGTTAGTGTGAACAGGAGGAAATGTATTTGAAGATCTAAAGCTAAAAAACAAAATCTGACGTTAGGTTAAACACCCAAATTAAAACTGATTTTTAATTTCGGTTTTTTTTTCCCAGTTTTAGGCTTGGCATAAGCTTAACAAAGCATAGCCCAATAGAGGTAAACTTCATAAAGCAAATCCATTAGACAAGGAGTATATATTCACGAAGCAAAATGTCACAAATTTCTTTGTTATGATTTACAGATGCAATTTACCCTGTTTGTGATATTTTATGCTTTCCAAAATCTACATCTAAATAAAAAACAAACCTGACAGCTTAGTCAGTCCAAAATTGTTATTGGCAATTCGGATGGAAATTCAACAACTCTTTCAGTCAGTCTGCAAATTTTGTGCAGGTAAACCTTTTTTTTTTATTCAAAGGTAAAGCTACTGAATGCACTGGTCATCTCCACATATCTGTATACATGTGAACCCTGGACTCTAAATGCAGACCTGCAAAGGAAGATCGAGGCTTTGGAGATGAGATGCCTCAGAAGACTCCTTGGCATTTTACACGTGGACCACATTACCAACGAAGTCCGACAAACCATCACCCAACAAGTAAAGCACTACGACGACCTGCTCCTTTGCTTGACTGTAGCAAAGGAGGCTCAGATGGTATGGACATGACAAGATCAGATGGGCTCTCCAAGACCATACTGCAAGGAGCAGTGAGGGGGAAGAGAAGGCGCGGCAGGCCAAAGAAGAAATGGGAAGCCAACATTACTGAATGGACTGGGAAGAGCTTCTCCATAACCCAGGCACTTGCCCACAACCGCCGCAAATGGAGCCAACTGGTGCAACATTCGTCACGGCAGTGCCCCCACGACCCCGGAGCAGATGAGATGCGCTGAGATGTGTTCGGTTTGGTTTGTTGTTTCTGTCTGAATAGATTTCTGTCTTTTCTGTCTTAAAACTCGTTTTGAATCGAGATTGCCTAGGTTCTGAAATTCAAGCATTAGAAAACACTCAGTAAGTGCATTGGGTTGAGGCCAGGTCTGGATGCTCATTTCGCCGAGTGGCTTGTCATCAGGAAGAGTATGGGGAATAATCTTCAGATGATCAATCATGCAGAAGAGTGGACATCATTAGGACATTCTGTAACCAAGTTTTCACTTCTTTTTGTTCTTTTTGTTCTGCAGAATTACACGGTGCTCTTCTACGGGTTGACAAAGTTTGACATCTAATCTGATAAATTTCATTGGATGAAAGCTGGTTATTATTTTTGATTGAGCTAATGTGCTGTCTGACTTAATGGTTGACAGAGAGAAAAGTAACTACATGATTCGAAAGAAAATCTTGGCTTGTTTCATTTTCCAGTCCGTGTTCTGTGCTGTGTTTTTTTTTTAATTTCCCTTTTGAAAATTGTATTGTCCTTGTTGATATGAAGACACATTGTTTAGATCGACACGTCTGAAATCTTTAATCGATACTAAACCATGATTGATGTTTGTTTTAGTTACATGATTAGAAATATCTCCGAAAAGCACTTCGACTGTGGTGACTCACAATCTCATTTACACGTGTTATTTTTATTTAGATATAGATAGATAGATAGATAGATAGATAGATAGATAGATAGATAGATAGATAGATAGATAGATAGATAGATAGATAGATAGATAGATAGATAGATAGATAGATACACACACACAGAGATTCTTGAACAGTGTCGATATGATTTACGTTGGTGATCTGTTTTGATATGTAAGAGTAAGTAGTTTATTTTTAAGCGCTTCGATTTGTTTGTTTATTTACAAGATTCAGCGCTATATAAATTCCATATATTATTATTATTATTATTATTATTACTATTATTATCATTATTTTATCCTGTCCAAAAAATATTATTTAGTTGTTTTTTTGGCTGTGATTTTCGTTTTTGTTTATGTGTAGTTTAATTTCGTTCATTGTATATTTTTGCTATAGGACTTAATCTTGGTCTTGTCTCTTTCCTCTCCACTCCTTTGGTTTTACTTCTTGCTGTGTTTACTTGAAATGAATTGAATGACAGAAACAATGGGGTTTATTTAGACGTGTTTAACTTACACAGAAAACAAATAGGATGTAATGAAATATGTGCAAAATTATCAATCCTCGAAATTTAAAGCTGGATTATTGATGTTGAATAAAAGCCAAAGCCAATTATTTGTTCTTCATGTGTGTGTGCATGTGCGCGCGCGCGCGCGCGCGCGCGCGCGCGTGTGTGGTGTGTGTGTGTGTGTGTGTGTGTGTGTGTGTGTGTGTGTGTGTGTGTGTGTGTGTGTGAAAACTGCTATGGTAGATATTTGCATTTCAATCAAAAAGCTGTTAATGTCTTTGGGTTTACCTAATTGTTTCCTTAATTGCTTGTTTGAATTTTCCTTTGTTTTTTTAATGTATTCGAGATATTCGTTGAGGTAAGAATGTCTACCTAAATATCTGTCTGTCTCTCTGTCTGTCTATCTATCTATCTATCTGTCTGTCTGTCTGTCTGCTGTCTATCTATCTGTCTGTATGTCTGTCTGTCTATCTGTCTGTCTGTCTATCTATCTATCTATGATCTATCTATCCATCCGTCTGTCTGTTTGACTATCTATCTATCTATCAATGTATCCATCTATCTAGTCATTTATTTATCTACCTATTGATTGATCAATTGCCACATCGTTCATTCTTCAAGCGTCATAATCACTGGGTTCTTTCCACACAGAAAAACCCCAACTGTTTTTAAAACAACCATCCAAATTGAAACTTTTCGCACAAAAGCCTTATTCCAGCGTCTCACCTTTAAAAACCCCACTTTTTTATAGACGATTCCAAACTTGCTTTTATTGGCTTTCGACAGTAAAGAAGGGGAGCAGGCAGAATAAAAAAAACAAAAGAAAACTCCGGCATTTTTAAAAGGGTTTTCCCCTTTAAAGGAAAAAATTTTGTATCCGTGTCATTGAGAGCAGTACAGTGGTCAGGCGAAAAAAGGGGGGGGGGGGGGGGGGGGGGGGGGGGGGGGGGGGGGGTTTTTTCCTTTTTAGCAAAACATGTCGATATTTGTAAGGCGGGGTTTTGGGGGGGGGTTTTTGTTGGCTTTTGTTTTGGGGGTGTGTGTTGTGTGTGTGTGGGGGGGGGGGGGGGGGGGGGGGGACGGAGCAAATCAAAAATTCCTGTCTGATGTAATTTTGTCACGCGTTTTAAAATTTTTTAAAACGTTTGGCACGAATTTTTTTATTCTGGGGTTTTTTTTTGTGTTGTTTTTTTGATTGTTTTTTTTTTGTACATTGTCGGTGTGAAAAATTTTTGTTATCCTTTTTTTTTAAAGTGTTATGTTTGGTCTTTTCCTTCTTTATATTTCTATTTTTGTGCATTAGTCCCTCTTTCTCTGTTTTATCGTTTCTTTTCCGCTCTCTCTCTCTCTCTTCCTCTCTCTCTCTCTCCTCCCTCTCTTCTCTCTCTCTCTCTAATCAATAAATTTTGGGTGCAAAGCCTCTTTCCCAAAAATTGGAAAATGTTTCTCTTTTTTCCGGGGATTTGACTAAAACCTCTCATTCTCTAAGGGGGAAAGCCCGGGGAAAGGGGCATTCGCTTGGGAACCCCCGGAAATGTTTGATATAACCCAGGTTAAAAACGTTTTTAAAAAAACCCCCAAACTTGGAATAATCAAAAAAACAATCATAAAATTTTTTCAATTTCATTAAAAAGAAAAAATTTGTTTTTTTTCACAAATTTTTTGAAAAGAAGGGGGTTTTTAAAAAAATTTCTTTTTAAATTAAAAAGGGTTTGAAAAAAAAAAAGAAAACAAATTAAATATAAACAAAATAATGAATGAGGGGGGTATTTTTTTAAAAAAAAAATTCAAGTTAAAAAAAAAAATTTAAAAGGGAAAAAATTTTTTTCTGTTTATATTTTTTGTTTTTTTGTGTTTGGAAAAGTTGAAATTGGTTGTTTTGGTATGTTTGGGTTTTTTTTTGAAAATGTGTTTTTTTTTTATTTTAAATGGTTTTTTTTAAAAAAAATTTTTTAAAAAAGGGGGGGTTTAAAAAATATTTTGGTAAATTTTTTAAAAAAAAATTTTGTTTATTGAGAAAAATTTGTGAAAAAAAAGGATTTGGGGTGGGGTGGGGGGAGTTGGGGGGGGGGGAAATTTTTTTTGGTTTTTAAAAAAAAAATTTTTTTTGTTTGGTAAAGTTTGGTTTTTTTTTGGGGGGGTTTTGGTTTTTAATTTAAATTTTTTAAAAAAAAAAAAAGATAAATCTATTGGGAAAAAAAAATGGGGAAGGGGGGGGGAGGGGGGGGAAAAAAAAGGGGGGGGAAAAGGGGGAAAAGGGGGAGGGGGGGGGGGAGAAAAAGGGGGGGGGGGAAAAGGGGGTTTTTTTGGGGGGAAAAAAAAAAAATTTTTAAAAAATTTTAAAATTTTAAAAAAGAAAATTTTTTGTTTTTTTTTTTTTGGGGGAAAAAATGGGTTTTTTAAAAAATTTTTTTTTAATGGTGAAAATTTTTTTTTAAAAAATTTATCTTTTTTTTGAGGGAAAAAACCAAAAAAGGTGGAAAATTTTTTTAAAAATTTTATTTTCTAAAATTTTTTGGGAAAGGTTTAAATACAAATTTTTTGAAAATTTTCCTTTAAATGCCTTAATTTTTTTTTTTTTAAACCCCAAATTCTTTTGGGTTTTTTTTTTTTTTAAAAAAGGGGGGAATTTATCTTTTTTTTTTTCTTTTGGTCTTTTTACATACATACACTTAGTTTTTCGCGTTTTTAAGGACATATTGGTTTTTGCTTAGTCCAATTTAACCCCAATTTTGGCAAAATTGGTTTTTGAAGTTTGAAATTTTAAGTCCCGTGGGGGTCAAATCATTTCAATAGAGGGATGTGTCATCACAAACATTTCACAGCTAAAATCTAGAAATTGGGGTAAGTCATTTTCATAGAATTTTAAAATAGAAGTGGAACCCAAAATTGACCCTTTTGGAAATCCATGTTTTTAAAAGGGAAATATTTTTGATGTTGATTAATTTTCAGTTACTAGCTGCTGGGCCCAAATTTGACAAAAAACTTTTTTAAAGATTTTTTAATTTTTGGGGTTAGTTTTAAACAAGTGAAGTTTTTCGCAATAATAGGAATGGTTTATTACATCAAATGCTTTTTTAAAAATCAACAAAAAAAGGCCTGTATTTTTATTTTCATTGATTTTGTTAGGGTTTTCGTAATTGTTAAGAGTTTGTACAGGAATGTTTTTACGAAAACCTGACTGATCTTAAATTTTAAAAATTTGTTTTTTACAAAGTAGGAAATACGGATTTTTGGATATTTTTTTAAAAGGGGTTTAGATAAGACAGACAGAATTGAAATTGGTTTTAATTTAAAGGGACAAGCAGATCACCTGATTTGTGGCTGGTTGATTTTTGCTTTTTTTAAATAGGGCAGGAAAGTGGTTTTTCTCTATGCACAATTATACAATTGTCGTGTCCCAGCTATAACTTGCCCACAAAGAAAATTATTTTTCCCACAGATTGTCTAAACCACGTGTTCTGGAACTTTTTTGAAGAGACAGCTTTCCAGACGCTGTGTTGTCTTTGGCAGAAATTTAAATGGGAATTTTATTTTTTTTGATTTCGTATATTGTTCTAAGAAAGGGGAGATCTTTTCATTTGATTTGCATTTGATATACTTTGTCACAATGTTTGAGAAGTGGTTGTTCAATCATACTGATATTCTTTAAACTGTCGGTTGACTTTTTGATTGGTTTTTACATAAGTATTGATGGTTTCCATACTTGTCAGACGGTTGTTTAATTAACAACTTTGAATTAATCACGTTTTGTTTTGGTTTTTAGTGAAGTTATTTGTTTTTTTTGTGCTCTAAAATGCTCATTTAAACCCATGTGTTTTAAATAGTCCTAGTGTTTTTCGGATTCTATGTCTTTTTTTATCCAAGGGGGTTTTGATTTTTTTTTTGGGAAATTTGAATGAGACTAAAACCGAAAAACCGATCCAAACGCACGAAACATTTTGGCACTTTTTAAAAAACCTGTTCCGCTTTTCTTAGAGTGGGCCCTTTGGTGTGCCAGGGGGAATGGGGGAAAAAAATTTAAAAAACTTCACCCAAGGGGGATGGTTGTAAAAAAAAAAGCACAGGGATGCTTTTTCCCATTATCCTCGAAATAAAAGATCTAAAAAATTGGCAACATTTCTCCTAAACCCCAAAACCATTTCTTTTATCTTCACTTATGTGTCCCAAGACAGCGGCAGAAATTTTTGATGCTCCACAAATGAGTCACATTACACCCGACGCCAATTTTTTTTATCTGACATATTGTAAATCTGCAATAAAAGGGGTAGTCAATACACAAAACAGATTGAAAATCAGACAATTCTATGAAAAGTTATTACAAATTGAAATGATACACTGCAGAAGGTGACAAACTGAGAAATTGACCAGTTTAGCGTCGTAAAAGGTGGGCAGAATGAGGGTTTGGGTATTTTTAAAACACGTTTATAAGCAAAAGGGGAAAAAAAATTTCACCTTTAATTTTATTACCAGGGAGAAAAAGGCTATAGTTTTTAACATCAAAATCTCATGATCAAAACCCGAACCCCAACCGCCCAAAATGGCTCCTAGGCAAAAATGGGGCAGGTGCCAAAACAACTAATTCGTGGTGGGGGCGTCCATTTGAACCAGGTCAAAAATTGGCCAGTTATGAATGTAAGACAAACGCCATGACGTAAAAAAAATAGTTTACGTTTTTAAAACATTTTTGGATTTCTTAGAATGAAAATTCCCGACATAACAAAAGATGTCTTTTTGCAGGGGAAAAACACATGTTTAAATGAGTTAATAATTATGGTGCCTAATAGTGGGGTATTTCAAAACAGCCACACACACAAAACTTCTCATCCAGTGTGTACTTACGACCTTGGGTTAATTACAAGATGCGATGGATGAGGCAGAATGCGTATTTTGGGGGGCCTCCCAAGGGTATTAAGCTGAGGAACACAACAACAACAACAACAGCAACAACAACAACAACAACGGTATGCTGCTGCATGCAGCCTGCAAGCAACAGTAATCACGACCGTATCACGACATAGTGCCAACACTTAAACAAAATTGATGACAAAGAACACTAACTGGGCAATGTTTTTCCGCAAAATTTCAACAACGTGACACGATGACATCAGCAACCCAACAGCTTAAAACCCAGTGACACCCCATCTGTCTCTGCAGCAACCTCCTTTGCTCTCTCTCTCTCTCTCTCTCTCTCTCCTCTCTCTCTCTCTCTCTCTCTCTCTCTCTCTCTCTCTCTCTCTCTCTCTCTCTCTGTCTCTGTATACTCACAATGTATTGATGGTCTGACTGACTGCAGAGAGATGGCATACAAACTCAAGGGGGGCGAAGAACCGAGTGGTTAGAAAATCAAAATCGTGGTCTGGCAGAAACTCAGGGCGTGGGTTCGAGTCCCGTTGAGGTATCTGTTGGAGGGTATTTTCGAAAGAGTTTGTTATTTGTGGATTGGTGGTCACGGGGTAATGCACACTTACAGAAAGCGAGAAATTGCTGGTTCAATTCCTGTCTCAATCTGAATTTTTTTCCATCTAGTAGACAGTGAGTGGTGGTGTGGGTTTTCGTCTCTTAAATGAGATCAAAAACTTAACTGAGGTCTTGTTGGTGCACGTAAAGGAACCCTTGGCAACAAGAGAGTTGGCCTTGGCAATATTCTGTACAAAAGGCCACTCTCATTAAAAAACGAATACCCATAAGGACATTTTTGTTCTAACCGGTATTGTTGCATTAGTGGTGACACGCTCTTTGCGGTGACAGCAAACAGAACTTCATGTAGAGAAATCTGCTTTGACTCACAAAGATGTTCAACACAACGCAATGCAATACAATACAACGCAATACAATACAATACAATACAATACAATGCAATTCCTTCTTGTCCTAAGGATAGGGGTTTTTTAGGGTAAGATTATGTTTGTGAACTCACGTAGAATATCTTTCAAACACACATTGCAACCTCATCCACGTTTTAAAGGTCATACCAGCTATCACCAGCGGTGGACGTGATGCACACATACTCAGCATACAGCCGGAAAAATAGGCCGGGATGGACTCCGCCAAGCTGGATTTATTCAAGACCTACAACAGGAATATTTGTGTGCTATGTCCCAATCATCTTTCAAAGACTCAAGCAAGAAGTCAGAAGTTAGAAGGGGGAGTGAAGGGAGGGGGGTAGCCTAGCGGTTAGAGTGTTGTCCTTGTGATCTGGCGGCCCGGGTTCGAGCCACCACCAAGGCACAGTATGGAGGGGATGTTTTTTTCCCCTGGAGTTAGCATCAGTACCGACTCCACTCTCCTGAAAAACCTTCAGGTTGACTGTAAGCCGAGAATCTGTGTGTGCACGCACGTAGAGCATCTTACCCACACGTGAAAACCACGTTCCATCTCTGGAAAGGGTAAGCCATTGCTTGCCAGTAGCAACGCATGTCAAAATTTTAAAAAACTGCGTGCTCGTTTGGTGTTGTGTTCAGATGCTTAAATCACATTCCGACTTCGGGTATGTTTAAACACTACAATAGTGCGCGTGCAGGTTTATTTTAGTGTTGTCATCCGTTAGGACTACAGGCACACAATGGCCTACTTTTCTAAAAGGCGGAACGGGTTTTAACTGTTGCCCAAGATGTTCTGCGTGCGTTCGCATTCGGGACCTTTTATAGTCTCATCCGAAGGACTTTCAGGAGAATGGAGTCGGTACTGATGCTATTTATCTTTAGGTGAACAATCCCCTGGAACTGTCATTTCTGTGATGGCTCGAACCTTGGGCTTCAGTTCACGAGCTCATGGTTCTAACCACTGGGCTATCCTGTCCCCCTTAGTTTCCTGGATGAATCTCTGATCTAAGTAGCAAGTCAACCCAAAGAAAAACTTAGATTAACCACAAAAACCTATCACTCTCGCCGTCTTTGATAGATACAAAAAAAAAAGATTCCTTTGAAAACATATACTTTCCAATTCATCAGAGTATGCATTAACTTCTGAAATATGAATCTCCCGAAGTAAAAGAAACAATAATAAAAAATAAAAGAAATAGCAGGAGGATGAAACCTCTTCCTCTATAAATCAGGAAGTTACACGTGCCGTTCGATTGATAACGGCTAGAAGCCTCGTGTTTATTGCATATAAAGGGAGGATATTACTTCATCGATATAGAGATCGGTAAAAGATCGTACACAAAATGTGTGTGTGTGTGCGTGTGTGCAAGTGCGCACGCTCGCACACACGCACGCACACACGCACACAGACACACACATGAAGGCACACACACACACACACACACACACACACACATGCACGCAAGACAAGATGATGCTTACGCCAATACGACATGCAAAACCAGTCGCACGCGGTCTCTCGCGGACGTTGCTTGGGTTCTTGACCGTGGGAAGGAGCAGAAGGACGTTTCCTCAGATCGTAATCAGGAGCATGGCTACCGAAGCAGGTGACAAGTACAAATTCTACAAGGTTGTTTTCACTTGAGGACCCTGTGGTGGCAAAACAACGGGCCAGGCCAGGCTGAGCACCTTCTTTGAAAACTTGGTATGGAAGGTGTACCGGGCCCCTGAGTCGGCATTTATTTATTTGGGTGGTGGGGCTCGTTTTGCCGACATGAACAGTGAGGAGGCGTTCAAGTTTCAAGAAAACATCATCAAGACCATGATTCAAGTGGAGGAGACCTTCCACTACCTGGCCAAGAATCGGCAACACAATGTCCTGCTGATCTGTGACAGAGAAGTCATGGACGGATCTGCGTACCTGCCGCAGAAGGACTGGGAACAGATGAAGCTGAACAAGGGCTGGCACGAGGTGGACCTGCGCGATAACCGCTACAACCAGATCATCCACATGGTGACCGCCGCCAAGGGCGCAGAGGATTTCTACAGCATCGCCGGACACAAGACGCGCCATGAGGGACTGGACTCCGCCCGCGATATTGACACCAACACTGCAAATGCCTGGGTGGGACACCCCTACTTTGATATCATCGATAATTCCACGGGGTTCGACCTCAAGATCTCCTAGATCATTTCCGCCGTATGCATACGGATTGGAATCGATCTCGGCGATTGTCTGGCTCCAAACAGCACCAAACGAAAATACTTGGTGACGCACATTCCCGAAGTGAAGGTCTTCCCACATGTCCAAGAATTCACAGTCATCCATGACTACCTCGTCACCCCCAGCAGAAAGATGCAGGCTCGTCTACGGAAGCGAGGACAGGAAGGGAACTGGACCTCCTCCACCCACACTATCCGCCGCCCTGTGATCAACCAGGAGAGCGTGGAACTGAGAATGCCAGTGACAGAGAAAGACTAGGAGATCCTGCTGGCTCAGAGAGAGATGAGAAGCACCACACGGTGTACAAAATCCGTCGCTGCTTCTTGTGGCAAAACCAGTACTTCCAGCTGGACATGTACCGGACCCCTGTCCCGACAGATGCCAGGGGCTGATGCTCCAGGAGTCGTTCACCGCCAAGGACCGAGACACGGTGAAGATGCCCGACTTCATCACCGTGGAGCGGGAAGTCACCGGGGAGGCCTCCTCCTACTCCATGTTCAACCTCTCCCTCCACAAAGAGTTCTGGTCGTCAAGGCACACCACTGACCAGGAAGAAGATGACTGATTTTTATTTTTAAATCACAGGTTTGGGGGAAATGTTATGCGGCTAAGCTAAAACAGAATTGTAGATCTGATTTTTCTTCTTTTTTTCATGTTAATTAAAAAGAAACATTTTGTGAAGACATTGGGGTGGGATGAATTGTCTGTAGATCTTGTTGGGTGTTCCCCAGCTTAGCAGCCTGTGGGGTCACTATGTGTAGATCTGATTTTTTTTATTTTCATCTTTTTGGGTTTGGTTCTTTTTTTTTAAGGGGAAGGCGGTGATATTGTGTTTTGTTGGGGTGGGGAGGGGGGGCCTTTGGAAATTTGATCTGGTCAAAGTTTGTTTGTTTTTTTCAATTTGGTGCATAGGTCTGCAGTCAAATCTCAAGCAACTAACTTGAGAAATTTGTTTGATCTTGGATGTTAGTTCTGTGTGATTTTAGTTTACCTGAGAAATTTGTGTTTGATCTTGGATGTAAGTTCTGTAAGATTTTATTTTACCTCAGCAAGCTGAAAGTGTATTCAGTAGTTATTTTTCTGTGTGAAAATCTCATAATTTCAACCTATTTGAAGAAGCTGTTTTCATCTTCGTTTTTCCCAAGTAGGTGTTAGGGCTATCAGCCTACTACGTATGTGATAACGCTGGTGACTGTGGATGATAGATAACTCTTACTTTAGAATTGTTATCAGGAGAGTGGTCCACCTTTAGCGTGTACCACACAGTGTGTTTTTGAGTGAATGGGAATGAAATTTTATATGTGGACAATTTTCTTTTGGGGGGTGGGGGAGGAGAAGGTAGGGTCTTTTTGTGTTCAACGCTGTTATTACTACTTGCAATTACTATTCAATATGTGTAAAAATTTTGTTACATTATTTTGTAGGCATTGCGATTACTTTTCAGATTTATTGATACTGAAATGTCATATTGTTACTTTAGGCACTGTAGTTAGCTTTTTAGGTGTTACTATTATTAATATTATTATCAACTTTGAAAGCTTAAAACGGAGACAGTGAGAGATGTTACACGATTTGGATCATACAAAATCTCTAAAAAGGGGTTAGTCATTTCAATTCAGATAATGTGAAATTTAAATGTAGATGATGTGCATAATTATTAACTTTGTAGGAGGTATTAAAGTAAATAAATTGTATATGAATTTAAATGAAGTCTGATCTGTCTGTATACCTGCCTCTTTTTGGTCGTCTGTTTTTTTACACACACACACACCCTCCTCCTTAATTTTTGGTTAGTCTCGTATTCACTAGACAATAATATTCCTCGCTCATAGATTACAGAATTTTTGACTATTTAGCTTGCATTTATATTTTTATTGGGGGGGTATTAAAGCTTATTTATAGTTTTATATTTCTAGTTATTATTCTATACGCACTAATGATATGTCTTATGAATATTTTCTGTGTATTTTTTGTTCTTGTTATCATTGTTCTTATTCTATACAGCATTGACTTAGGGGATTGATTTACTGATATGCATACAGATGTAACTTTTTATGTTATCAAGCGCTTTGATTTGTTTGTTTTACAAGATTAAACGCTATATAAATTCCATATATTATTATTATTATTATTATTAAGACACATACCCACACATATACACACGCTCACACGCACGCTCACACGCTCAAAAGAATATGCTTACACACATAAATATGCACAGACTGACATACACGAGCGCGCGCGCGCAAACACACATACATACTCACACTCACACACGCACGCGCGTGCACACACTCACACACACACACACACACACACACACACACAATCACACGCAAGCGCCCTTTAAACCTGTTCATCCTTTTGAAGAGAGTAAACCAATGCGTGCCGATATGAACGGATGACAACACAACACATGCACACTGGAGTTGTGTTTCGACATCATCCCCGAAATCGGAATGTGGCTACCTTTATGGCAGATAACGGTCACAAACTCTCGCCTTCGGATGAGACTATAAACCGAGGTCCCGTGTTCGAACGCATGCAGAACATCTTGCGCACACGTTAAATCCTGTTCCGCTTTTCAGAAGAGTAGGCCATTGTGTGCCGGTGGAAAGATAACAAAATTTATAAAACCGCATACACACGGGGACTGGATGTAAAAAAGCACATGAGTGCTTATTCCATTATCCTTGATATAAAAGAATAAATAAAAAATATAAAAAATAGGAGCTCTAGCCTAGTAATAACACAACAATATGAGACAGAATATTGAGAAGAAGAAGGGAGGGAAGCGCTGATGTATTAAATATACATTTCTTGCATACTGATACAAGCTCTCCTGAAAAAGAGAGAGAAAAAAGCGAGGAGTAAGTTTGTTACATTTTTTTGTTGTCTGTTTATTCCTGAAAATGTATTTCACTTCACTTTTTTAATCGATAGGCAAATAGCTCTGGTGTGTGGTAAATCCATAATCTAGCTCTACTTGGGGAGGACTTCTGAAGCTGAGTAAATAAACTTGTTTGAAAATCAGTGAAGTAACGCAATTACAAGTTCGGATTAACAGATTTTATGGTAAGAGAGCGAGAGAGAGAGAGAGAGAGAGAGAGAGAGAGAGAGAGAGAGAGAGAGAGAGAGAGAGAGAGAGAGAGAGAGAGAAAGAAAGAGAGAGAGAAAGAGAGAGAGAGAGAGAGAGAGAGAGAGAGAGAGAGAGAGAGAGAGAGAGAGAGAGAGAGAGCACAACCAACGAACAAGAGAAAGCAAAAATAACCCAGCAAAAACTAACTAAATAAACAAACAAACAAAGAAGGTTTTCCTTTGACGAAAGGAACAGAGTTGCCTAAGGTCATCATTGGTCTATTCCAACAGATCATTCATCGATCACTGATAAGATATAAAGCTCTGTGCTGGACCAAAGCAAGCAGCACAAAAAGATCAAGAGAGGAAACAGCTGCCTCACTAAATTACGAAGTTTTTACGTTCCCTTCCATAGACAATGGCCATAAACCTGGTGCTTTTTTTGTGTTGGAAAATTGAAACGAAGGGGGAAAGACATTTCTTTACGATATGGATTGCCAAAACTGATACCAAAAACCACGCGTGCACAGCGCGCGCGCACATACCATACCACACAAAACTTAGAGCACAACACAGACATATATATATACATATAATTTTAAATTTTTATAAATAGAGAGAGAATGAAGATAATAATAGTAGATAGATAGATGATAGATAATAGATAGATAAAGATAGACAGACAGACAGACAACGAAGACACAGACAGACGAAGACAACAGACAACAACAGCAGACAGACACAGACAGACAGACAACAGACAAATAGATAAAAATAGATAAAAGAATTTTCCAAACTTTCTTCTTACATGAAAGAAAGGAAAAAAAAACAACAAAAAACAAGAAACAAAATAGAAAAGAGAAAAGGCTTCAAAGAAAAGACTGGTCGCTAGGATCAATAATTGATACGTGCGCACGTTTTCAATATAATTTTTTTTCAGAAGGAAACAATAAAAAAATGCTTTCTTTTCTTTCCCGAAATTCATTATGCTTCTAATTTTTACTGGCAGTTCGCAGATGGTTGGCAAGGTTGGGTGGTGGGGTCTGGGGATGGCTGGGTGGGGGGTTTGGTTATTTTTGTCTGTATTTTGTCGGGCAAAGAGAAATTTTTGAAAGGAAATTATCCTGAAATTTTCCCCCCTTTTTGTTACCACGAAAAAAAGTCAAGAAAACAAAGAGCAAAAAGGGAAGAAAGTATTGGCAGAAAAAAGAAAGCAAGAAAAAATGTAATAAGAAAAAAGAGAGAGAGAAAGAAAGTCAACATACAATAAAAAAATAAAGAAAGAAAAAGAAAGAAAGAAAGTCAGATATACTGGGGGAAAAGAATAAAGAAAAAAAAAAAGAAAAAGTAGAACAACAACAACAACCAACAATAACAACAACAATAACAAAAATAACAACAACGATGAAGAACGAATGAAAAAAGGGGATTTTCGCGAAATTTGGTGATGATCTATACTTGTGGAATGATTAAAAGGGAAATGTAAACATTTTTTTTAAATAAAGACGAAGCGGGAAAAAGAAAGAAAGAAAAAAGAGAGAGAAAGAAAAAAAAAAGAAAGAAAGAAAGAAAGATCAGCCACCCAATCAAAATAGAAGAAACAAATAAAACAAACCCATCATTAAGAAATACAGGACTTTCGTGCATCAAAGAAACAAACTGCTTTTGAAGCAATCGACTTCCCTGCTAAGCACAAAACACATCAGTGATAAAACAAAACATTGATATCATTAGGAGAGAGAAATGAGCACTTTAAAAGAGGAAATACCTTCCCTACTAAATCTTCGTAATGTTACCGTTCCTTCAAATGGTAACAAAAAAGAAGTCTAGTGTTTATGAAGTTGCATAGGGCAGGACAATCACTTTGCTTGTTTTATGTTATCAATATATGGATAAGTAAAAGAAGGTACGTGCACAGGTGCATGCGCACACACAAGCACACACGTGCACACGCGCGCGCGAACACACACACACACACACACACACACACACGCACGCACACGCACGCACACAAAGACACAGCACACATCTATCTATCTGTCCCGTAGTCTGACGACCGTGGGGGCACCCTCAAAGACTCAACAACCAGTTTCCTCCATTCCTCTCTCTGTTCTGCCTTTCTCAGGGTTTTGTTGAGTTCTAGGCCTGTCCATTCGCTGATGTTATCCTCCCAGTTCTTCCTTGGTCTGCCTGTTCTTCTTCCTCCTTGGACAGTGCCTTGTAAAACTGTCTTTGCAAGTCCTTTGGATCTTGTGACATGCCCATACCATTTAAGTTTACGCTTTTTCATGATCGTTAGAAGGTTCTCATAGGGTCCAATGGTTTGCTGGATTCTGTTATGCACGCTTTTGTTGCTTATGTGGTCTTTGTAGAGATGCCAAGGAGTCTCCGAAAGCATCTCATCTCCACCGCCTGTACTCTTCTCTCCAAATCTGCAGTCAGGGTCCATGATTCACAGGCATACAGAAATATAGGATATGACAAGGGAGCGCATTAGTCTGATCTTGGAGATAAGTGAGATATTTTTATCTCTCCAGATGGTGTTAGTTTTTGACAAAGCTGTTATTGTCTGTGCAGTCCTGCATATTACTTCTGGCTTAGATCCCTGGTCTGATACATGGCTCCCAGGTACTTGAAGCTTGAACTGTTTTCCAGCTTCTGGTCATTAACCCTGATATCAGTGCTAATGCCGTTTGGTGTTATTAGTCATCAGTTTGGTCTTCTCTGCACTGATTTCCATGCCGTATGTTTTGGAGGCCTTATTCAAGTGTTCTGTTAGGCTGGCAAGCTCTTTTTCTGATCCTGCTATTCCATCAATGTCATCTGCAAAGTGGAGGTTTGTGATCGTTCTGCCACCAATGCTGACTGATCCTTCATGATGTTCCAGTGCATCAGCCATGATTCTCTCAAGGAAGATATTGAAAAGAGTGTGTGAGAGTAGACAGCCCTGCCTTACTCCAACTGTTGTTTGAAACCATTCTCCAATGTTGTTGTTGTAGTACACTGCACTGGTGGCCTCGCTGTACAGCTGTTTGATGACTCTGATCAGGTTTGCATTGATGCTGTACAAATTCATGGTTGCCCACAAAGCTGCATGCCACACCCTGTCAAATGCCTTCTTAAAATCTCACAGCACAAATATACACACAAATTCTCATCATCCTTAAAACACACACACGCACGCACGCGCGCGCGCGCGCACACACACACACACACACCACTCATGCAGCAGCACACACACACACACAACACACAT
>CM054149.1:35637321-35642321 GCA_028751875.1 Rapana venosa | reverse complement strand
CCCCCCCCACCACCACCACCACCACCACTTTCCACTTCGTTTTGAATCGAGGCCGTGGGCCGATGTTCGATAAAACATTTTCATTCATACATTCATTCTCTCTCTCTCTCTCTCTCTCTCTCTCTCCTCTCTCTCTCTCTCTCTCTCTCTCTCTCCTCTCTCTCTCTCTCTCTCCTCTCTCTCTCTCTCTCTCTCTCTCTCTCTCTCTCTCTCTCTCTCTCTCTCGCTCTCTCTCTATCTCTCTCTCTCTCTCTCTCTCTCTCTCCCCTCTCTCTCTCTCTCTCTCTCTCTCTCTCCTCTCTCTCTCTCTCTCTCTCTCTCTCTCTCTCTCTCTCTCTCTCTCTGTGTTGTTGCTTTGATGCTTCAATCGCAATCTTGCCCCTTAATACTTCTTTATTTTTCTTTTCACCTTAATCGCCTGTCTTTTTGCACTATCAAGCATCTAGTCAGCTCCCAAAAGGCAGAAAGTAATGAAGTTTTCAGCTTCTTGGCAGCAAATCATCAGCCTGGGTTTTCCTTTACAATAGATGACAGACAGACAGACAAAGTGTATGTTAGCACATTACTTCTAAAGCTTCGAATAATAAATTGTGTGGGTTTTTCTTTGTTATTAAACAAGATTATTGTGATGTAATTAGACTAGCTTTAGATGAGAGAGAGACAGACAGACAGACAGATAGACACACAGACATACAGACAGACACACAGACAGACAGACAAACAGGTAAAGACAGAAGCAAATAGAACGACCGTGAAAGCGAATCAGAATGAGCGAAGAAAAACGATGTCTTCAATGATTATAATATTGTTTAAAAACTGATTACGATGTGATCTATTCGTAGATAGTTTCAACACAAGAAAGAGTCTTCACGGTTCAAAGCCTAGTGGCCCCCAAAACTGCATCAGAATATCTGTGCCTTAGGCCAAAATCACAATTTTTGTTTGACGAGGGGGCAGGGGAGGGATTCAAAATGCTCCGAAATTATTGACTAGACTTGGCTCAGGTCAAAAGCTTTGTCAGTTATTGATGTTTAAAGCTAACATCCCAACGTATACATTACGATGTTTGTTGTTTTTGCTCTAAAATGATATTCTGTTTTAAGATTGTCTTCGTCCATGGCAAACTCTTAGTATAACAACTTGCACTGTCATCTTCAGGAGAAAAAATCCTCTGAAGTCGGATTAAGGCTGTATATTTTTTTCGTTCCTCGGCTAGAGCCCCGAGCTACACTCATTGTGAGACAAGCGGGGTTTTTTTCTTTTTTTTTTTCACCATTCAGGTAACCAAATTTCGACTTCGGGGATGGTGTGTAAACACGACAGTCTGTGTGCATGCGTCTTTTGTTTGTAATTTTGTCATCCGTTCCTACTGGCAACAACAACAACACCAACAAAAGGTTGAAGATCCACATTTATTTCCCATCATCCATAAGGTATTGACCACCAGTTCTACCTCTCCCCCTTACCCCCTCGTGTATATATATTCTAGGTTTCCCTCCTGGTGTTTATCTTAGGAACGCCTAACAACAACGACAGGTTAGAAAGCTACACTTACCGTCCAAAATCGGAAAGGTCTCTACCACCAATCTTGACGCTTGCCCCCCCCCCCCCTCCACTCCCCACCACACCCACCACACAAACCCCCCACCACTGACCCCTTCATGCCAAAGAAGGCTTTGAACTTGTATTTTCCTGTCCAAATCGCAGGCCCTGTCTTGGAGTAGACACTCAAAGGGTGTCGACAAAAGTGTTGGTGGTCTGTTGTTTTGTACAAACGTGTGTGTCAATGGGAAAGAGTCGCCTGAAGTGTTCTAAATACGCCTTCAGGGTCTCCAGCAATGTAGTTTTTGGTTGAGTGAAGAGACAGTTAAATATTGCGAAATGATTTGTGTTTTACAAAAAAACAGTGCGTTTGTAATGACTGAAGACGTCTTCTGAGTGAGAAGACAAGGTGGGGTTTGTTTGTTTGTTTGTTTTTAAGTGGCAGGCCTGCCCTATTGAGTGAAGAGCCAGTTTTATCGCGTGAAAAAATCTAGTTAAATTCAGTTGAACTTCTGTATAATCCAACATAAATTTCATTTGAATAACAGAGCTCTTTCATTGTGTGATAAGTTTTAGTTTAGAGAATAGCATTTATTTGTATAGAGGTTCCTTTGGTGATATGGAATTGATAACATTTTGTGTAAACGTTCTTTTTTAAGTAAGAAACAGATAAAAGCAACGAAACAAAATAATAAAAACACACAAAAAAGGCTGCCTCTGAGTGTTTTATGGTTACATATCATAAGGTGTTGATTCCATTTCCAATTGTATGCAGTTTGAATCAATAATTATTCACGATGTCTTTTTGTTGTTTTATCCAAAACCTTAAATGATACCTGTAGCATAATGTAAACAACATCAGCAGTCCCGATTTATCAGGAAAACCACTCTGATCAAGATTCTCTGAGAGACAGAATATCAACTTTCTAGATTAGCAATGCTAAACCTAGTACATCTGGTTTCTCAACTTAAAAGTCTACGAACAGCAACTGTGAATAATATATAAACTTCACATACAGAACGTGGAATGGCTTGAGAATCTAAGAACAGCAAGAACTTTTAAAGCCCACAGTTACAGACAAAGGAGAGTACTCGTTCTTCCTCTGGATAAAACATACAAGTTGCCAACTTTCAAATACCGTGGACCTAGTCTCAACAAAACCTTTGTCACGGAATACTGAAAATCCCCAGTACAAGAGCAAACCTTCCTCCGCTTTACCCGCGTTTGATAAGTATCTAAAACTGTTTGGTAAGCGTCTGAAAAGCCTTTCACAGGACATACAAGACAAGAAGTAAAGTGACAAACAGTGAAACAAAAGAAGAAAATGGCGGTGAAAAGCTGACACGAGAAAAACAAAAAAGAAAGCAAAGACAAAGAATTACAGAGACAGACGAGGAGAGACAAGGAAAGAAGAAAATGGCGGTGAAAAGCTGACACGATAAAAAAAAGAAAAAAAAGCAAAGACAAAGAATTACAGAGATAGACGAGGAGAGACAAGGAAAGAAGAAAATGGCGGTGAAAAGCTGACACGAGAAAAAAGAAAAAAGCAAAAGACAAAGAATTACAGAGATAGACGAGGAGAGACAAGGAAAGAAGAAAATGGCGGTGAAAAGCTGACACGAGAAAAAAAAAGAAGAAAAGACAAAGAATTACAGAGACAGACGAGGAGAGACAAGGAAAGAAGAAAATGGCAGTGAAAAGCTTACACGAGTAAAAAAAACAAAAAAGAAAGCAAAAGACAAAGAATTACAGAGACTGACAAGGAGAGACAAGAAAGAAGAAAATGGCGGTGTTTTCGAAACGTCTGCCGGGCTATCAGGTGGGTTTGATTGGGCAGCTGGTGTTCTCCCTTGTCTACCTGCTGGCCTACAGCACGCCATGGTGGGTCACGCCACAGTGGTGGCAGTCACTGCGAAGCCAGCTGTGTTGAGTCGGACAGTAGTTGTGGACTGTGGAAGTGTGTTTGGGGTAGTGTGTTATATGGAACTTCGTGTGGGAGTAGTTTAGTGTGTGTGTGGAATGTGTTAGTGTGTGTGTGTCTTCAATTTTACGTCTGTTCACTTAAAGTGATATTAAAAGTAAGTGTGTGTGTGTGTGTAAGTGTGTGTGTTATTTATTTATTTTATTTATTTATTCTTTTATATCGAGGATAATGGAATAAGCACTCGTGTGCTTTTTACATCCAGTCCCCGTGTGTATGAAGTTTTGTAAATTTTGTCATCTGTTTCCACCGGCACACAATGGCCTACTCTTCCGAAAAGCGGAACAGGTTTTAACGTGTGCGCAAGATGTTCTGCATGCGCTCGAACACGGGCCTCGGTTTATAGTCTCATCCGAAGGACTTGTGTGTGTGTGTGTGTGTGTGTGTGTGTGTGTGTGTGTGTGTGTGTGTGTGTGTGTGTGTGTGTGTGTGTGTGTGTGTGTGTGGTGTGGAGTATGTGTAGTGGTGGTGGTGATGTGTGTGTGTGGTGGGGGGGTGTAGTGGTGGGGTGGTGGTGATGTGTGTGTGGGGGGAAGGGGAAGTGTAGAGGTGGTGGTGGTGGTGGCGGTGGTGGCGGTGGATGCAGCGTGGTGGTGGTGGTGGTGTTGATGTGTGTGTGTGTGTGTGTGTGTGCGCGCGCGCGCGCGCGCGTGTATGCGTGCGTTCGTGTATCAACTTGACATTTGTGTTGATACACACTAGACTGATTTCAGCACCCAGCGAATCAATAAGTCTTTAACTTCGGATGATTGAAAACGATCATGAGAATTGTATAAAACCACACATTTTTAAAGAAAGGCAATGTACACACATGATTAAAGAAATTCATATTTAGAAACCGAAAAGTTTGTTTTCAGAGGAAGAAAGAATCGAAGACAAGACATAGGACAGATCGTTATAACTATAGATAAATACAAATCAGTATGATACAGTCACAGATCCTAAACATGGGGGAAAAACTGTGATTTGGTCTTACTTACTTTACTTTTTTTTCCTTCCGCTTGTACTCTGTGGCGTCGCGTGGAGATATAACTGTCTGTCTGCAGCAAGGCGGGTAGCTTGGAGGAGGGACAATCCATGGACTTTCAGTGTTTCCGTGTGATTTGGTAAAAAAAAACAAAATCCTAAAACCTCAGCTACTGCAATTTAGGCCGATTCTGTTGGTTTTTTCTTAGAGGAAATTCTGCAGTGTTCACAGTAAAAAATTTAAAAATAAAAAAAGGGAGAGAAGAGGCCCGAATAGAATAAGTCGTTATCAAGTGCAGGCGTGCAGAACTGGTGATCAAAGAAAACCAGAGCAAACACCGACTTGTTTTTAGAACACTTTGCAAATGTTGTTGTGGTTGTGGTTGTTGTTGGTGGTGGTGGTAGTGTTGTTGTTTTTGTGCGTTTCCAAGCTTAACACACACCTTCTTAGTCACCAAGATAATGTTCTCTCTGTCTAACTCATTACATTCTACAATCACTGATAAACCA
>CM054149.1:35624821-35627321 GCA_028751875.1 Rapana venosa | reverse complement strand
GATGGTGAAGGTGGTGGTGGTCGAGGTAGTGGTGGTGGTGGTGGTGATCATGAAGGTGGGGTGGGGGTGGGGGTGGATTTTGTAGGGTAGTGATGGTGATGATGTTGGTTGTGCTGCGCTTCTTGTAGTCAGCTTTGACTTGCTTGCTTCACACAAGACTCAGCGGTATACAAACTTCTATATATTATTATTGCTATCATTATCAGTTTAAATTTTTGTGTGCGTGGGTGCAGGAATATATAAAAGTATACCTATACACTTATGCACATACAGGTACGTGAAGAGTCGCATTAACACAAAGACGCATAAACATATAAAGACGGTAGGGGATAGAGAATAGAGAGGGGCTGAGGGAGGGGGGAGGGCAGATGGACAAGACCTAGAAAGTCATAGAGGAAGGAGCATGAAATTATCGCCTTTAGAAAGAAAACAATCCAACATTTTTTTTCCAAATCAATCACAAAATCAAACTCAAAAGCAAAAATGATTGAATGATCAAATCACTAGACTGTGCCACAAATATCTTGGATGAGACAAAGTAACTGTAACATTCATTATCTCCTTCTTTCTTTGCTGCGTTCAAGATGGCGGCCCTTAGACGAAAAACGAACCATGAAAAAGCTGAACTGGAACTGACAGGAGAAAGTCATGTAAATAATCAACCGGAAAGTGAAACGCAGCTTCATTAGGCATGTGCAATAAAGCGAAAACTTATTGGATGTTGAATAGGTCACACAGAGAGAAAGCTAGAGCCAGATAGACACAGAGAGAGAGAGAGAAGGGGGGGGGGGGGTAAGAGGAGGGAGAGAGAGCACATGACAATTCTTAAATGCTATCAAATTTTAAGATACACACACACACACACACACACACACACACACACACACTGTGTGCTGATTTAAGAAAATGAAAAACAGCCCCAGTGACGCATAAGTTGAGAAAAATATTAAAAAAGAAGAAAATACACTTAAAATCATAATTATAAGGCACACTGTGATTAATCCGCCATGCAGCATATTAAAAAAAAATTTACCTACATATTGTAAATTATACAAACTAGGCCAAGGCCTTGTTATTTCTCTTTCGGAACACTTGCAGAGAAAATGATACTTTCATCTCCTTGATCTGCTTGTTGTAGAAGTCCTCACTATTGCTTTTGGTTATCTTACTGAGCCTTTGGCTGCTGCATATGCTATTTTATTGGAGGCATTCTTTCAGCGTTAAAAATTGTTCCCATGCATACGTACACACACATGCACACACACATATATGCATGCATGCATGCACACACACGCACATGCACAAACACACAACATGCACACACATACATGCTTTCATGCATGTACACAAATACACATACACACTCACGCACACATGCATGCATGCACACACACACGCACGCGCACACACACACACACACACACGCGCGCGTGGGCAGATTCAAATAAACTCATTTTGTAAATGCAATTGAATCAAAAAAAGAAAGAAGCAACAAAATCAGTTAATCAATCAACCAACCATTCTACTCCTCAGTCAGAAAATCAAAAACGTTATAACAGAAAATGGATACACTATCAAAACCCATAGGTAAAATGAAGGCAGTCATCAATTCTAATGACCACATGAAATCGCAAAGTCCCCCTATAATGATGCCTCATTGCCCTGCTTTGCTCCATCGTTTACGGGCATCATTAAAGGAGCCATCATCATCATCGTCATTATTTCTTTTCTGAAGGAAAAGTCAGGTCCATGCCAAGCCGGAAAAGGAAACAGCCGAGTCTACAACAGGAAATGATCAAACTTGGAATGGGACGCAAATGAGAAAGAGCGAGAGAGAGAGAGAGAGAGAGAGAGAGAGAGAGAGAGAGAGAGAGAGAGAGAGAGACAGACAGACAGACAGACAAACAGACAGACAGAGAGGGAGACAGAGAGACAGAGACACAGACAGACAGACAGACAGAGAGGGAGACAGAGAGAGAGAGACAGAGACAGAGAGAGAGAGAGAGCCAGAGACCCAGAGACCCAGAGAGCCAGAGAGCCAGAGAGCAAGTGAGAGACAGACAGACAGAGAAGGAGACACAGAGAGAGAGACACACACACACACACACAGAATGAATGAATGAATGAATGAATGAATGAATGAATGAATGAATGAATGAATGATTAAATGAATGAATGAATGATCTTTATTTTTCAAATGTTAAAGATAAGTAGTCACATACCTTTTTTTTTTATCTGGCCCTTGCCCTGATTAGGGACTATCAAAACAATATTAAAAAGCAAACACACACACACACACACACACACATAACAAAATAAACAAAACACAAACACAAACAAACAAACAAACACAAACAAAACAGAGAGAGAGAGAGCATAAGAGAAAGAAAGTGGGGAGGGGGAGGAAAGGGGGGAGGAAGGGAGAGCAGGACAGAGGCAGACAGACAGAGAGACGGAGACAGGATGAACTAGGTAATCAGTAAGGGTGGTATGGTGATGG
>CM054149.1:35569821-35604821 GCA_028751875.1 Rapana venosa | reverse complement strand
CCACCACTCATGATCCAATGGATGGGGGGAAAGTTTTGGGTCCAAACCGGATTCCAACCACCGCACATTTCCGACCCGGACTTTTCGCTGTCTAGACAGGCGCGTTACCTCTAGACCACCGATCCACCGATTGTTTAAGAGAGCCTTGTGTGGGTGGCCTCTTGGATACTAGGCTGGGGAACGCCCAAAAAAACCCAGCGAGACACCCCCACAGTAAATGAACCCAGGCAACAACATTGTCTCACATTGATTCCTACAGTGTAATCAGTGAGACAGAGCTGACAGGCCTATTCGGGGAAAACCCTGGGGTATTCGTTCATCTAAAAAACGCCCAACAACCACAGCATTATCGATTGTAGCATCATTATCGTTTCTCTCTCCTACTCCCTCATGTCTTCAAGTGTACCCTTTAAAAAAAATTATTTAAAAAACCCCAACTACTCTACCATGAAACACACCACCAACATCTAAGACGTTACATTGTATCTGTTTGTCTGTCTGTCTGTCTGTCTATCTGTCTGTCTGTCTGTCTGTCTCTCTCTCTCTCTCTCTCTCTCTCTCTCTCTCTCTCTCTCTCTCTCTCTCTGTCTGTCTATCTCTCTCTCTCTCTCTCTCCATTGTCTCTGTCTCTCTGTTTGTCTCTGTTTCTGTCTGTCTGTCTCTGTCTCTCTCTCTCGCTCTCTCTCTCGCGCTCTCTCTCTCTGTCTGTCTTCTGTCTGTCTGTCTGTCTCTCTCTCTCTCTCTCTCTCTCTCTCTCTCTCTCTCTCTCTCTCTGTGGATCACTCAACTGACAGAACTTAGAAGAAAACCAAAATAAAAGCTAACCCCCCCACCCCCAACCCACCCAACCCCCACCCCAAAAAACAAACCAACAACAACAACAACAACAACAACAACCCCAGTCGACACACCATTGTTACTATGCCGCAGCATCATTTCAAGCAACTGCACCTGCATCCGCAAATAAACTCACAGCAACTCCCGCGCGGACGCTTTCTGAAAAGACTGAAAATAGCTTGCCCTCCTGCCGAGAATTATCTTGGCAAGGAATCAGTAAGGAAATGGCGCTGTAATGAGACCGTTGTCTTCGAAAGCCAATGGCATACGTTCGTGCCGTGCCGTGCCGTGCCATTATCGACGAGTGTAGGTCCAACGCCAGAGTGGCAGAAGATTGATGTTTGGGGGTAAACATGATGTTCTAGTCCGTGTCCTGTTTTTCTGCGGTTCCCCCGGGGGGTTGTTTACCGGCGTTCAGGTTTATTTTCGGCTGGACTGATTGGAAGAGTGCAAACCGAACAAGCGAAGGGTGGTTATTGTTGTGTGTGTGTGGGGGGGGGGGGGGGGGGGGGGGGGGATAAGGTTGCTTATGTATGTATGAATGAATGAATGGGTGGGTGGATGAGTGAGTGAGTGTGTGAGTGAGTGAGTGAATGAATGAATGAATGAGCAAGCGATGGATTGTTATCGTTGGGGAATAAGATGCTTATGTGTGAATGACTGGATGGATGGATGGATGGATGGATGGATGTGTGTGTGTGTGTTGTCGTGTTGAATGATTTCTATACATTGTGCTGAGTTACATTGTCTTGTCATTGTTGTGTCCTGTCTTAGCACAAAGTATCTCTTTATCATCTTCAAAATAATATAATTGAAATGAATTACTCGTCTTGCCTTGTCTTTTATTGTTAGTGTAGTGCACCGTATCGCATCACACAATATTGTATTGTATTGTATTGTATTTTAATAATGCAGCATTGTACTGTATCATATCTGATTCATGTATTATATTGTATGAAGATACTGTACGGCATTTCTAGGCATTGTTTTGTTTGATCATTCACAGCATAATCTTGAATGTGTATTCTTTCCACAACAGATTTCTGACGTGGTAATAAAGCTATTCACTTCAGGAAAAATGCATAGCTTACAATGGTGTGTTTTTGTTCTTTTCAATATTTTTTAATATTCTTTGCCTTTGAAAGCCATTCTTTATTTCATAAGTTATTTTTATGAACAGTCTTCTTATTGCCTTGGGTTCTTTACGAATATTACATGCATGCTACACGATAAACCTGTCTACTGTAAAAGACAAACACAAAGACTAGCTTTCAAAGCTTTGTGAAAACGGAGATCAATATATTTTCTAAGCAGATTCAAACTACCAAATCTTTTGATATCTTTAAAGCTGGGAAAGAGCACGCATGAACTGTATTTCATAAAGAATCACTCAAGCAATGCAATCCTCTGAATTCGGAGTATGGCTGCCAATATGGCGAGGTATTTGAAACAGCCTCACGCACACATACAAACTTGTCATCCTGTGTGTTCTTACGATTTCAAGGGGATTCCCAGGTTATGATCAGTGAGACAGGGTGTGTAATTTTTGTAGGTGGCTCCACTCACCCAGAGAGAGAGAGAGAGAGAGAGAGAGAGAGAGAGAGAGAGAGAGAGAGAGAGAGAGAGAGAGAAGACAGACAGACAGACAGACAGACAGACAGACAGACAGAGACAGAGAGAGACAGAGAGAAAGTCAGAGACAGACAGACAGGGACAGAGACAGACAGACAGCCAAACAGACAGACAGAGAGAGACAAAAAGAGAAGCAGAGACAGAGATACAGAGAGAGTTCTCTGTGAACTCTGAACTCTGAAATGATTTAATGTACATCGGTCTTGGGCCACAAAACATTCATTTTGTTGGATGAGAGAGTGAGTGAAAGTGAGACAGAAACAAATAGACAAGAGTCAGACAGATAGACAGAAACCAAAAACAAAAAAATAGAATCAGAGACAGAGACAAAAGAGGATAGACAGACAGACAGACAAACAGACAAAAGAGACGTACTGACCTTGGGGTCATCAATAAACTCTATGACAGATTCCTCGCCATCCAGAATGACGGACACTGTGCTTTCGTTGTCCTCCGGTTCAGCTGCGACAGAAGAGGATGGCCTCATCATTAGAGAAAAATCTCCATCTTCACTGATAGTTCATTTTTTTTAAATCTATTTATATCACTTTAAGTCACGTCAGATTTCTCTGCGTTAAATTCGGGCTGCTCTCCCCGGGGGAGAGCACGTCGCCACAAAAGCAGCGCCACCCCTCTTTGGGGGTGTTTTTTTTGTTCAATCTCCACCATGTCACTATTACCACCGCCTCATAATAACAACGATCATAACCTTCATCAACATCATCAGTATCGTTGTTCCAACCCGTACTATTTCTACTACCATTACACCCACCACCACCATCGACACTATCGCTATCATCATTGTTGTCGTCGTTATCCTCTTCTTAGTCCACCATTATCGTTTTCGTCGTCATTTATCACTTTTAGTCCCCTCATCGGCGCCATCATAAATTTCAATGTCATGAAAACCAAATTGCTACAACCATCCATATTTCATGATCAAGATGAAGACGATAATGGTAATGACAATAATTATGTCGATGACGAAAAAGAGTTAGAATGAACCCCCACCAAAAACAAAAACAACAACCATAATTCAAAAATGCATGGACAACAACGAACTAACAACTTCAATAACAACAACAGCAGCAGCATGAACACAAAAACAACAACGATAACAACGCTAACAACAATAATAACAACAGCAAAAATCATCAACGACTCACGGGTGCTCTCGTCAAAAGGTCCCCGGTACTCGGAGCTCATGAACTGCCGCACCAGAGCGGACTTGCCCACCCCTGCAGCTCCTAACAAGGCCACCCGGAAGAAGGACGGAGCGCAGAAGGAAGATCGTGAACCTCCTCCACTCGTGCCCCCCACACTGCTGGAGGCTTGGGACACCAGGCTGAGGGTTCGGGGTCTGCAACAAGGGACTGATATTGATTGGGTGATGACAGCGAGATTTTAACATTTGCGTTGCGATCCCATCTTTTTTTTGTTGTTTTTTTGGTCGTGCAACATTCAGTGTCCTTCTCAACTTATTTCATTTTCATTTTTCATTTCCATGTTACCACTTTAAGTCACGAGATTAATTTCTCTGCGTGAAATTCGGGCTGCTCTCCTCCGGGGAGAGCGCGTCGCCACAAGAGCAGCGCCACCCCTTTTTGTGTTGGTTTTTTTTTGTTGTTGTTTCCTGTAGTCTACAAAACAATATGGAGAAATCTTCAATATACCAAGGAACAAAAATCGTAACTGAACATTCCCGAAGTCGGAATGCGGCTATCTTAATGGTTGGAAGGGTGGGTGGGTGGGGGTGGGGGGTGGGGGGGAGGAACGGATGTATACGCAAAAATCTCACCATTGGTGAACCTCGGAGTTCTAGATGAGGAACGAAATAAAGACAGTTGGTTTTTTTAAATACCTTGTAGGGGCCTTAAAGCTTTTGCAGTATTTCAAGACAAAATGATAGGAAAACGAAGATAATTCGTCTTCCTTGAACGGTTTTTGTTTGTTATATTTATTGGAAACCAAATCACAAGAGTACAACTTTAGTTCGCTCGTACCATTCAGTCTCACAGTATTTCAACACAGAATTATGGAGGAAAAAAATCTCAGTGCGTTTTCCTTTGACCTTTTTCTTTGTATCCTCTATCGTGTTTTTATTTTTAACGCTTTTCCTTCCTGTTTATTGCGCCTTGCTTGTGGTGGCAGTGATGGTGTTGGTGGCAGTGGTGGCGATAGTTTTGGTGGTGGTGGTGTGGTGGTGTGTGTGGTGGTGTGTGTGTGTGTGTGTGTGTGTGTGTGTTTGTGTGTGTGTGGTGTGTGTGTGTATGTGGACTGTGTGTGGATATATATATATATATATATAATATAAATTATATATATATATATATCTGTGTGTATACATACATACTCATACATACATACACACACACATATATATATATATATGTGTGTGTGTTATTATATGTGTGTTATATATATATTATATATATATATATTATATATATATATATATATATATATATATATACATACATATCACTCTCTCTCTCTAAACAAAGACAACAAAAGACAGAAACATCACATTTTCCTTCCATTTTACTATAAATCACAACTTACAAAAACTACGCAATCACACAAGCTCTAACCTGTCGGAATGAGGGAGGATTTCACTCGCTGCCGAAGATGACGCAGAAGAGGGAGATGAGGTGGAAGATGAGGTGGAAGAGCTGGTGAGGGATCCGGAAGACATGAATGAGGTGAGTGAGGACCTCATCAGAACAGCGTCCCCGTGGTTAACCAATCCTTTGGGTGTTACGTTGAACGACCTGTGTGTGTGTGTGTGTGTGACCCAGGCCAAAAGCTGTGTCAGTTACTGATGTTAGCTTGGTGCCATAGCCTACGTTGAAATGGTGTCGTATTGTGAAATGTTATGCTCAGACTGTCTTTAGTCATAATAGCTCTTAGTATAACACCCATAATAGCTCTTAGTAGAACAATGTTATCCTCAGACTGTTTTTAGCCATAAAAGCTCTTAGTATAGCAACGTTATGCTCAGACTGTCTTTAGCCATAATAGCTCTTAGTATAGCAATGTTATACACAGTCTTTAGCCATAATAGCTCTTAGTATAGCAATGTTAGACTGTCTTTAGCCATAATAGCTCTTAGTGTAGCAATGTTATGCTCAGACTGTCTTTAGTCATAAAAGCTCTTAGTATAGCAATGTTATGCTCAGACTGTCTTTAGTCATAATAGCTCTTAGTATAGCAATGCTATGCACAGTCTTTAGTCATAAAAGCTCTTAGTATAACAATGTTATGCTCAGACTGTCTTTAGCCATAATAGCTCTTAGTATAACAATGTTAGACTGTCTTTAGTCATAATAGCTCTTAGTATAACAATGTTATGCTCAGACTGTCTTTAGCCATAATAGCTCTTAGTATAGCAATGCTATGCACAGTCTTTAGTCATAATAGCTCTTAGTATAACAATGTTAGACTGTC
This sequence comes from Rapana venosa, assembly GCA_028751875.1. NCBI lineage: Eukaryota > Metazoa > Mollusca > Gastropoda > Neogastropoda > Muricidae > Rapana > Rapana venosa. The sequence goes on along the minus strand of CM054149.1, from coordinate 35,598,905 downwards.
TTTAGTCATAAAAGCTCTTAGTATAGCAATGTTATCCTCAGACTGTCTTTAGCCATAATAGCTCTTAGCATAACAATGTCAGACTGTCTTTAGTCATAAAAGCTCTTAGTATAGCAATGTTATCCTCAGACTGTCTTTAGCCATAATAGCTCTTAGCATAACAATGTTAGACTGTCTTTAGTCATAAAAGCTCTTAGTATAGCAGTGTTATGCTCAGACTGTCTTTAGTCATAAAAGCTCTTAGTATAGCAATGTTATGCTCAGACTGTCTTTAGTCATAATAGCTCTTTAGCCATAATAGCTCTTAGTATAACAATGTTATGCTCAGACTGTCTTTAGCCATAAAAGCTCTTAGTATAACTAGTGTAAAAAAAACAACAACACACACACAAAAAAGTCTTCTAAATGGGAGGATGGCTGTCTCTGTGCCGAGATGCTTGAAAAAAAAGTCATACACGCATTTTTTTTAACTAATGTACGTATTGTCTCACAGTAAATTCCAAGGTATGATGACTTCTTCGAAATGCATACTTTTGTTATACTGGATGACCTTCAGTGAATTAAGCTGGGCACTTGCGCCATACCAATAACAAGATGTATGATGTGGAATAATGAAATGATTGTCTTCGAATGTTAACTCCTTTTTTCCATTAAATATTTCTTCTGAGACAACACTCAGTTAAAAGCATGTTACCAACTTTTTAAAAATGTGATTATTTCATCCGCGTGAAATACAGACAGGCAGACAGACAGACAGGCAGACAGAGAGACAGAGAGACAGAGACAGACAGACAGAGAGAGCATCATGCATGTAATTCTAACACATGTTTCTTTTTTTAATTTGGAACACAAATAGCCTTACAAATTTACGCTCACACACATACATACACACACACACACACACACGCACGCACGCATGCACGCACGCACACACACACACACACTTCACCAACCCATCCCCCTCCACACACACACATAAACACACACACACGCACACCTAGTCCCCACCCCACCCCACCCACCACCCACTCACACACCCACACACATACACGCACACGTTACATCCTGATCCTCTTTTCGTAAGAGTAGACCATTGTGTGCCGGTGGGAACAGATGACAGAATTTACAAAACCGCATACACAAGGGGACTGAATGTAAAAAGAGCACATGAGTGCTTATTCCATTATCCTCGATATAAAATAAAATAAATAAAACACACACACACACACACACACACACACACACACACACACACACACACCCTACAAACCAACACATTAATTTTTGTTCTCAAACACCTTCAAAACCCTCTTCCCTCCCCCCCCCCTCCCCCCCCCCCCCCCCCCCCCCCCCCCCCCCCCCCCCCCCCCCCCCCTACCTCACTCTGCACAGACGCTCATCCCTCTCTACGTTCTCCCATCCTCCGTACACCTCCCCTCCGCCTCTGTGAAAACCCGCCGGAGGGGGTCGGGAAGGGAGGGAGTGGGTGCGGGGTCGTGACCCTTGCAGGGTCGGGGCTCTCTGAGGTCGTCTGCAGTTCTTCTCCAGAGACGAGGACCTGGACTGGGGAGCCGAGGAGACCTCTGTGACTGGTGACAACGAGCAGCACTCTGTCCCCAGCAGTGGGGTCTTGCAGGTTGTTGTTGCTGTTGTTGTTGCTGTTGTTGTTGTCATTCTTGTTGCTCTTGTTGTTGTTGTTTCTGCTGTTAGATGCTATTGCATCTGTTGTTGTTACTATGGCTGTTGTAGTTGTTGCTCCTGTTGTTGTTGTTGTTGCTGCTGCCGCTGTTGTTGCTGCTGCTGCTGCTTCTGCTGCTGCTGAAGATGATTGTAGTGTTGCTACTTTCTCTGTAGAGTCATCGGTGCTTACTCCCGCTCACTTGGAATTCCGAACTTTATTTTTTTTTGGTAAATTCTTACAGTTTTTGTGATGGAAAAAAGTTATCTATTTTCTCGGGTGTTTTTTTTTTAAGTTACTTTTTGTTCTCTATTTCTGTCTTTTCCATCTCGATTTTCGTCATTGCTTTTACTTATTATAGATCACAATGTTGATGAAATGTGAAGATTGTGTATGGCTAATATCAATACCTATTTTCCGAAGTTCTCTGTTAAAACATAAAATGTTGTTTTTGTCAAACACTCAGCTTGACGCTGATATCTTTCTGTTTTTAGAAGTAAAAGTGACAGTCTTTTATGCCTAATTTTAAGCTGTTTATTACAAAAAGTACCAGATAGTTAGTCTTCAATTCACCATCTTTCCACTTTCACCAGAGCCTAACAAAAAGGATTAACGTATAAGAGGGTTTAGATCAAACTGATAACAGCACGCACAAATAAAACACTATATCACTTTTGCTAGCAATGATTTGGATTATTCCCAAAGTTACAAGAGTACCACGAGATTGCAAAAAGAAGACACAGGAAAAAAAACAAACGTCTGCAATCTCTTTCTTGCTGTTTCTGACACAACCTTTTTCGATCACGAATCAGGAAGTTGTGTAGCGTTTAGCAAACATAGACTCTGCTTTTATCAACTCTCTGCCACCACGTGACGTGAGGTCATCCCCCCCCCCCCCCCCCCCCCCCCCCCCCCCCCACTCCCCTCTCCATCGCACACAATGGCAGTACCAACCAACCTTTCTCACGCCTCGTTTCCACGCATGACGTCAATGGATCGTTCGTATTTCCCAAGCGCTGATTGGGTAGAATGGAACAGCGCAGGAAACCCCCAGCTGTCTGTGACTGGAGACTGATTTTTTTGCGGCTCTACGACGTCTTGGAGTGTTGCAATAGGAGTGCAGTTGGGAAAGCACGCGTTAGGGAGAGAAAGATGGGGGGAGAGAGGTGGGGAGGGAGGGAGAGTGAAAGAGAGAGAGAGAGAGAGTGAGAGAGAGAGAGAGAGAGAGGAGAGAGGAGAGAGAGAGGGGGAGAGGAGAGAGAGAGAGAGAGAGAGAGAATGACAATGACAATTCTTATTTCGAGGATATGAATAAGACCATGGTTTTTACATCCAGTCCGCCTAGAGGATATATTGTAATAAATAAAGAGAGAGAGAGAGAGAGAGAGAGAGAGAGAGAGAAGAGAGAGAGAGAGAGAGAGAGAAATTGTGGTGGTGGTGGTGGTGAGGATAGTCTTTCCAAAGGTTTCCCGAAATGTCCAAAGGTTACAGATACGTATTTTCAAACTTTATTTTTGGAACAGGCCCTTGCCCTTCACCAAAACTACAACAATACAAACTTAGGATAGTTAGAAAAAAAAACTAAAAAAAAACTATCTACACAGATACAGCATACTAAACTCAGATTAATTTCTAAATAATATCAAGCCACCCTGTCTCACCTGTCAACAGCACCGAGTTGGGTGTTAGTCGCCGCACCCAATGATGATGACATGATCCTCCTCCTCCATTCCCTCCGATCTTCGCAGGCCCTGCTGACTTCATCGATTCTCATGCCACAGGACTCCCTGATGCTGCCAGGGTTGCTAGTGGTTTTTATTTCTTTTTTTCCTTGGGTTTGTCTTGAAAGACAGTCTTCGTGAGGTCTGTATCTCGTTTCGTAGCGCATGACCCACGTATCTTAGTTTTCGTTCATTTATTGAAGTAAACTGTTTTATGTTGTTCCCAGTTCGTGTAATATGTTTTCATTCGTTCTTTTATCTGAGCAGCTTTCTAAAAAACAAATACACAAACAAACAAACAACCAAACGACCTCAGCTGTTTTGATTCTGTTTCCGTCAAGTATATCAAAATAAAAGAAAGACGGGCAGGCAGGCAGACACAAACAGATTGATGTATGGAGAGACAGACAGACAGACGCAAACGAACAGACAGACACAAACAGACAGACAGAGACAAAGAGGGACAGAAAGAAATTTGTGTCAATCAATCTATGATTTTTAATAAGCAATTTAGAAAGGTTTTAGGCCATTCCTATTCTCACAATCTGTCCTTATAAACAAACATGCATCAAAACACTCAATCATTATATATATATATATATATATATATTATATATAGAGAGAGAGAGAGAGAGAGAGAGAGAGAGAGAGAGAGAGAGAGAGAGAGAGAATTGTCTTGATAACAATCCACATTTCTGCTGGGCACCACTCCCTTCAAGCACACAGTTGAGGTTAAAGGTTTTATTGCCATTTTATATATATACCAAATTTAAAGCATCTACACAGAAGAATAAACGAACGAACGAACAAATATATTTTTGAGGGCAATCGTTTAAACATTGCGTGCATTTTGGTTTTACATCCAGCCCTCAATAAAGCGAAAAGAGAAGGAAACAATGAATGAACAGAAAAAATGCATATATGATTGAGAAATCCGTTATAAAAGGTCAGACTTTTTTTTTTTTAAACCGAGAGGGAATGACTTCTGAAGTTGGGACGAAGATGGTGGAGATCTGACGGGAAGCATAATGTCAAAAGGAACCAGAGTGAGAATGTGTGTGTGTGTGTGTGTGTGTGTGTGTGTGTGTGTGTGTGTGTGTGTGTTGTGTGTCTGTGCTCTGCCTACGTACGAGCGTGTGTGAGCGCGCGCGCGTGTGTGTGTTTGTATTGGCTGCTGTCATCAGTGCATATGCTTCAGCCCCGAAATTTGTTGAGAACTTTCCAGTTGACACTGATTGGCGGATTTCTGTGCCATCTTGTAATTTAATGAAGACTCCGCCACCCCCATTTCTGGTAGCATCTTCTGCTGATCCATCTGTGAATGCATGTGTCCAGAGTTCTCTTGGATAGGTCTCTTCCATGTACTCTAGCTTAAGTACTTTTCTCACATGCACTGACTGTGTTCCTTTTTGTAAGATGCCAAGAACTGTGTGTCTGATTTCTGGGAACTGCTCTCTCTTCCACGCTGGTACTGTGGAGTGGGTTGGTATGTCTTTGTTCCCTTGTTGCATCAGTTCACGATCCAGCCTCTCGAGTCTCTGCACATTGTACACAAAGCTGCTGTGGTTAAGCCTGCACTTTGTGAGTTCTGACATTCTCTAGTGCACTGGGTGGTTCTTCATCCTCTTGAATTTGGCAGCTTGTATCAGGACTTTGGTATATCACCTGCTTTCAAGGCTCTCAAGACCAGTCAGAGTGTCCATGGCCTGAATGGGAGTAGACTTGAGGGCACCAGTGATGATTCCTGATACCTGGTTCTGAATTCGGGCAACTTTGTCAAAGTTGGATTTTGATGCAGTCGCCCATGAAGCTACTCCATACTCAAGGACAGGTCTTACTCCACCAAGATACAGTTTCTTCTGAATGTTGTAATCTGCTGCTCAGGATGTTCCAGACAACTTCTTCATCAGGGCTGTTCACAGTCTGGCTCTTGCTGTGCATTTTTCGATCTGGCTCTTCCCGGTCATCCTGGGGTCAAAGGTAACCCCAAGGTAGGTTGGTGTTTTGTCCTGGAGTAAGGTGTGTCCGTTCACCTGGAGATGTGCACGCTGTTCCTTTGTGGCCAGTCTGAAGATGATGTATGTTGTTTTTCTGGCGTTGATGGTCACCAGCCACTTCTTTGTCCATTTCTCAATCTTCCTCAGGGCTTCCTGCATTCTTACTGCGGCTGTAGTCACGTATTGCTCAGAGCACCAGATGACCAGGTCGTCTGCGTGTATTGCACCATGGATCCATGCTGGGATGTTGCCCAAGATGTCGTTCATGAAGAGGAGGAAAAGTGTCGGGGAGAGTACACCGCCCTGCGGAACACCTTCCTTTATGCTCCTCTTCCTGCTCTGGACTTTTCTGTTCCCCACCCGGGCCTTTCTGTTGATAGGGTACTGGCTGATCCAGTCGTACATGTGGCCCGTGATCCCATGGTGATGCATCTTCGAGTTTCAGGCCAATTTTCCAAACCATGTCAAATGCTTTTTCTAGGTCAATCCAGACTGCAATGTATGCTTCTTGTCTTGGAGTGCGTCTTCAAATTTCCTGGGCAACATAAGCAACCTGGTTCTCGGTGGATCTGTGCTGTCTGAATCCAGCCCTGTTCTCAGAGATTATCTCTTCCTTCTTCACGTACCAGGTCAGTCTGTTGTTTATGAGTCTCTCCATAAGCTTCCCAACACAGCTGGTCGGACTTATTGGCCTGTAGCTGTCTGCTTTGGTTTTGTCTTTTCCCTTCTTGTAAATTTGGATCATTGTAGCATCTTTCTATAACTAAGGTACTGATGCTCTAAACCAGCTGGCGTTAATAGATGTTAAGTAGCATCTTCTTTGCTGATGGTTCCAGGTTTTGCAGCATTTCATTGGTAACGCCGTCGATTCCCGGTGATTTCTCTTTTTGTAGTTGTTTGAGTCCTTTTTCCAATTTCGTTCTCTGTAAAAGGTTCTGTCATGATTTCCTCTTTCGCTCATATAACAGACAGCAATTGTTGCTGTTTGAGGGCTCGATGATGAAGAAGAACAACAAATCCCCAAAGTATCCAGAATTATTTTTGAAATTAAATAATTATGAAATACTTTTTAAGTTTAAGATGTATTACTGTTTCTTTTTTGGGGGTACCTTCAAACGCTGAATTTTTTTTTCAAATGAGTGTGCTGACAGAGCTGCAAAAAGGGGCTAAGACATACTATGGAATTAACAGAGCTGTGAGTTCACTTTTCTGTTCAGGAGGGCTAAATCTAAAGAACCAACCTATATTTTAAAACAAAATAAAGGCATAAAAAGCAAACCTAAGTAACTTGATCAATTCAAGGAACACTCTTTAAAGAGTTATCTAATACCCATATTTCATGACTCCTTCTCAAACAGATTCAAGTGTCGTAACTGCAAGGAGGGTAAATACACTAAACTTAAGAATGACATTAGTGCATTCATAACAAAATTTGTCAAAAAATGTCGGGTTGGATGTCTATGTGGAGAATATAGTTCCAATACTCACATAATATTTGAGTGCCTGATTGTAATTTTTTTGTGTTTACAAACATTTTCTGAGTAGTCTCTGGAAATACATCCGAAAATTCAAAGTTAGCCTTTGCTATTGCTAAATGTTTATTGCACAGTCCACTAAAATATTTGTGATAGTTACATCCTTGTCGTTTTAGTTTAGCATTTTGTTGATATTAATTTTTGCTGACGCTTTAAAGAATTTTTTAATGCATCTCATGCACATGCTATCTCCTCAGTCTTACACCCTTCCACTCCCATTTTCTTTGTTTTTCATACTGTCTGCAGATATATAAAATTGTAATTTGTTTCTCCTTAGGGGTGTCTCTTTCTGTTTCTCATGTTGTAGGTCCTTTAACGTGCGCTACACATCTGTGGCACATGGGACTTCGGTTTATGTCTCACCTGAAGGTACCCCCAGACTTACATTGTTGGGTCTGTTTGATAGGGATGCCACTTCAGAGGGGAATTATAAAACTCCCGACCTTTCGGCGTTTGCGTTACCAGAGAACAGGAAGACAGGAGAGAAACAGACAGGCAGACAGATAGACAAGCAGACAGACAGAGACAGACTTACATCTGACTAGCACCAACCCCCCTGAAAAAGACCTAGCATGGCCAAGCCTAACAGTTTGAAACCGGTACATGTTATAAGAAGTTTCCTGGGGCAGATGCCAGTAGTCCTAACCATTTCTGGATATTGTTTACCACAAGCGCCAGAAGTATACTTTGTTTACTGTGTATTTTGCTTTTCACACATGCACAAGCACACACGCACCCGCACACACACTCCCAAACATACCATTTCCCTCACACAAAAATAGGACTCCTCACCCACCCACCCACCCCCTGATCACCATCCCCACCTGTACCAACCCGCCCACATATTTATTTCCTTTCCTTTTTTTTGTTTTTGGTTAAATCAAAACTAAAACTAAGCCCATAGCACAAACGCAAAAGTACACAAGCAGCAGGAATCAACAGGTCGACCCCCCAAGCAGTGATTATATCATTGTGTTTAAGTATATCCTCGTGTTGCAGTAACATTTCTAATACTGCATCTGCCTAAAGCGTAGAAGGGTTTGAAATAGTTTGCCTTGGTCGAAATTCTTTGGTTGTGGTGGTGTGTTTGTTGTGTGTGTGTGTGTGTGTGTGTGTGTGTGTGTGTGTGTGTGATTTTTTAAAAATTCTTTTATTTCGAGGGTAATGCAATAAGCACTCATTTGCTTTTTTCTATCAGTCCCCAAGTGTATGCAGTTTTGTAAATTTTGTCATCCATTCCCACCGGCACACAATGGGCTACTCTTCCGAAAAACGGAAGGGGTTTTAACGTGAGCGAAAGATGTTCTGCGCGCGCGCGCGCGCGCGCGCGCGGAGAGAGAGAGAGAGAGAGAGAGAGAGAGAGAGAGAGAGAGAGAGAGAGAGAGAGTCTGTCTCAGTGTCTGTCTATCTTAGTGTCTGTCTGTCTCTATCTCTCTCCCACCTGCAGACGGGTGTCTCGTCTCGGTGGTGGCTCGAACCCGGGCTGCGCACATCAAAGCTATGATCCTGTCCCCCAGAGAGAGAGAGAGAGAGGGAGCAAAGCAGGACACTTAGGCATACTGTGATTTAGGTTTTTCATGCGTTTGATAGGACACAAGCCAATGGATCTGCAAGACAGAACGTAGTGACATGGCAGCCTTGTTACAGACTTGTTGTCTATGTAGCCTAATGTTGTCAAGCTGAATGTGTATAAATAGGTCTATTGTTTCCCCTTCCCTTTGCCCCCACCATCTGATTCAGCGCCAGAAATGGAATCCTAGACTTATTCCTATTGTCTTTAGTATCCCTCAAGAGGATTAGGGCTCGCCTACTAAATGGGATGGGAGTGATAAAGGGGGGATAGGAAGGGGATAGAGGCAAAATAGAAAAGAAATATAAAGGAAGAAAGTAAGTAGTAGAGAAAATTAATCCCCTCAACACACTCAGTAATCACACTGAATACACCGTGAATGTGACGAACAACAACATTCATTCAATGCAATTCTCCAGGCCAAGCAAGTTGGGTTCACAACTATATTCTGCTACTTCTACTGACATCTACAACCACACACATTATATTACCAATTGTACTACAAATACAATTCAAAAGACAAATGTTTCTGTTATTTTGTCCAGTTACTCAAAACATAATTATGTCCAGTCCTCAACACACAACCAAATCAAGATCCATCCCATATCAGAGACGGAGAGATTCACAACTGACCAAATCAATTGAAATGATCAAAAGAAGAAAGATGATGAAGTGATGTTTCTGAAATCAAAAGGAACAGACAATCAATAAACCATTAATGGATCTCTTCATAAAATCAAACTCTATCACAGGATCAAGGATACAAATCACCACAAGACCCACACTTTCAGGTATAACATATTAATGGCAACTTAATATGTATACCCACATAGCAAACACTGAAACACTAACAAGAGTTTGCCACAGTATAACAAATCTTCAAAATGTACTCTCAGTTTATCCATTTCCCAACTCTTGAGAATAATAATTTTTATCATCATAACAAATCTAGCATATCCACTAAAATCACCACATACAATAACTAGTCTTACACATGTTTCATTTACTTGAGGATAGCTGATGGTTTATCCTATGAAACTGTGTAAACATTAATTAACATAAACTTAATTCAAATAATCCCCAATGACATTCCAAGGTCATTGCACCTGTTTCACATTGATATATTGTTCCTCACAAAAAATATAAATTTGCATTCTTAATAATAACAATCATTTCAAAACCACACTAGGCTTTTACACACATATATCATACACAGTGATAAGCCTTTGTTTGATTTCTTCAGCATTTTGTTAGCTGAACAATATTTGCCCAAAATCAAACCTAGTACAACAAAGACAATGACTAATCTCAAATTTGCCACTTGCTTTCTTGTTCAAAATAATCACTTCTTAATTATTCACAAGCTTGAAACCTTCAAAAACGAAATTAAACAGATGCCTCATAAGCCTTTACAACTTTTAAAAATTAAGCTGAAGCTAGGTTTAAAAGATCAACCACACCTTAATAATGGGGAACATCCTACTTGAGAGTCTGAGAATTCATGTTCACAGCTCCACGGTTTGGGAGGAAATTGACTTATGCCTCTTGGTTCCTTGGGGAACATAGGGCCAGGGCTGCTTGGGAGGGAATAAGGGTTTCAAAAGATAGGAAGTTTAGAATCATGGGAAATAAATCATGAGGAGATTACTCTGGCACAAGGGAGTTATTTCCATTACTATGCTTAGTAACAACAAACACAAAAGCACTCTTTTGTGAGAGGCGTTACACACACCCTTTGCAGGAAAATGTTGCTATCTTTTCCCCCAAAAGTATCAACATTTAAAAACAAACCTGACACCCTCTGAAGACAAAAAAATGAAAGTCCTCAGCTTGAACAAAGATGTATACATACCCAATGTGAGCTATGTACCAAAATGCAACTTAAAAATTCCTCCAAGGCCAAAAAATCTCTAAGGCCTTCACTTGATCCTGATTGTGTATGTAATGACGTACCCTTCCAATCTAATTTGGACACTGGACTAAAAACCTTAAACACAAACATTCCACATCTTCAAAAATGTAGAACACATAAATCCAAAATACATGAAAAAAAATGAATCCTGCACTTGACCCAAAAATGCAAAACAAAAAAAATACTCCATGTTTTCAAACATTAGAAAAACATGAAACTCAAAAGAAATGCATAAGTACACAATCCAACATCATAACTTACAAATAACCAGTTCACATCAAAACACAATATGTTCACACACTAAAACATAAAAAAATTCCAAGCTTGGAAAATGACTCAACCATTAAACATCCTCCAGAAAACCTTTCATCATTACCAGAAGCAAAAATAATGTGGTGGGCTTAGCTTATGTGTGTAGGTCCTACCGCTCAGACACTAGATTACACCAGTGAGTCAAGTAAGTCCTTCAACTGGTCTTCTCTGTCTAGTTGACCTACTTAGCACCTGCTCAGGCTGAGACTTTGATTCCTCCTGACTGGGATAGACGCACCAGTTTTCCTTAGTGTCGTTGAAGGAGGCATTGAGGAGGACATTGAAGGCCTACGAACTGGCGGCATGAGATCTGATGGTCTACCCTTAACTTAGAAGGTATGGACAGAGTTGCTTCATAAACAACAACTGACTCACCTTCTTCTTCCTCTGGTAATAAACTTTCACGCTGTTCCCTTTCCTTTCTATTTGGTGGCTTATCTGTTCTAACAGGTGCAACCTCAACAAACAAAGACCCCAAAGGTAGTCAAGTCAAGTCAAGTCAAGTCAAAAACACTTTAATCATCCCATGAAGGGCAATTACAATACTGACAGGCAGATTGATACACATCAAAAATATCAAAGACACAAAAGCTATATTTGATATTGGTTTTCAAATGACTTAAGTAAAATGTCACGAACACACACACCAACACACACGCGCACATGCGCACACACACACAAACACACGCACGCACGCACACACATCAATTGTGAACAACAATTTTAAACCCATTGACTAGAAGACATAGAAAACTTATTTTTACGCACGTATATACGCAGTACATACACACGCACGTACGTGTGTGTGTGCGAACACGCCCATGCACACCATACACCAATATATAAATTCAATGTTTTAAGACTGTTGAGTAGAAGACAGACTTATTTTACACACCCACGCACCCACCCACACACACCCACATAATTATGTTTTAACTACACTCATAACAATGACAATCAGGCAAGTAATTCAGAGAAATGTAAAAACTAGGTAGTCAACATCATTGTGAATTCAGAATTCGAATGCTTACTGGCACAAAAGAATTTCTTTTTCTGTTAGTTTTGCTGATGGGACACTGAAAACGGCGTTCCGAAGGCAACATTTGAAATTCTGGAAACAAAGCATGGAAGGATCAGCCAAAATGGCTGTGGCTTTGCGTACAAGCTGCTGATTGCAGACGACTGAGATCTCTTTGTTCTTTTCCAATTATTTTTTGAGCAGATTCTTACAATTCTTTTGCAGGCCATTCTTGTTTTTAAACACTAAGGTTTTTGGTACCAAACAAAGGGAAAGCAAAACTTAGAACACTCTCATGTAAGACTTGTAAAACAAGGAAAGAATCTTTTTGTCTACAAAAAATGAGTTCAGTTTCCTCAGAAAATACAGACGTTGTTGTCCCTTTTTGACAATAGCGTCAGTGTTAACGTCCCAGTTTAACTTGTGGTCAAAAACAGTTCCTCTTATAGTTCAAAACGTTTTCAACTTCTTGATTATGGATAATAATATTCTTAGGAGTATGCCCTGATCTTCTGAAGTCGATAGGCAGGTCTTTAGTTTTAGAAACATTTAGCTCCAGATAGGCCTCGTCACACCAGTGTACGAACTCGGTGAGGGCTGGACCGGTGGTCTAAGACTGATCCGGATAAGAGAGATAACAGAGCACTGTCGCCCTGCGAATTTTCCCAGAAAGGAATTTCCATAGTTGTTCTGCAATCATCTATGTACAGAATGAAACAGAAGTGGTGAGAGGACGCAACCCTGCGGAGAACCAGTGCAGTAAATCTAACCGAAGAAGAAATTTTGTTGGACCAAACACGCTTTTGGTCTGTTGGTTAAAAATTCAATCAGCCAACAACAAGTTAAATGTCTAGGGTCAAATTTTGAAATTAATCTTGTTAACCAGAACGTGAGGCTGCATTGTATGAAAGCTGAACTAAAGTCAGCGAACAATATTCGGGGCAGAGAGTCAGGTGTTTCCAAGTGGCAATACAACTTGTTCAAAATGAACAGTTTGGCTTCTTCGACACCCCTTCGAGACTGTATGCAAATTGTAGGGGTCAAGGTCTTTCTCTGTAGCGGAAAAGATGAGAGATTTTACGATCTTTTCAAAGTTTTCATCACAAGAGATGTGAGAGCTACAGGTCAAAATCGTTAGGCGAGAAGGATTGGGTTTCTTTGGAAGAGGTATTACTTTGGGGAATTTTTTCCAAATAACTGGAATCTGGACAAGTATCCAGTAGGCCTGGAACAGGTGTTTAAAGGACACGGGCAAGCTCAGTAGCGCAGAATTTCAGGGTTCTTCCCATATCATCTGGTCCGGGAGATTTGTTAATATTTATTGCCTTTAAGTGCTTACAGATAATTTCTTCATCAACAATGGACGCCTTTTCTCAGAAACAGGGATTGCTTCAGGTCATTTATTTCATCTGAGAATCATGCTTTTCAAAGCGAGTAAAAAAGCGTTTGATGGTCTGTAAGTTGTTATCACATACTCCCTGCAAATGATCTTTTTACCTATGTTGGACACCTACCATATTTACTGCAGACATTTTTGATACCCTGCCATGCAGCAGAGAAAATTTTCCCCGCAAACTTGTTTCTATCTTATTTTTTATATATACGTTTTGGCCTGTACAACAGCAGTTTGATTTCTTTATTTACCTCCTTCTTTTGTTGTTCTGTGCCTGTGTAAAATACTACTTTCTTTTTGTTTAAAAAACCCGTTTCAGTCCTTTGTAACCCAGGCTTGTTATTGAGTAAATGGTTATCTCCTTAGTTGGAAAAGACCACAACTAACACAAAATGAAATATAAGAACAAATAACATCAGTGAGCTCATTCAGATCTGAACACCATTATAAAAACATATCCAGTCAGTGCAATCAAAGCAGCCTTGCAGACTAGCTATACTATCAGCAGTCCATTTTTTGGTGGTCCTGACTATGGGCTGAAGGCGCTGAAACACTGACTGGTACATGGGTGCAAGAAGAACGCAGTTGTGGTCAGACGATCCCAGGGGAGGCAAGGGCAACGATCTATAGGCGCCTGCTACAGTCCCGTAGCACAAGTCTAGGGTCTTGTTTCTTCATGTAGGGCAGGTCACATACTGTTCATAGTTCTTCAGTAGTTTACTAAGGGTACAGCTATTGAAATCACCCAGGATAAACTTAGGGGCATCAGGGGATATATAGAATCGAGCACATGGAGGTGATCTAATATATGTTCAGTTGCTCTAGCCACTTTTGCTTTGGGGTGGATGTAAACTAAAGTAAAAAAATAGTTGCGGGAATTCCCGTGGTAAGTAGAAAGGCCGGAAACGAAATAGACAGCATTCAATTTTCCTCCACAGATAGGGTTTTTCTAATTTTAACATCAAACCCCACCAACGCTCATTGATGTAGAAGCACAAACCTCCGCCCTTTTGCCTTCCCCGTTGCGTGTGGGTCTCTGTCAAGCCGAATGGGTTGACCGAAGCCGTCTATTGAGAGGTCGCAGTTCGGTACAGCGGGACTCAGCCAGGTTTCGGTAAAGGCAAGAATTCCGGCTTTGTTATACTGGTGTAGGTAGTTGACGTTAGCTTGAAGCTCGTCCGTTTTGGAGCATAGGGACTGGACATTGGACAGGAGCACGGTTGGTAGCGGAGTTTTCCGATTATTCAAATTTTTGAGTCTTTGTCTCACACCACTTCTCTTTCCCCGCTTTCTTTTCTTAATGTTCTTCCAAGTTTTATCGTTGTTATTTGCTGATGGTAGAATCTCACATGGGAAGTTGTAGTCTTGGCCTTCAGCTAACACACTGGCTGATTCCCTCAGGCTAAGAAGAAATTCTCGAGTGTACGACGACCGGCCATGGCTGTTGTCGTTAGGCGCACCTCGCACACAATCAGATGACGCTATGAGAAAGCAGACAAAAAGAGTGAATATCACTGATCTTCCCAGCATTGTTGCTGTTATCACTGACACACCAGACACCAGACACAACTCTGCAGAACTTGGAGCTGATAAGACACACAATATAACGAAAACAAGAAAAAAAAAAGTTCCTATAAAGCGTTCGTGTTGAGCCTTCCCCCGACTCACACTGCACTGTGTATACAAGCATATCGTCTGATTTACCTACAACCAGATAGACATCAAGCTTCCCACTTGTCTGTCACTTAGAATGGGTCTTTGTCAACGGTCCCAATCTTTGAACTAACACACAATCACCACACCCCAGCTTTGCCGCATGAGCTGTAGAGTCATAACAAACTTTGTTCCTCTGACCCATCTTGATCGTGTTTTCCTTTGCCATGTCATAATAATAAAGAATAATAATAATAATGTATGGAATTTATATAGCGCTGAATCTTGTAAAGCAACAAATCAAAGCGCTCAAAGGCCTTCTGAAGATGTTGTTTCAAATTCCTTACATATTCCCTAGGAGAAGCTTTCCAACCTTGTTCCAGGTCAACACCAAAAGCTAAATTAATGGGCAACCTAGGGTGTTGTCCAAAAAACAAATAGTATGGACTGAAACCTGTACTCTGGTGAATGCAGCAGTTATAAGCATGAACAACAGAAGGTAGGCTTTTCCTCCAGCAGGGTTCATACAGACTTTGTGGG
This sequence comes from Rapana venosa, assembly GCA_028751875.1. Classification (NCBI taxonomy): domain Eukaryota; kingdom Metazoa; phylum Mollusca; class Gastropoda; order Neogastropoda; family Muricidae; genus Rapana; species Rapana venosa. The sequence continues at coordinate 35,583,576 of CM054149.1, read as the reverse complement.
GAAAAATTTAGGGCCTTTTTAGGGCTTTTTAGGGGCCATTATTTCCAAATTTAGGGCCTAGCCGCGGGGCATCAAAGTACCACCCTGTGTACACGTTTACTTTGATAAACCAATTCCAAACTCATGTAAGCAAAGTCTCCTTGTCTAAAACTGCATGTTGGATATTGATTATTGACACAAATTCAACTTCAATTCTAGAATAAAATGTCTTTCAATCATAGATACCACAATGAATTAAAATCTTCACACAGTGAAACATCAAATCATGATGTGATGGAAGTCTCCATGTCTTGAAATGCCAAGTAAAGTGAAAACTGAAATAAGTGTCTCTGATTTTAATAGGACTTTTCACAAACAACTAGCAAAGTGAACTAAGACACTATCCCTCAAACTTCATCTGATGTGAACTAAGTTTCCTTGTCTTATCAAAGATGCAGATGGTTACCGGGTACTAGAACTGGTAATAACAATACCCTCACAGTCACAGTGCCTCTTCCAAATTCTGCTCCTTTATTTCAATCTCACACATGCGTACGTGCAGGCATTCACACACACATGCACACACACACACACACACATGTACGCACTGCACACAAGCATCCACAAGAGAGACAGACAGAGAGAGAGGTTGCTGGACGCAAGTTCTCTTCACTATGAATACATGTACAAGTCCTGTATCATCAATGCAGACTGAGTGGTAGGCCTAACACTGGCTTGAAAAGGATGCCCACACCCTCTCCCCATAGTTGTTTTTTTTTAAATCAAGTCTGCCAATAACTGAATAAGTTGCAAATTTTAAAGAAAGTCAAATGAACCCACCACGTTGAGCAGTGGAAAATATGCAAAGTGCTGGCATTTCTGACTTGCCTTATGAACTGGATTTGTTTCTGTATGACTTCTGCAGGAAATCTGGGATAATCTCCTCAAATAAAGAACAGATATGGCTACAGGTTTTATTGTTTTCCCATTCTGACAAGGACTATATCACCGACTGCCATTTTGTAAACTGAGCATGCACACAGGAGAAACAATAGGCCTTGCTATTCACAGTGCAGCTGTGGTAAAATTGAAAAATCTCCTAGAGAAGAACTTAAGCACAGTTAACAGAAAACTGGTATTTTTTCGACTCATAATTGCAGTTCCATAGTTTAGCATCATTTTCCGAACAAATTACGGACATACCATAGGGGTAGGTAGTCCCTCGCATGTAAAAAATAACTGGTGAAAGCAAAGCGTATAATTTTTATTATATGCTCTTTCAATGGAGGCAAATTACCTCCCTTGGCAAAATAGGTGACGCGACATGAATAGCAGACAGCCATTCTTTCGGTGAGATCACGATCTTTGGACACCCTTCTTGCTTTCATTTCTCATAAGTTTTATTTTGTGTATTTGTTTAATCTACATTTCAACAGAAACTGTCACTCATGATTCCCATTTTTAGGGCTTTTTAGGGCTTCCAGGGCAATACATCTCATTTTTAGGGCTTTTTAGGGGCCTTATTTTGGATCTTCAAAAATCAGGGCCTTTTAGGGCTTTTTAAGACTTGTACGAACCCTGTCCAGTCCATCTTTTTGTGCATCCTCTAGACTCCTCTCAACATGTTTATCAAGGTACGATTCCACCACTCGACAGGCTTACCTAATGGGTGGTAAGGAGTGGTATGACACTTGTTAATACCTGCAACTTGACAAACTTTCTTGATTAAGCGCTCTGATTTGTCTTTGCAAGATATAGCGCTATACAAATTCCATTTATTATTATTATTATTATTAACTTTGATTCAAGTCACGACCTTGATCTGTCTTTGGGACCTGGTAGTAGGCCTTACAAAGATCCATCACAGTATAAAACTTTGCATCATTCAAAGTTAGAAAAAGATCCTCTATTTTTGAAACAGAATAGCTGTCCCTAATTGTGCTAGCATTTACCTTTCTGTAATCAATGCACATTCGCAACGCACCAGACTTCTTCCTCACAAAAACAATAGGACAAGCAAAAGGGGAGCTTGAGGGCCAGATAATCTTGGCATCCAACAGCCCCTGAATATGCTGCCTACACTCTTCAAAATCCTTGGGAGACAGTGGTCTAGCTCTCTCCCGTATCTCTGGACCAGGTTGTAATTCTATGTCAAAAGGGTTATCAGTCTTTGCCCTACCGATATCAAACTCTGAGGTTATAAAAACATCAGCATACTCATTTAGCCTTTTGCTAAACCTTTCCTGCCACTGTGGTGGAGCACTGTCACTGAACTGAAACTGGATCCCTGACATAACCTTCTCATCTGTACTGGTTCTACCAGCATCAATTGTACAAGAATTAACATGCAAAAACATCAACATCATTCTACATTCACATTATACTCACAACAAATCATGAAAATATCAGCTACCACTTTCGTGCTTGCTTAAAAAACTAATGTCATGACTGGTTTCATAACAAGCAAAAATATTCAGTTTGGGGAGAAAATTAGTTGGCGCTTTGCAACTAACCACTTTCAGACCTTCAGGCAATCATCAATGGTGGGCTCTTGAACCAACCTGCATCTTTAGTAACTGGGAACCTCTGCTTTAGTAATACACTTTACATCTATTGTTTTCTACTCTTCATCCCAATGTTACAGAATTACATTGTTGGATATCTCTGTAATTAGATTCTCTTTATAATATGATACAAATCTCAACTCTTCTCACCATTTTTTGCTTAATTGGATGTGTTATACACATACTGGTACTTTGGGAAAAGTCAGTATCGGGACAAACAACTGCCATTGTTGTGACGATCTAAAATACCAACAACTTCACGGGGGGGGGCATGTTTACGAAATATATCCAAATAGGACAGAACACCCCCCGCTCCTGGGAAATCTAGGACTTCCCAATTCCCCCAAAGGAATTGGGAAAATGCTCCAAAAAAAAGGGACTCAGAAAATTTTATCTGGAACCTTTGTCTACAAACATTACTGGGAACTTCATCCATCTAAGGGGGGACCCCACTGGGACCAACTAAGGTATCAAAAGGGTTGAAAAAGGACCTGAAACAGAACAAGCATTACCTCCATCTTAAATAAAACATCACTCCTGTTACAACTCAACGAATCTTTAGGGTTTCATTAACATTACACTAATGAAAACATCCCCATCTCTCTCACAGGTCCTGTAATTTCTAAACCCGGGGTAAACATCCGTTGTCCGGGGGAGTAAACTTGGTTGTCGTCTGCAGTGCCTGAGATCACACCCTGAAGTTTTCCCGAGTTTTTTCCAGGTTCAAGTTGATACGGCAGGGGTTTCGGACCTAACCTATAATGGTTGGCTTCTTACTGCCAGAAAACCCCGGTGGTGACCTGTTGTTGGGCTTTTTTAGGAATGTCATGGTTTCCCCCCCGCCGGTGACATCCTGAAGTTTAAAGATCTCCCTCCCCCTTCCTCGCCTTACGTTGGGGCGGGGTCTTGGGGGGGGGAGTCGTGTCAGCGCTAAGGTTTGGACCCGCACCCCCGGCAAAAAGGCCCGGGTTCCCCCCACCTGTAGCAGGGGCCCCCTTGGGGGTCTGGGGCATCTTGGCTAGACATCCCCCTTCAACTGTTCGCCCCCAGCACAGCCAACTTCTGGGAATCATTCCCCCACTGGGTTGCACTTGGTGTGGGGGGGCTCGGGCATCCGGGAGGTTGAAGCTGGGAAGAAGCTTCCAACTGCCGGGGCAGACTTCGTCCGCAGTCAAATTTGGGGGGCGCAGCTTGGGCAACCAAATCATTCCTCAAAACTGAAGTCAGCAATGGGTGCTGGTGCTTCAGATTGTCCATGAAGACAAAAAAAACTTTATTGGCACATTCATCCTGGGAATAGCGCCGTTCTCATTTAACTTATTGAATCTTGACCAAACACTGGCAAGGAAGGATGATGGTGTGTCCTTCCTAGAAAATCCGTTGTCCCGGGAAATTTGGTCAGTGACTCAAACGCTTCCATATATACTGGTCAGCGTTGTGACTATCTCTGCCACGGATCCGCAGTGTTTCACTTTGCTCCCATGCAAGGTCCTGCAGACTCCCACGTACTCTGGCCAAGGCGTCGGCTGGGGAGGTGACTTCCCTGGTCAGGACGTCCACTCTCTTCTTCCACTCTGGGAAGTCCACTTCCTGCCCTCCTTTTGGGGCGGTGCCGGAAAAATGTACGCAGACGCGGTACAGAGACGGGTGCCATAACAGGACCTGTATTGGCCTCTGCTGAAGGGTGGCCAACCTCTCCTCGTGTGACGCCAGGAGTTGTGTCAGTTCTCCCGCAACTGTCTGTTCTCGTTCTCCAGAGCAGTCAATCTTGCCAGTAGTGGGTCGTTTTCATCCCCCAGACTGCTCATTCCGGGTTCCATGTTATTCATCTCCGATTCTTCACTTGACCGCCATGATCAGATTGTATTCAAAGGTACTGGACTTACAATTAAAACATTCAAAATTCTTTTACAAAATTTTTTTCTCTCTCTTCTTTCTCCTTGGAATTTAAAAATACGTACAAACCAAAACTTCATACGTCAGTTGAGTTAGTATGAACAATTTAGCTAACAACCAGCAAAAATATTCTAATACCAGAGCAAAATTTTTGCTCTCAGCAAAATCCCAATTTTGCTAATCCACTTTTTCCAAAATTTCACTTCCACTGTTCCAGTGAAAATTTTGACTTTCACTCAAAACTGAATTTCTTTGTAAAATTCCCCCAGTGAAATTCAAAGTTTCACTAGGCCAGCTTCCACTTTCACTCTCAGTGGAATTTCAATTTACAACCCAACTAGAAATTCACCCCCCGCCCCCACATTACTGTCATTAGGCGCCAAAATGTAGAGAGTCCTAAGCAGAAATTCTCTAGGTCGCCACTCCAATTTCTAGCACCATCTGATTCCCGCGCCAGAAATGGAATCCTAGACTTATTCCTATTGTCTTTAGACTATCCCTAAAGAGGATTACGGTTCGCTTACTAAATGGGCTGGGAGTGATAATGGGGGGATAGAGGAAAAATAGAAAAGAAATATAAAGGAAGAAAGAAGTAGTAGAGAAAATTAATCACCTCAGGCTCAACTCACTCAGCAATCACACTGAATACACCGTGAATGTGACAAACAACAACATTCATTCAATACAATTCTCCAGTCCAAGCGATTTAGGTTCACAACTATATTTTCTGCTGCTACTACTATTGACAACTACTACTCAACTACAACCACACATATTACCAATTGTACTACAAATACAATTCAAACCACAAATTATTCTGTTATTTTGTCCATTACTCAAAACATAAATATGTCCAGTCCTCAACACACAACCAAATCAAGGATCCATCTCAGATCAGAGACCAAAAGATTCACAACTGACCAAATCAATTGAAAAGATCAAAAGAAGATGATGATAAGCAATGAAGACAATGAACGATGAAGTGATGAATGATGAAGCGGTGTTCCTGAAATAAAAAGGAACAGACAATCAATAAACCATTTGATCTCTTCAAGAAATCAAACTCTATCACAGGATCAAGGATACAAATCACCACAAGGCCCACACTTTCACGTATAACATATTAATGATTAAACACTATCACAGGTCAAGGATGCAAATCACCACAAGACCCACACTTTCAGGTATAACATATTAATGGCAACTTAATATGAATACCCACACAGCAAACACTGAAACACTAACCAGAGTTTGCCACAGTAAAACAGATCTTCAAAATGTACTCTCAGTTTAGCCATTTCCAAACTCTTATGAGAATAATAATTTTTATCCTCACAACAAATCTAGCATATCCACTAAGAGTAAAATCACCACATACAATAACTAGTCTTATACATGTTTCATTTACTTGAGGACAGCTGGTCTATCCTATGAAACTATGTAAACATTAATTAACATAAACTAATTCAAATAATCCCCAATGACATTAAAAGGTCATTGCACCTGTTTAAAATTGATATAATTATTGTTCCTCACAAAAAAATAGAAATTTGCATTCTTAAAGACTTAATCATAACAATCATTACAAAACACACTAGGCTTTTACACATGAAGCTAACGAGAGCACCTTGTCCGGCTTGTGATTGGCTGCTGCAATCACGTGTCCGGAATCCGCCATCTTGGTTTTTCGTCTGCTACGACAGAACGGCCCGACAGAACGGCCTGTCGTATTGTTTGATAGATGATAACTTTCCCCATCTCCAATGAAGAGATGCTGCACTGGCTAAGTAGGTAAGTGATGCTTACCGCGTGGTCTTTCCGCGCGTTTTTCCTCCATTGCGTTCGATACGACGGAAGCACCTCAAGTACAAGCAGTTTTCTGAACTTGTTTGTGTTTTCTACCACTCAGCACCATGAACTTCTCAAGTGAGTTTTTTCGTGTTTTGATCGAGAAGCGTTAAACTATTACAAAAAGTTAGATGACATGTGTAGTAAGATGTGTGGATACCATAAAAATTGTTATAATTGTCAGAATTGTGTGTGTGTATGGGAGGGTGGGCGGGTGTGCCCGTGCACATTGTGCCCGCATGGGCATGCCAGGTGCAAGTGTGTGTGTGTGTGTGTGTTTTATTGGTGAAGTGGTGGTATTTTGGGGGTGCAGCAGGGTGATGATGAGTTGTGATTGTTATTATTTTAATTGTATTCTAATTTTAAAGTCAGGGGACTAAATATTGTTTTGTTTTTTTACTATGATGTTGTTTACATGTATGTTTTATGTTTAATGATTCATAATGGTGTTTGTTATATTTGCTGTTGATTTTAAAATTGTGATTGTTATTATTCTAACTAGATTTCAATTTTAAAGTCATGGGATTAGTTGTTTGTTTTTTTACCACGATGTTTACATTTTTTATGTCTTATGTTTAATAACTTATAATTGTGTTTATTTTTTATAATTGCTGTTGATTTTAAAAATTACATGAATGATTGTCGCTGTGTACTGTGATGTCCTGTCTACTTGTTGTGCACCACAAATGAATTTCTCCCTGTGAGATAATAAAGTATTCTGATTCTGATTCTGAATTCTCATTCACAGATTAGACAAGAAAGGTGTCAGTGGCACCCCAAAGTCAGGCCTAAAGTTAATTAATTATGCAGTGTCATATCATTTTTGTTTGTTGATTGATTTAATTTTTTGCAGGCTGATTTCTCTTTCTTTTTAAATTGAAATCGGAATAGATAGCTAGATATCAGTTTACTAGAGTGTCAAGTTTAATGGAAAATTAAACAATTAAATTATAAGTTTGGGGGAAAAATAAGTATAGGAGACAGACAAATAAAAGTCATGTTTTATGCATAAATTAATATGTATTTTGAGAGCAAAAACTATTCAGTCAATCATCTTGTAAAGTAATTCATTCATTTATTTTTTTTCATTATTAGCTTTGTGCTTAATATTTTGTATATTGTGTTATGTATTTTCAGTTTAAAAGTAGATGTCAACTGCTTAATGTTTTGCTTGTGGCTGCACACATATTATTTCATACATTGTGAAATAAACTTGTTTAAAGAAGAAGATGACAACAACAACAATAATAATTGGTCACAAAAACATGCAAGGCCTCTCTATTTTTAGGGTATCAAGAGACAAAGCTTGTGAGCAATTAATTAAATGTGAAAAAGGAAAAACCACTCACAGACACAGAGAAATTTCGCAACAGACATAAAAGTGCCCTGAGTGTTAGTGGTATCTGGTTCAGGGACAAAGAAAATGAATGGGTTTGTACCAGCTTCATCAGATACATTATTGGTTCATTATGTGCAAAAGGTACCTGACTACAGACAGTGTCAATGTAAGCTAGTATGTCCAGACTGTAAGGTTTGCATACACATGTTTACCTGCACATGTACAGATTTTCTATCAAGAGCTCTACCATGCAAAATATCCATGCAGTTCAAAACCTTCTCTTAGATACACAATTAAAGACCCACAATTTTAACCCCGGCACCAGAAAATGTGGTTAATGAATCTGTAGGTAATATTGACATGACAGAGCCTTTATTTGTTCATCCCAGAAGCAGAGAATATTTTAAACCCTTCATCTGCAAAGACAGAGTAGACAGTTTGAAAACTATAGAACAACTTCGAACAAGAGCTTTAAGTGAAATGAATGGCTTGATTGAGTTGATAAGTAATTGCAACAGCTGTGAAGCACTTAAAAGTGTCATTGACAATATTACATCAACAATGGCTGTTGCGAAAGGACATCAAGTTATAAAAGCTAGTGAGAGAATCGACAACAGTTTTGAAGTGCGTGAAAAGATAACGGGTAACAAACATTTTGAAAGTCAGAGAAGTGTTGTAAAGTTCTTTTCAACAAAGAGAAAATCCAAAAGAAAAAGGCTTAAACTTTGTAAACCAGATACTGAAGAAAGTAAAAGGTTATGTGAAAATTTACATAAACTGACACCGTCCAAATGTTCACTTTGCATGTTAGAGGAAGACAATGGTACAAGTGAAGAAATTTTTTGGGCGGCAGTGTTGTACCTGCCATCCTGGCTGCATGCAAACTGTGATGATCTCAGTGATGAAAGTGATTATATGTGTCCTCCATGCAGAAGTCAAAATAAAAGATACACTCATGGATATCAACTAGGTTCTACTCCAGTCTCTGAACAAAGGTCATTGATAGGCTTTGGTAGATATTTTGTTCTTTATGTGTATTCCTGTAAGCCAGTTGAAGTGCTTAATAATGACACCCTTGTGATAGCAAAGCAACTTTTGCATTATATTAAATTTTATAGCAACAAACTTCTCTGCCATAGTTTCAAGTAAACCTCATCTTAATTGCATCTTTAAAAAAAAAATGCATAAAAGCAAAGAGTTGTTATAAAGCTGCTCCTGTTGTATTATATTTTGTTCCTCAGTAAGAAGTGTGTTCAATTACTATGTAGTATTTTTGAGTATTTTGTTCTTGTAAAAGTTCAGTGCTATCAATGTAACAAAATGTCTGTACACATTTTCATTGCCTCATACTCTCTGAAAAATTCAGCTTGTATTGCTTTTACATTTCATTTACAAACTTTCAAAGGATGCTATACTATTTACTGTTGTTAAAACAATAATGATTAGCAATGTGGTATATATACACTGATTAGTTTGCACATATTTACGGTTGTGTTTTATTCATGCTTTTGTATTTTGTATGTCCTGTAAAGAATTGTACAAACGAATCACATGTCAAAATGTCTCTGCATGGGTATATGAGTTAGTATATCACTGCCTGTGATCTTGTAACATTTTAGGTACTATTTCTTTTACATTTTATTCACAAACTCTGAAAGTTTCAAAGTGACATTTGTATGTTGTGAGAAGCAATTTATTTTCAACATAAATTTTGTGCCAACTGCCAAATTATAAACAATTCAGACTGCTTGTGCTTACTCTGAATTCTGTTTTTGATTTACTGGGTACTGATTAGCTGATTTGGCTAATAAATTTTATTGTCCTGATATTAAACTTCTTACACAAATACAGATTGTCCTTTCAATGGATTTTTTTTTTCAGTTTAGTTTATTCTGCTTCATTTTGTTTTATGATGTTTATTTTAATTTTCTCATTGCTAGGATTTAGAACAGTGAATTGTTTACTGATGACAGAACTGGATACTGTGATTAATGAATCCATGTTAGCAATTCATATGTTGAAATATATAAATGAAACTTGTTGGCTGGATTCATATGATGTGTGTGTGTGTTTTGTGTGTGTGTGTGTGTGTGTGTGTGAGAGAGAGAGAGAGAGAGAGAGAGAGAGAGAGAGAGAGAGAGAGAGAGTGAGAGAGAGAGAGAGAGAGAGAGATCCAAACACTTGTACTGAAAGATAAGCCGTTTTGGGCACAAAAGTTTTCATTTCACATGTGGCAAGTTTGAATTTCAAAAACCTACAACTTGAATTTAAATCTGTGTCGCGTTTTCTTTTTGTTACGTCACATGACATTTTTAAATAAAAGTCGAAAACTGGTTTTTAAATCACCCCAAAAATTAAACTGAAGCATAGAAGTGGGCCCTAGAGGGTTCCGGTAAATGGGAGGAGTTCGAAAAACAGTCATTTTTTAGGGGACAAAAAACCCAAAAGAGGGCGGTTTCCCGGACCGTGATTGCAGCAAAAACACAAGCCGAAAGGTGCTTTTTACTTATGGGGTTTTTACACACAATATTTAACATGAGCCTTAGCTTGATTTTTCAGCATTTTTTAGCTGAAAAATACTCCAAAAATTAACCTATACAAAAAGACAAGTTTAAATTTTATCACAAGCTCAAATTTGTCTTTGCTTTCTTTTTTCAAATAACACTTCTTAATTCCAATTAAACCTTCAAAAACGAAATTAAAAGATCCTCAAAGCCTTTCAACTTTCAAAAATTTAAGCGGTTAGTTTAAAAAAAAAAACCATACCTTTTAAGGGGGCATCAGACTCGAGAGTCTCGAAATTCCCTTTTTTTCACATTTGTCCCCTTTTGGGGAGGAAAACCCTGGCTAGGCCAAAGGGGTTTAAAAAGATAGAAGTTTAGAATCTGGGAATAAATCATAATTACCTTGTGGCACAGGAGTTATTCCCCTTTACTATTTAGAAAACAAACAAAAAAGTATCAAAACCCCCCTCTCTCTCCCCCTTTTTCTCCTCTCTTGTGTCCGCGATCTTTGACATACTATCTGGGTTTTGATACGTGTTTGAAACAATGCCCTTCGACGTAAAATTTTCAGGGGTAACCAACAGTGTTTGTGGGGAGTACACCATCATTAAAAGACGGAAAACGCAACTTTTTAATCAAGAAACCAAAAACAACATGCGTTCGAAAAAATGTCAAATTCACCACCCATACGGGGAAGGTTTGCACCACACACATGGAAGCCCACCCAAACGTGCAGACAAGACCCCCCATCCTGGGCCCTACTTTTTGATTCCTTTTGGGGCCTGCGTCACGTTGCCGACACCAGTGACATTCACATGTTTTTGTGTTTAAAAAAGAAATGTTTTCCCAGTGTTTGTACGTAATTCCGGGGACCCCATCAGTGTGCTGCTTAAATTTTGTTTACCCCAATCTACTGATAAATTTTCTTTTGAGATATTGATAAGAACCACACTTTTTATTATTTGCCTTCTTTTAATGGTTTTGTTTTTGTTCTCTTTGGGAAATTTTAAAGATTCATGATAGGGTTTTTTCTATAACATTGTAATATTGGGAGGACCCGATGTAAAAATACAAAAAATAAAAACAAAACATGGATAGCCAACTCCTCATTGGATCCACTCGAAAAATACAAATTTAAAACAAAAATAACCAAATAGTAAATTACAAATCAATAGTTATTTTTCCTCTCCCTCCCCTCCCTTTCCCCCCTCTTTTCTTTTTTCCTTGTCCCCTCTTTTCCCCCCTTGTTTGGTAGGGAAAAATCTACCTTTTTTCTTTCACTATTTGGGGGTTTTTTTTTACATATTCGTTTTTTTTTATTGTTTTATGTTCTATTTCACCATCTCCGAGGGTGGTTTAAAAAAAATAAACAAAAAAAAGTTTGTTTATGCCCTTTTTAATTCCCTCAAATTTCCCAAAATTTTCGATTTTGATTTCGGTTGCGAAGTTTCCTCATGAAAGAAATACCCCCCATGAAGGTTTGCTGCACTTCGTGTAAACCCCTCACCCAAATGAACCCCCCTTGTGGCTTACTTTTTACAACAATCACTATTTGCGATTATCGTATTCGACTTTCCCCCTTGTTCGCACGAATTACGGGGGAAAAATAGGCAATATTTCAGGGATGGGAAAATTTTTCAAGGGGGCTACTTTACTTCACAATGACGAAAAATTCGCATGGGAAAACCCCACTCCCGAACTTCAACGTTGTAAGTCCAGAACTTCCAAAATTAGAGTGTGGTAAACGCAGCTTATTCGGTTTAAATATTTCCTTTTGCCTTTAAGGTCTAAGGGAGAACTGATTTATTACACAAAAGAAGCGGGGTAAGCAAAGGGGATGTTTACTGGTGTAGCCCTAAAATTGGATCCCTTTTCATTCAGTTAGAAATTTGAAATCTTTTGTTGACTGGTTAGAGACGATTCATTGGTCTAATGACTTTTTTCACCCACAAGACGGTAAAAATGGAACAATTCCCATTTTTTGGGGGGAAGAGTGGACGTTTATGTGTGAACATTTTATTTGCCTGTTTATTCCCTTCTGTTAAAAACCCTGGTATGGAGGTAAACAGTGGTATTGGAAGGCGAAAAATCCCCAATTTGCGTTTCCCGGATGATATTGAGGTTAGTGGTCAGAGCAAAAAACAAACGATTAGTAACCATGAAGAAAAAATCATAAAAATTTGGGTTTGGGAAATAGCGGGGGGGGGGGGGGGAAAAAAAGTGATGACAACACAACTTCACATCAGAAATCAAAATAAAAGGCCAGAAAATGAAATTTTCAAGTTAAAATGTCTGGGATCTATGTGACAGTTTGAGGGATAAAAACCCAAAAATACTGTCAGCTTGCCCCAGACCAAGCTCAAAGTAAAAACCCATTGACAACAGAAAAATTCCCAAATTTTCAAAATCAGATGATCATCTCTGGGATGTCAGTCTTTTAATGCATGTGAATCAGGACCTCCGGGGGGATTAGAGAAAAGAAAAGAGCTGTAGAAATGAGGGCTTGCGAAGACTCTTAGGAATTCGTACAAAGACACACCCCGAATGAGAAGTCAAAGAGAACATTCGCAAAAATTTCAGGCCCTTTTAAACCCCTTCAAACATATCGAAAACAAACATGAAGTGTTTGGTTTGTCCCGCTCCTGGTCTTCAAAAACAAACCTACAGGCACAGTGGGGAGGAAAAAGAGGGCAAAGGAAGGAGGGGGAAGAACAAATTTGAGAGGGGGAAGAATGGAGCTGAGGACACCGGAGGGTGGTGAGAGACGAGAGGACGGGAAAAAGGTGGTTGACAAGCTTTTGAAGGGCCTCAAAGATTGGGAAATTAAAAGACGGTGCGGTGAGGTTTTTCTGTCAAACTAAAAAAACTAAAATAAAGACTAAAAGGTAAAGTTTAAAAAAAAACAAAATGTATAGTTATGTGAAAATAAGGATGATTTTATTAAAAGACAGTTCCCGTCCATTGAAGATTGTAAATAATTTTCAGATTTGTTGTTGGTGTTTTTTGAAGGACGCCGTGTGCTAAAAGTTTTATGGGTTTTAAAAATGCTAACATTTAAACCCGTCCCCTGTCCTAAATCCATCAGATGCCTTTTTTTTGTGTGCAACTTTGTCTGTGATGTGCCAAACCCTTGTCCTTGGCTTGGTCTGTGCCGTGCCTTTGTGAGTTTGTCTTTTGTCACGTGTCTCTGTACCAAACAACCACAACACAAACACACCACCAACACACACAAACCCCCACCACACTCACTCACTCACTCACTCACTCCTCACTTTGTGGAGTCTTCTTCCCACACAACTCATACAACCCCGAGTCACACAACACCATGCACACACACCAACACAAACCCCACACGAGCTTCACAATAAAAAATAATAAAAAAATGATTAATAATAATGTTGGAATTTATTCGCTGAAATTTTCAAAGTAAAACAAACAAAGGCCCTTTCATTCAAATCATCACCCATGCAACCCAAAACCACCAAAATAACCCAACAATTTCAAAATGCATTAAAAGCACATGACACTGGTGAAAAAACCCCAACACTTGAAAAATCCCCAATTGAATTTCCTTTTATATAAAAAACAAATAATCTAAAAATGAAAAATTTTAATCAAAACATAC
>CM054149.1:35510329-35569321 GCA_028751875.1 Rapana venosa | reverse complement strand
ACACCTTCAAAATCCTTTGGGGAGACAGTGGTCTAGCTCTCTCCCGTATCTCTGGACCAGGTTGTAATTCTATGTCAAAAGGGTTATCAGTCTTTGCCCTACCGATATCAAACTCTGAGGTTATAAAAACATCAGCATACTCATTTAGCCTTTTGCTAAACCTTTCCTGCCACTGTGGTGGAGCACTGTCACTGAACTGAAACTGGATCCCTGACATAACCTTCTCATCTGTACTGGTTCTACCAGCATCAATTGTACAAGAATTAACATGCAAAACATCAACATCATTCTACATTCACATTATACTCACAACAAATCATGAAAATATCAGCTACCACTTCGTGCTTGCTTAAAACTATGTCATGACTGGTTTCATAACAAGCAAAAATATTCAGTTTGGGGAGAAAATTAGTTGGCGCTTTGCAACTAACCACTTTCAGACCTTCAGGCAATACATCAATGGTGGGCTCTTGAACCAAACCTGCATCTTTAGTACTGGGAACCTCTGCTTTAGTAATACACTTTACATCTATTGTTTCCCTGGCAGGTACAACTACTTCACTCCCAAGGATGGTTACAGAGCCCAGTCTACCACTCTGATTTGGAGGTAGATCTCTGTAAATGTAGGAGACTTCATCCTTTATGGGAAGTATAGATACAAAGTGCTCACCAGTCTTCTCCAAGCATTTTTTAGCCATTAATTGGAATGTGTTAGTACCAACAATGACTGGTACTTTGGATGAAAAGTCAGTATCGGGACAAACAACTGCCATTGTTGTGACCGAGTCATCAATACCAACAACTTCACGGGGAAGGGACATGTCTACAGAAATATATGCCAAATATGGGACAGAACACCCTCCCGCTCCTGGGATTCTGAGCTGACTTCCCAATTCCTCCAAAGGAATATGGGAAAGATGCTGCCTAAAAAAATGACTCACTGACAACGGTTATCTGTGAACCATTGTCTATCAAACATTCACTGGGAACTTCATCCACTCTAATGGGGGACTCACAACTAGGACCAACTAAGGTATCTAAAGGTGAAGAAGGACCTGAAACAGAACAAGTCATTACCTCCATCTTAACTAAAACATCACTACCTGTTACAACTACAACAGAATCTGTCAGGCTGTTCATTAACATTACACTAATGAAAACATCCCTATCTCTCTTGCACAGGTCACTGCTAATTTCTAAACCTGGTGGTAAACAGTCCGTTGTCCTGGGCAGTAGCTTGATGTTGTCGTCTGCAGTGCCCGAGATCACACCATGAAGTTCCAGAGTTTTTCCAGGTTCAAGTGTGATACGGGCAGGGCTACGGAGCCTAACACTATGAATGGTTGGCTTCTTACTGTCCAGAACACCGGTGGTGACCTGTTGTTGGGCTTTTGGAGGAACTGTCACTGGTTGCCCGCTGCCGGTGACATCCTGAAGTTTAAAGATCTCCCTCCCCTCTCTCCTCGCCTTGACGTTGGTGCTGGGGTCTTGGGAGTCGGAGTCTGTGTCAGCGCTAATGGTTTGGACCTGCACTCCCGAGCAAAATGGCCTGGCTTCCCGCACCTGTAGCAGGGGCCCTTGGTGTGTCTGGGGGCATCTTGGCTATGACGGTCACCCTTCAACTGTTCTGCCACCAGCACAGCCAACTTCTGGTAATCAATGTCCACACTGGGTTGCACTTGGTGTGGGTGGCTCGTGGCATCTCGGGAGGTTGAAGCTGGTGAAGAAGCTTCCAACTGCCGGACAGACTTCGTCACGGCAGTCAAATTTGGGGAAGCACAGCTTGGGCAACCAAACTCATTCCTCAAATCTGAAGTCAGCAATGGGTGCTGGTGCTTCAGATTGTCCATGAAGACAAAATAAACTTTATTGGCACATTCATCCTGGGAATAGCGCCCGTTCTCATTTAACTTATTGAATCTTGACCAAACACTGGCAAGGAAGGATGATGGTGTGTCCTTCCTAGACATCCGTTGTCCCAGGAATTTGGTCAGTGACTCTACGCTTCCATATATACTGGTCAGCGTAGTGACTATCTCTGCCACGGATCCGCAGTGTTTCACGTGCTCCCATGCAAGGGCCTGCAGACTCCCACGTACTCTGGCCAAGGCGTCGGCTGGGGAGGTGACTTCCCTGGTCAGGACGTCCACTCTCTTCTTCCACTCTGGGAAGTCCACTTCCTGACCTCCTGTTGGGGCGGTGCCGGTAAATTACGCAGACGCGGTACAGAGACAGGTGCCATAACAGTGACCTGTATTGGCCTCTGCTGAAGGGTGGCCAACCTCTCCTCGTGTGACGCCAGGAGTTGTGTCAGCTTCTCCCGCAACTGTCTGTTCTCGTTCTCCAGAGCAGTCAATCTTGCCAGTAGTGGGTCGTTTTCATCCCTCAGACTGCTCATTCCGGGTTCCATGTTATTCATCTCCGATCCTTCACTTTGACCGTCCATGATCAGATTGTATTCAAGGTACTGGACTTACAATTAAAACATTCAAAATTCTTTTACAAATTTTTTTCTCTCTCTTCTTTCTCCTTGGAATTTAAAAATACTTACAAACCAAAACTTCATACGTCAGTTGAGTTAGTATGAACAAATTTAGCTAACAACCAACAAAAATATTCTATACCAGAGCAAAATTTTTGCTCTCAGCAAAATCCCAATTTTGCTAATCCACTTTCCAAAATTTCACTTCCACTGTTCCAGTGAAAATTTTGACTTTCACTCAAAACTGAATTTCTTTGTAAAATTCCCCCCAGTGAAATTCAAAGTTTCACTAGGCCAGCTTCCACTTTCACTCTCAGTGGAATTTCAATTTTACACCCAACTAGAAATTCACCCCCTAGCCCCACATTACTGTCATTAGGCGCCAAAAGTGTAGAGAGTCCTAAGCAGAAATTCTCTAGGTCGCCACTCCAATTTCTAGCACCATCTGATTCAGCGCCAGAAATGGAATCCTAGACTTATTCCTATTGTCTTTAGACTATCCCTAAAGAGGATTACGGTTCGCTACTAAATGGGCTGGGAGTGATAATGGGGGGATAGAGGAAAAATAGAAAAGAAATATAAAGGAAGAAAGAAAGTAGTAGAGAAAATTAATCACCTCAGGCTCAACTCACTCAGCAATCACACTGAATACACCGTGAATGTGACAAACAACAACATTCATTCAATACAATTCTCCAGTCCAAGCGATTTAGGTTCACAACTATATTTTCTGCTGCTACTACTATTGACAACTACTACTCAACTACAACCACACATATTACCAATTGTACTACAAATACAATTCAAACCACAAATTATTCTGTTATTTTGTCCAGTTACTCAAAACATAAATATGTCCAGTCCTCAACACACAACCAAATCAAGGATCCATCTCAGATCAGAGACCAAAAGATTCACAACTGACCAAATCAATTGAAAAGATCAAAAGAAGATGATGATAAGCAATGAAGACAATGAACGATGAAGTGATGAATGATGAAGTGGTGTTCCTGAAATAAAAAGGAACAGACAATCAATAAACCATTTGATCTCTTCATGAAATCAAACTCTATCACAGGATCAAGGATACAAATCACCACAAGGCCCACACTTTCACCTATAACATATTAATGATTAAACACTATCACAGGTCAAGGATGCAAATCACCACAAGGCCCACACTTTCACCTATAACATATTAATGATTAAACACTATCACAGGTCAAGGATGCAAATCACCACAAGACCCACACTTTCAGGTATAACATATTAATGGCAACTTAATATGAATACCCACACAGCAAACACTGAAACACTAACCAGAGTTTGCCACAGTAAAACAGATCAAAATGTACTCTCAGTTTAGCCATTTCCAAACTCTTATGAGAATAATCATTTTTATCCTCACAACAAATCTAGCATATCCACTAAGAGTAAAATCACCACATACAATAACTAGTCTTATACATGTTTCATTTACTTGAGGACAGCTGGTCTATCCTATGAAACTATGTAAACATTAATTAACATAAACTAATTCAAATAATCCCCAATGACATTCAAAGGTCATTGCACCTGTTTAAAATTGATATAATTATTGTTCCTCACAAAAAAATAGAAATTTGCATTCTAAAAGACTTAATAATAACAATCATTACAAAACACACTAGGCTTTTACACACATATATTATACACAGTGATGAGCCTTAGCTTGATTTCTTCAGCATTTTGTTAGCTGAACAATATTCTGCCCAAAATTAAACCTAGTACAACAAAGACAACGATTAAGTTACTCACTAAGCTCAAAATTTGTCATTTGCTTTCTTGTTCAAAATAATCACTTCTTAATTCACAAGCTTGAAACCTTCAAAAACGAAATTAAACAGATACCTCATAAGCCTTTACAACTTTCTAAAATTAAGCTGGTTAGCTTAAAAAAAACAACCCATACCTTAATGGGGAACATCAGACTCCAGAGAGTCTCGAGAATTCCTGTTCACAGTTCTACCCTTTGGGAGGGAATAGACCTAGGCCTAAGGGTTTCAAAAGATAGGAAGTTTAGAATCATGGGAAATAAATCATGAGATTACTCTTGTGGCACACGGGAGTTATTTCACTTTACTATGCTTAGTAACAACAAACACAAAAGTATCAAAATCTCTCTCTCTCTCTCTCTCTCTCTCTCTCTCTGTGTGTGTGTGTGTGTGTGTCCTGCAGATCATTGACAGTACTATCAGTAGGGTTGATACAGTGTTGTGAAGCACAATGTTCCTTCGACAGTAGAAATGTTTCTATGGGTGAACCAGACAGTGTTTGTGTGGAGTACACCCATCATTAAAAGACTGAGAAACGCACACATTTGTACATCAAGCAAACCGAAAACAACATGCTGTTCGAAGGCCTACTGTTTGATCTCCTTCTGTGTGGCCTGACGTCATCGTTGCTCTGACACACAGTGACAGTTTGACATTGTTTTGTGTGTTAAAAGAAATGTTTTACCGGAGTTGATTGTACGAAATTCCGTGGATCCCCTATCAGTGTGTCGTGCTTGAAATTGTCTTATCCCTACTACTACTACTGATGAAAGTTTCTGTTGATGATATCATGATAAGAACCACGACTTTTATGTACTTTTGCCTTTCTTGCAATGGATTTTGTTCTTTGTTCTCTTAGGAATTTAATGATTGCATGATATGAGTATTGCTATACACATTGTAATATTGGGAGGGACCAGATGTAAAAATACAAATCAATAACAAAAAAAGCATGGAGTAGCCTACACTCCTCATTGGGATGCAACATCATCGAAATGATACAAATATTTCAAAGCAACAAATAAGCAAACTAGTAATTACAAATCAATATGTTATGTTTGTCCGTCTCCCTCCCATCCTCTTTCCTCCTCTTATTCTTTCTTCCTTGTCTCCCTCTTTTCCATCCTTGTTTGGTAGGCAAGAATGCTACCTGTTATCTTGCACTATTTTGGGGTTGCTTTTCTATTACATGATTCGTTATATGTTTATTGTTTGATGTTGCTATTTCACCATCTCCTGAGGGTGGTTTAAAAAACTAAACAAAACAAAGCTGTTGTTTATGCCTTTTCAATTCCCTCAATTCCAAACTTTTCGATTTCGATTTCGATTGTCGAAGTTTCCTCACTGAAATGAAAGTACCCTTTCTGATGAAGGATTTGGCTGCACTTCGTGTGAACCTCTCACCTCAAAGTGAACCAATTGTGGCTTTACATTTTTATCAACAGATCATCTATTTGCAGATTATCGTATCTCGACTTTCCGCCTTGTTTGCACGAATTACGGGGGAAATATAGGCAAGTATTACTAGGTATGGTGAAGTTCTTTCAAGGGAGGCTACTTTCACTTCAGGCAATGATCGAAAAATGTCGCATGGAAACCACACTCCGCGAACTTCAACGTTGTAATGTCCAGAACGTTCCAGATTGAGAGTGTGTGTTAGGCCTTGTGATAAACTGCAGCTCTGGATTCTGGTTAACCTGATTTCCTTTTGCCTTTAAAGAGTCTGAAGCCGCAGATCGCCCACACTGATTTATTACACGAAGCAAGCAGGTAAGCCGAAGTGGATGTTCTACTGTTGTGTTAGATCCTAGAATGGATGCCCTCATTCAGTTAGTAATTGCATCATTTGCTTAGACTGGTTAGAGACTGTATTCATCTAGGTCTAATCGTACTTTTTTCATCCATCAAGACGGTAAAAATGGAACTAAGTTCCATTTATCATGGGAGAGTGGACCGTATGATGTGAACATTTTTATTTAGCCTAGTTTACTATCCTTCATGTTCAAGAACATGAGTATTGGAGGTCGAACAGTGAGTATTGGAAGGCGAACAATCACAAACTTGCGCTTCGCTGATGATATTGACGGATTAGCTGGTCAGAGCAAGAACTAACAGACTTAGTAAACCCCATAGAAGAAAAATCATCAAAATTTGGTATGGAAATCAGCAGGGGGGGGGGGGGACAAAAGTGATGACAAACAGCAACTTCACATCAGAAATCAAAATCAAAGGCCAGAAAATTGAAAATGTTCACAGATTCAAATGTCTGGGATCTATCGTGACAGATGAGGGATCAAAACCAGAAATACTGTCAAGACTTGCCCAGACCACAGCTCAAAGTCAAACCCATCTGGAGCAACAGAAAAATTGCCAACAGTTTCAAAATCAGACTGATGCACTCTCTGGGCATGTCAGTCTTCTTATATGCATGTGAATCATGGACCCTCACAGGGGACTTAGAGAGAAGAATAAGAGCTGTAGAAATGAGGTGCTTGCGAAGACTCTTAGGCATCTCGTACAAAGACCACATCACGAATGACGAAGTCAAGAGACACATTCGCAATAATATCAGGCCCTATACTAACCTTCAAACACTCATCAGACAACAAACACTGAAGTGGTTTGGTCATGTCACACGCTCCTCCGGTCTTGCTAAAACAATCCTACAAGGCACAGTGAGGGGAGGAAGAAGAGGCAGACAAAGGAAGAGATGGGAGAACAACATTTGAGAGTGGACAGACATGGAGCTGAGAGACACCGTGAGGGTGGCTGAGAGACGAGAGGACTGGAGAAAGGTGGTTGACAAAGCTTTGAAGGCGCCTCAAAAGATTCGGAATCTGAAAGATCGGTGACGGTGACGTGTTTACTGTCACAAACTAAAAAGCTAAACTAAAGACTAAAGAGGTAAAGTTCTAACAAATAAAACAAAATGTATAGTTATGTGAATATCAAGAGTATGAATTTTATTAAATGACAGATTCCAGTCCATTGAAGATTGTAAATAATTTTCAAGATTTGTCTGTTGACGTGTTGTTTTGCAATGGACGACCAGTGTGCTCAACAGTTGTACTGGAGTTAAAACTGCTAACATTAACAACCAGTGCCACTGCTCCTAAATCACTCAGACTGCCTTTTGCTCTTGTGTGCCAACTTTGTCTGTGATGTGCCAAACCATCTGTCCTTGGCTTGAGTCTGTGCACAGTGCCTTTGTGAGTTTGTCTCTTGTCACAGTGTCTCTGTCACACACACACACACACACACACACACACACACACACACACACACACACACACACACACACACACTCACTCACTCACTCACTCACTCACTCACTCTCTGTGAGAGTCTCTCTCTCTCACACACACACACATACAGTACACACAGAGTCACACATACACACATGCACACACACACACAGCACACACACACACAGAGCATGCACAATAATAATAATAATAATAATGATAATAATAATAATGTATGGAATTTATATAGCGCTGAATCTTGCAAAGTAAACAAATCAAAGCGCTTGCATTCAAATCATTCACACGCATGCAACCAATACACACACACATACACACACACACAATTTGCAAAAATGCATGTACATATGCACATGAGCACTGGATGAAAAACAAAGCACTTGAATAATTCACCCCAATTGAAATTATCCTTGATATAAAAGAACAAATGATTCATAGACAAATGAAGAAATAATCACAAACATACAGTATTTACTAATTTAGTTAATAATGTTTGTAAACTTATCTGGATCCATCAAAAAAGTCATCAGTCCCACTTGGGATATTATTGACTATTGACATATTGTGTGATTTTCCCAGAAAAAAAGTATCCTAAGTGGCATCTGAAGAATAAGTTTATGGTCCCATCTAAAAGATTCCCTGCCAGCTGGAAACATTTTGTACTAAAGCCATAAAATACTCACTTAAAATAGGTGTGAGTAGACACTACTACTACTAGTACTAGTGAGTACTATACTAGATAGAGATCTACATTAAAATGCCGGTTTAACTAAGAATTTGGGTGACGAAAAGACACTGTATACACAATGTATAATCTACAGAGCTTGTTTCAACAGTGTTTTTGACTAACATGTAGATCTATGCAAATTGTAATAGTAGGAATGTCAACAATTGACATTTGAAACAGACTTAAATACATTTTGTAAAACTTGCATAGCGTTAGCAGTTTGTCACTGCAGAGACAGTAAACTAAATTCACTTATTCGGTAATTGTTCTTCTTCTTGTTGGTTTTTCTTTACGACTTTAGCTTAATAAGTTAATACCCTGGGGGTCACCCAGTCCGTATAATATATAATACATACATGTACATGTATGCACTCTGCATAGGGTGTAGTAAATCTGGCTTTTGTTTGACACCTGGATCTTTTCTTAGAATTATACTTATAGTAATCTTTCTTAGTAAAAATATATTGCTTTTAAACGTAAAGCACACTTGAAGCTTTAAGTTAACTGTAAATCGATACCACACTGAGAATACAGAAGCTTTGATATATTAATATTATATATTATATATAGTGTCATGAATATTTCACTATCACTCCGTATCACTATCAGTATCACTATATATCGAACTTCAGAAATAATGAAAAAGTGCTTAAGAAGCTAAGCTAAAACACCAAATTCCTGATATAGTGATAAGTAAACATGAAACCAACCCTGCAAGTAAGAACTTTAAATATATATATTCATCATATATGATGATTTTAAACTTTAAAGCTTTTTGTTTCTTTTCAGAGTTCATGCGAGTGGTCACCATGCACAAAGCCTGCTGAGTACAAAACTGTCAAAAGCCCACAGTGACTGCAAAAGGCAGTTTGCATACTTGTAGATGACCTGTGAAGGTATGCAAACATCCAGTGAGAAGATGAGGCTAAAGAAACGTCCACAGACTCAGTCCAGCTTCAATATGCGAACCAGTCTGCAGCCAATCAGAACGTTTGATCGTAAGTTTTTATCTTTCTTATGAATGAAATAGCAGCTGTGAAACACTGCATGCATCATAGGCCATGATGCAATCAGATATATTTCAGGTTTGTTTTTTTAATGTGTGTAGGATCATCAGCTTAAATCAGCATGTACACAAAAAAACTACATCAGTACATCATACATGTGTATACTTTATTTGCTGATTCACACTTAGTGTGAGCATGTATACATGTGTATTATGTGTACACATACACGCACACGCACACATGTGCGCACACTATGATCATGAATGTACATGTTCACATACACAAACACATGTGTGTGTGTTGTGGGCACCTTTGGCTTTTACTAGTTTTATATGTTCATTTGAATAGAACGAGAAGTTTTTGTGGGTGAGCATGATGGAATATGAACAGTTCTGTGCACAGATGTATAAGTGTTAGCGCATGTGTGTGTGTGTAAATATTTTGTGTGTATTTGTGTGTGTGTGTGTGTGAGAGAGAGAGAGACTGTGAGAGAGAGAGAGAGAAAAAGAGAGAGAGTGTATACATGTGTGAGTGCATGCATGCATGCATGAGAATTTGTGTGTATTTGTGGGTGCATGCATGTGTACCGTATGTAGTTCCTGAACTTACATGCCCATGCATACTTATGCACGCACATTGTAAGGCCACAATATGACATTTCTGCAACCTTTTCCGTTTCATTCTTCGAACAGGATCAGACATTCAGTCGCTGGACCTTCCAGCCCAGGCACCAGTGCAGAAGACATCGGCGGTTCCGCGTGGCGTTCCTCCTCACCTCCTGATGGTGTCCATTCTGGAACAGGTCTGCTTCAGCTATGTCAAGGAAACCAGCAAGGCCGAGCAGCTCTTCAAAGGTCTGTTGGGGGGGATTGCATACCTTAATACCTTTACATTTGTTGTTTTATTTCTCCGTTTCTCGGCTAGAGCTCTGAGGTTTGAAAACAATGGTGAGGCTCTTGCGTTTGTGACTTGTGTTCTCCCTCCTCCCCTCCACCATTAAAATAGCTGCATTGCGACTTTGGGGATACAGTTGGTAATTGAACATGCTCATTTTTTCTCATCCTTCGGATGAGACTATAAACCGAGGCCCCGTGTGCGAACGCATGCAGAACATCTTGAGCACATGTTAAATCCTGTTCTGCTTTTCAAAAGAGTAGGCCATTGTGTGCCGGTGGGAACAGATGACAAAATTTACAAAACCGCATACACATGGGGACTGGATGTAAAAAAGCACATGAGTGCTTATTCCATTATCCTTGAGAAAAAAAAAGAGAAAAAAAGGAGTCAGGAAGTACCTCCCTGCTCTTTCTAACTTTGACTGTGGTGACTTTTGACTTTTGGACGTGCACAAGTCTGTAAGCACATTGATCTGACTGGTTTAGTCTCCTCTGAAAGACTTGACTTTCAGTTCGGTTTTCCTGTCAAACTGGGGAGAGAGGCAAGGCTGGGTTTGTGCGCACTGAATTCAGTCTGTGTTTATGGTGTGTTTGGTACTCTGTGTGTGTGTGTGAGAGTGAGTGAGTGAGTGCGTGCTTGCATGTGTGTGCCTGGGTTGCTAAATTACAACAATCAGTTAAACTTTGTTGTTGATTTGACTCAAGGGATGAGGCACCTGAAATTTCCACAAAATTGTGATGTGAAATTACATGCCACGTATCTTTTATCGGTTTTGATGTTGGGTTTCTTTGTTGTTCCTTGGCTAGAGCTTCAAGGTTCACCAAAGGTGAGATTTTTGCATATGCGACTATGTTTGTCCACCATTAAGGTAGCAGCATTTTGACTTTGGGGATTTTATCATATTGTATGCTTGATGTTGCTATGATTTCAGTCTTATGTGATCAGCTAAGCAAGTTAAAGATCATCTCACCATTGAGTTTCATGGATGAGACGAGGAGTTTGCGACTGCAGCATCGGATGCTTTTTCAGGAGATCTTGCGGAAAAGCTTGCAAGAAATTTCTAAGGTAAGACATAGAATGCTCTTTTTTTTTTCCTCTTCTTTTTGAAAAAAAAATTCCTTGTTCAAAGTGGATTGTTGGTTCTTTTTCATGGTTCCCTTTTTTGGTTCCTTTTTGGTTCCTTTTATGTTTTCTGCCCTTTTTTGCCAATTTGCGGTTTGTTCAGTAAGTTGAGTTTACTTTTTGTGACTGCCAGAAATATATTGTTTGTTTCTGAAATGAACCTTTGTTGAAAAACTGTAAGCATAATGCTATGTATACTTTTTTTTCCAGGATGACAGTGTTCGTGCTTTGCCATCTTTTCCAAATGTCAGGTAAATTTCTCTCTGTCTCAGTCTTACTGTTTGCATTTCTTTCTCCCTTCTTTCTTTTCCCTGTTCCTTCATTCTGTCATTCTGTATTTTGTAATTGGTAATAGATTATAAATGTTGTGTGTCAGTTACTTTCCAGTTACATTCCAGAACTGGCAGTGGCTTTTTTAAAAATGAAAACCAGTATCTGCTTTTGTCTATATATCTCTATCTGTCTGTCTGTCTATCTGTATCTCTCTCTCTCTCTCTCTCTCTCTCTCTCTCTCTCTCTCTCTCTCTCTCTCTCTCTCTCTTTCTCTTGGGGTGAGCGCTTCTCACGCTTTTGGACTGCAGCATAATTTGAGAGCTCTTGAAAAAATTGTTAATTTTTCTAATTAGCCTAATCAATTTACTTCTTAGAAACTAAAAACCTGTACCAAATATTGCAGAAGGTGCTACTGAACAAAACCATATAAAAATTTCTATGTTTATGTTGATATTTGTTGAGATATTGACGTTTATTGCAACTTGCTGCAGTGAAGGGCACAACAAACAATTCATACCTGTATTGCCAACAAGACGCTGAGTGAAATAATCAACACTGAGTATGGCCAGCAATGCTGCAGTATGCACTGATGAAGATTCCTCTTTGTGCCCTCCTCTAGCATTGCCGTGTACACGGGAAGATGTCCAGCGAATTATAGACAATAAACTGCCCTCTTCCATGAAAAACTCACGAGTATCTGTACAGAGATGTCAACTATTAGGACTGCTGTTCAGAACCTCTCATGTGACATTACAGAGCTCAAACACGAACATTGACGGTGGAAGCTACATGCGAAGAAGTCAAAGACAAGCAGGAGGAACTCCAGCTGACAGTGGAAGACCTTGAAGAGGAAATCACTGAAGTGAAAAAGAAAGTTAATGATGAACTTGACAAACTAGAGGCTTTCTCTCGCCGGGACAATTTGAGATTCTTCAACATTCGAATCCCCGGAGGAGACCTACGAGTCCTGCTCGGACAAAGTCTTGAATTTTTGAAAGACTCAGTTCCAATAAAACTTGGTCCCTTGATGATATTTTACGCGCACACCGCCTTGGACCACGCACAACTTCATCAATCTCCAACCCACGACCTATGATCGTAAAAATGGTGCGCTGGAAAGACAAGATGGCCATCATCAACTCTGGAAAGGGAGGCTCGAAGAAGAAGGGCATCAAGGTAGCCGGTGACCTGACCACACGCCAGAGAGCAGTCCTGAAGGAGCCCAGGGACAAGGCCTACACGCCTACTACAAAGCGGGAAAGCTGGTTGTCACAGGCCCGCTGAGAACCCAGAAAACCAGAGCAGAACTTGGCGTCCATCTGAAGGGGCCAAGAGAGCCAAGAACATCAGCGGCAAAACACTGGCTCCCCAGCGTGGCAATTCCCCACTCCCCGGAGGTTGCAGCCAGGGGTCTACACCTCTGCTCAACACCAGAGAGTGGCCTGCACTGACGACTCCGAGCAGAGCAAGATCCGCCAATCCTTCAAAGAGACGTCGTCCTCCAAGTACCCCGGAGTCTGAATCTACAGGACCTGATCTGCATATGGAAGAGGAATCATGACAGGAGGGTCTAGCCACGGGGCTCTTTTGGAGGAATTGGACAGAGAAAATGATATTGGTGCCTCTTTGGAAGGAAATGAAATATCTGTACTCTCGTGGAATATTGGGGGGCTATTTGGAAAACTTTCTGACAGTGACTTCATTAATTTTGTAAGTAGATATGATGTAATTTGTTTGTCCGAAACGTTTTGTAATGAAGACATAACTACATTGCATAGCTTCCCTGATTACATGTGTTTTTCTTCCCCAGCTGTTAAACTTTCGTACCATGGCAGATGTAGTGGTGGGGTTCTGGTAATGGGAAAAAAGTGTTTGCCAAGTTTGTGACCAAAATCGAGACAGACTGTGGAAATGTTGTTTGTATTAAGTTTTCAAAAACTCTTTTTGACATTGACTCTGATATATTTTTATTAGTTGTTATTGTCCACCCTCTGCTTCCCCTTTCTATGAATCTGCCCAGACCAATTGTCACATACATGATATTGAAGAATGTCTAGTTAATATTCTCCTTGAACACAATGCCAAAAGTTCCTTGTTTGTGGAGATTTTAACGCCAGAACTGGAATCTTCAACCAAATCCAGAAATATTCAGTCTTGACCCTGAGGACATAACAGAATTTAAACTGTGATGAACTTTATACCAAGTCGATACTCAGAAGAAAAAACCCATAAATGAATTTGGAAAGATATTATTGTCCATGTGTATATGCTTAGAATTGCTTATCGTCAATGGTTTGTGTACACCTGATTTGTCTAAGAAATCCACATTTATATCAGCAGCTGGAAGTAGCACAAATGATTATTTTTTGAGCTCACCAGACATTCTATACCTTTGTTCAGCACTTGAAATACAGGAAAGAGTAGAATCTGACCATATGCCTTTAAAGCTAACTTTATCTGTAAATACTAGTCTGAATCTCTCAGTTAACAATAGTGAATATTTTCCCAACTACTAAATACATATGGGACCCTAGAAGGCTTGATACCTTTATTGAAAAATTAGAGAGCCCATCTTTTAGAGAGGAAATATCCTTAGCAACCTCGCAAATAGATTCCTCATGTGACGTTGCTGTAGAGACCTTTTTCACGTGCTATTTTTAGAATCAGCATCTTGCATGAAAAAAGAAGTAGGGAAACCAAAATCTGTAAAAAATTAAAGAGAATTGCTGGTATGATAAAAATGTAAGGATTCAAAAAAGAAAGTCTATAGAGCCCTTAGAAAGTACAATAATAAAAGAACAGATCAAACAGGGCATCCTATATTCTAGTAAGAAATTCCCACAAATCTCTCTTAAGACAAAAAGAAAGGACTTTAAAAAAGAGAAGATAAATAAAATTATTGACTCGGTCCACAATTCACAAGATTTCTGGAAAGAAATGAAACCCTATAAAAATAAAAGTTATGTGGTAAACAGCATTTCCAGTGAAACATGGGTTAACCATTTCAATTCCTTATTGAATGACAGAAATCCCGATACATTGACTGATACTAGTTTTAATGCAATAGTTGACAAAACGCCTGACTTAGATAACACTGAAGACACTATTGACGACATGAATGGTGATATAACTGAAATCGAAGTTAAAAATGCAATAAGGCATGCAAAGCCAGGAAAAACTGCTGGACCAGATAGAATTATAAATGAACTTCTTAAGTCATCAGATGTGATAATCCCTTTTCTTGTAAAGCTTTTCAATACACTGTTTTCCTGCGGCCTTTACCCCAGAGAATGGTGTAGAGCAATAATTGTACCTCTCTTTAAAAGGGAGACGCTGAAAACCCAGGAAATTATCGTGGTATCACTTTGCTAAGCTGCGTCAGTAAACTATATACCCATATTCTGAACACCCGCCTAACAAAATGGGCTGAAAGCAGTAATAAAATCTTAGAATCACAAGCAGGATTTCGGAAAGACTACAGAACTACTGACATATTTTCACTCTATATGCGATTGTGCAGAAATACCTAATCCAGAAGAAAAAGATCTATGTTGCCTTTGTGGACTTCCAAAAGGCCTTTGACACAGTGAACAGAAATGCTTTGTGGAAAATCCTAATAAATGTGGGTGTAAGGGGAAAATGCTACAGTCCTTGCAAGCTATGTATTCATCTGTGTTATGTTGCATTCGCACATCTACAGGTACTCTGATTACTTTGAATGCTTTCAGGGCCTCAAAAAAGGGTTGTCTTGCTTCACCTATTCTATTTTCATTTTTGATAAATAAACTGGCAACATATATCATAAGAAATGGGAATCATGGAATTCAACTTAGTCAAAATGCCACAGAATTGTTCCTTCTGATGTTTGCAGATGACCTCTCACTTCTCTCATACTCTCCTGTAGGCCCACAAAATCAGCTGAACAATCTACATTATATTGCAAGTAAATTTGGTTTAAAGGTAAATCTAGAAAAATCTAAAATCATAGTTTTCCGAAATGGTGGACACCTATCAAAATACGAACACTGGCATTTTGGACAGCAAAAAATAGAAGTTGTTAACTCATACAAATACCTTGGGCTTATTTTCACAACACGTCTGAGTCTAAATGCTGCTACAGAAAGCTTAACATCTAAGGCCAAAAGATCTGTCA
Source organism: Rapana venosa (assembly GCA_028751875.1). Taxonomy (NCBI): domain Eukaryota; kingdom Metazoa; phylum Mollusca; class Gastropoda; order Neogastropoda; family Muricidae; genus Rapana; species Rapana venosa. The sequence goes on along the minus strand of CM054149.1, from coordinate 35,553,583 downwards.
TAGAAATAATGTAAACACTGCGAAGATTAGGCTGCTCATCTCCTAGGATATTTTTTAAACTTTTTGATGCACGTGTTGCCCCTATGCTACTATATGCAGCAGAGGTTTGGGTATTCATGAATTTAACCAGATTGAAAAAAGTCATATGTTTGCATGTAAACGTTTTTTTGAATGTCAGTATGCACACGCCAAACTACATGGTGTATGGAGAATTAGGCCGTTATCCTCTCCTTGTTCTGTCAGCTGTCAGAAGTGTGTCCTACTGGGTACGTCTGTGCTCTCTACCTAGTCAGAGATATGCTAGCATGGCCTACCATATGTTAAAATCTCTGGATGAAAAAGGCAAAACAACTTGGTCACAGATATCAAAAATCTCCTTTGCTCCTCTGGATTCGGATATGTCTGGGTCTTTCAGGGAGTAGGAAACCATAAAGCTTTTTTTACGGGAATTCAAACAAAGAATGATTGACTGCTTCATACAACAATGGTCAGAAAAAATAGCCAGTAGACCACGCTACAATCTATATAATTCCTTCAAAGGTATGTTAGAACCAGAAAAATATATGAACTTGATCACTTCCAATATGTACGTACTATGTTTTACACGCTTTAGATTGGGAGTAACAGAACTCAATAGCAACAAATTTAGGTACACACAGCAGATAGTAGCTCTATGGCTTGTCCAAAGTGCAGTCATGCACCTGAGGATGAAATTCACTTTCTTTTCTACTGCCCAGCATACACTGAGTTGCGACACACTTATCTAGGCAAGTTTAATTTAGAACCTTTCAAAAACCAGAAGTTATCCTTATTAAAGTTACAGAGCCCTGAACAAATCATTCACTTGGCAAAGTATATATTCTATGCCCTTTAAATGCAGAAAATTACAATCTACTTAGTGGGTACCCTATTCTTCAATCAAAATATTAAGTTTACCTGGCACTGGTCAAAGACCTCCCACTCTCCCCTCCCACTCTCTTACAAAGAATGAGAAATTCAAGGTTTTCTTTTTTGCCATTAACAAAAATTTGCTGCAAATTGTGTATATATACATTCATTTCCCCTTGTTTATGGACACTCTGAGTCTGAACAATAAACTATTTTGTCATTGTCATTGTCATTGTCATTGTCTCTCTTTCTCTTTCTCTCTCTCTCTAACATGCTGAAGTTTTAAACTGATAACTTGATAAAATGTTCAGACATAGTATGTGTATGCTGGATTGAAGGATAGTTCTGATGAGAGAGAACGTTAGCACTGTGTGTGAATGTGTGTGTGTGAGAGAGAGAGAGGGGGAAAGTTTGTGTGTGTGTGTGCATGCGTGCATGCGCGTGTGTTTACATGTATGGATGAAAGAGCTGCTCATGCAAGATAGGCGCAACTGGACGTGAATGGCTCTCATTTACTTCCACTGATTAATGTATTCATTCACAGGGAAAAAAAGAAACATTTCATTTAAAACCAGTCAGTGGCTGGTATATGATCTCAACAAAATGTCTTATGAACAGGATTGAGTGTCTGACCAGTTCCTCAGAGGAGGTCATCAGTTCCCAGACTTCCCGCTATCTTCACGACTTCCAAGAGCTGGGGCGACTGGGAAAAGGAGGCTATGGGTCGGTGTATAAGGTAACATGAACGACACACAGCTAGCTCAGTTTCTCCCACTTCCAGCTTCTCTCATCTCCTAGCCATTCCATCCCACCCAGCCTAGGTGGGGCCAGCTGGTGCAAATTATAGCAGGAACTGACCGCTCTTGGTTAAAGGAAGGGCTGTGCCTATTTTAGCACTGGGCTCTGGACCCTTGACTGAGTTTTGCCGATTGGCATGCTGTGGAACGTGACAGGGGTTCACAGTAAAACAACTGTTGCTGGCCCAGGCTAAAAGCTTTGTCAGTTACTTCTAAAAGCAACTATCCAATCAATGTTTGACTACATCGTAACTGGGTAATAGCTTTAAAATTGTATGTGACCGAAAATGTCTTCTGTCCTGAGACGAAAATTTGAAAGAGCCTAAAGTCCTCTTTAAAGGAGAAAAAAAAGTTCTTAGATATGGGAACATGGCTGCTTTAATGGTGAGGTACTTGAAAACATTCATGCATGCATGCAAACTTCTCATCCAGTGTGTACTTGCAATCTTATGCACTGTGATTCACAGTTTGGATGAAGGAGTCAAGAGTGCATGATTATGTTGGTAGACCTCCAGGTGTTAAGCTATAGCAGCAACAGCAGCTGTTGTAGTGGTTAGATGGAGCAACAAGATTGCTGAAGCTGTCATGTGTGTAGCGTATTGATATGAGGATTGACCGTAGAATTTTTGTGTTTTTGTTTTTCATTCCTTGACTAGAGCTTTTGCGCATGTGACCGTTTTTGTCCACCATGGGGTAACCTCATTAGAGTTGGAATTTTGCCTTGTTTTGGTTTTTTTCCTCGGCTAGAGCTCTGAGGTTCACCACCAATGGTGAGATTTTATAGTATGCGACAGTTTTTTCCTTCCGCCGTTCAGGTAGCCACATTCCGACTTCAGGGACAGAGTTGGTTTTGAATAACGTTTTAATCTGTATACATTTGCTCAGTTTTAGTCTCAGATTTAAAATTGCATGTGGTGACAGCCCCAACATGGTGTCAGTGGTCAGCAGGGCTATAAACAAATAGGATTAGATTGGATTGGATGTGTGTGTGTTCTGTGGTTTTATTGCTGAAATGGAGGAGAGATTTTGAATTCTGCTGGGAAGAGGGGGGGGGGGTATTTGCTGGGGAGGGGGGGGGGGGGGTATCAGTATTTTTCTTTCATTTGTTTTTTTTTTTAATCTTTTTTTTTTAATCTAGCAGTAAAGTAGTCTGTTAAATATCTTTTTGTTTGCTGCTTCCTTCTGTCTTGCACACTTAAGACATACATGCATATCCAGCAGGAGCATGAATGTATGCAGATAAAATGTGAAGGCCCATACTGATTTTGGATATCCGCATGTTGATATGGTAGTATCTCACAATTTGTTTTATTTTTCACAATTTTTGTACTGTGGTATATTAGTACCTCAATGATTGTCTGTTTTTCATAGCTGTATTTTTTGTGTGTGTAGATCAAAGGAAGTATATATTATTGGGTTTTTGTGTGTGTGTTGAACAGGCTCAGAATCACTTAGATGGCCGAGTGTATGCAGTGAAGAAAATCAAATTCCGCCAAAAGCACCTGGAGTCACTTCTAAAGGTATTTAAAAATAATGGTGTCATCGGCCTGTCAGCCTGTCAGTATACCTGTCTTTTATGTTCATCCTTTTTCTAAGCGTTGTGTCTGGTTTTTTCATTTATGACTTTCTGTGAATTTGGATGTTGACGATCCATGATATAACTGTTAGACAGTTTTTGGAAGTAGTTTTCCTTTTTTAAAGTGTTCTCTCAGTGTAAACAGAACTGAACAGAAAATTTTGAGCTGGTAGTTTCCCCTTTTCTGTTATCTTTTTGCTTATTATTTCTTTTCTTCACTGTTGTCTCTTTTTCCGGACTTCCCTGTCCACACCTGTGTCATTATTCTAACACAAATCTTGCCACTTTGTTGTACATTTTCTGCAGTCTGTGATTTTTCTACAGTTTGGTTCAAATGACAGTTGTAAAGATAATTTTCTGTGGACAAATATGTGTTATGCGAGAGTGTATGTTGGATTAAGACCAGAGCTTGGAGCAGACTGTAGAAACTTTGCGTCTTGTTTTTCAACATGAATGTAGTGGGTCATTTTACACAAAAAAACAAGCACATTCATTTTATTTCTTTCTTCAGCATGGCAGTTATGATGAACTTTCCACAAAGAAAGCAATGTGAAAATAAGAAGTAGTTTATTTCTCTCTTGTTCAGTTGCTGAGGGAAGTGAAAGCGCTGGCCAAGCTGTCGCACACTCACATCGTGGGGTACAACGCGGCCTGGATGGAGTACGACACCCCTGCTGTGCCAGGTCAGAGTTCTCCCCCTTGAAGGGATTCCCTGTCAGCTAACTTTGTGCATTTGTGACCTTCCACCACTTAATGAGTCGCATTGCACCGGAAGTCCATCTTTAGTTGTTAACGTGTTTTCAGTCTGCAATGAACAGGCTGTTCAAGACCTGGGCTGCCTGTATTGCAGGTGATCTTTAGAGAAAGGGGCATAAAGAAGGAGGAAGCTCAAAACAGAGAGAGATGGAGAAGGCTCATCAATGTCAAACCTCCCCTGGGAGAAACATGACAAAAAAGGAAGAAGAAGAAGAAGAATGAAAAGGCTATTCAATACACACACACACACACAAATTGAAACTTGGAGACAGTTCGATGAAAAGTTGATGCAATTTGAAATGATAGACTGCAGGAAGAGACAACATGAGAAATGGATGAGTTTTGCATTGTAAAAGGGGGTCAGAATGAGTATGTTTAAACGCAGCTGTAAAGCAAAAGGAAACAAAAGTAGGCCTTGACACTTCACTACAAGGTAGAAGAATGGCTATAGTTTCATAATCCACATCTCAAAATCTCAAAAATGACAACCTGCCTGAAATAAAGTCTGAGTGGGTCAGGTGCAATTCGACTCATTTCATGGTGGAGTGTCACATTTTCCCTGATCAGCCAGAATTCAGGTAGGTAGCGTATCACAGGAATTAAAGAACAGATCCAGGGGTGGTTTTTCTTAATGACTTTATGTAAATTCTTTGGGGCTGAGATGGGTAACGAACAACCAGACAAATGAGATTTTATTTATGAAGGCATTAGAATAAGTATAGACCTTTTTTTTCATCTAGCCCTTGATGTTGCTTAGTGAGATGAGCATCAGCAGAGCAGGATGTGGTTTAAGTCGGGAGAATGAAGTCAGCCAGAAGTGGAAGGGGCGGTAGGTTTCTATGGAGTTATGGCACTGAAGAAAGCTGAAACAAACAAATGAAGAAGATAGACTTGTTTGACTAAAGACAAATATGAAACCCAGCAAAACTCATTGGAGTCACTGTAAAATTGGCCAGTCTGTTGTGCTGTGATGAACGATATTGGCCATATTTTATATGTCCAACATACTTATACAAAATGATAAATGCAGACAAATTTTATTTAGTTTGAAAGTTTATTGTATCTACTTTTGAAATCTAGTGTTTTCATATATGCTTCAGATTATTCTTTGAGAATATTTAAATCATGCCTCTTGTTACTGTAAAAATTAAAGTTTAGAAATATATCTATACATATATATAGGGCGTGTAATACCAATAACTTGATCCACTGGGGGAAAAAGAAAAGATGATTAACACACCAGAGGAATGTGTCTTGTAAATTACTTTGAAGTCATATGCTAGTCTCTGCACTGCGTACAAGAAGAAAAAATGTCATAGGATTGGACAGTCTGACTTTCAGTTTGTTGCAAAGCATTTGATTTCTACTACATTCTATACAGGTTCATTGTCAACAGAAAACAACTCTAGCAGGAAAATGGTTGATCTGAACATGTAGATAGTTTCCCTTAGATCGAACCTTGCTCAATGTCTTTAAGAAAAATCTGAACGGTTTGCTGAAGTCTAGGCTCTGGCACATTAGGCTGAGCTGACGTTGTGCAGAAGTTTAAGATTCAGCACAGTGCCATTGGGCTAGTAGTCTGGATATCACTGTTGTTTTTAATTTGATGATGTGAGCTTCTATAGCTACGTGTAAACTGTAAGGTAAAGGTGTCCCATAACCTATGTGGTCATAGGGGAGCGAGGCATCAGAGACCTCAGCTTCTCAAGGGGCCAGCATATTGAGGACAGCACCCATCTCCTCTCCCTCACTGCTTTACCTTCTCTAACCCTAAAGAGGCAGGTACCCATTTACAGCTGGGTGAACTGGGGGACTGTACCGATACCAAAGTGCACAAACGGTCACCCATCCAATTAGTATTGTAAATCAGTAAACTATAGTAATGCAATTTGTCTTGCAGCTGCACCATCATCAAAAGGAGCATCAATAGAGGAGCTAGACAACAGCGATGAGGACACCAGTCCTTTCAGCACTGACGAGGAGAGGTAGGCGTCCTTTCAACTTTTGGCATACTTAACAGCTATTTTGGGTGAAATGCTTACTGTCTGGTCTTCTCCTGCAATTGTAACTCTGCGGGAGGTCTACTGCAACACAATTTCATAATGTAATAAAACTCCTGGATTGAGTATTGGAAAAGAAAAAGAAAACATCAGGGAAACTCTCTTTTAGCAGGATAAAAAGTGAGGTTGCTGTAATTATCAACAATTTTAATCTGACTCTTTCATCCTGGGAAAATGTGAAAGGATGTAGCTCACTCAGTTATTGCACAGAATGTAAAGCTTTAATTTTGGACTGTTGTGCTGTAAAAAAAAATTTTTTAAGAAAGTAAAAAAGGGTATTGCTTTTCTTGTTGAAAATAATCTTATCATGTTCGGTTGTTGAAGATATACATTTCATCATATGTCTTTTATATTTGTTGGTGTTTTTTCCAGTTCAAAACCTGCAGCCAAACGCCTGTCACAGTCGGATTCAGACAGCATACAGTTTGCTTTCTCTGAAGAGGAGGGAGGCAACAGCTATGGACCGGCGGCTGGCTCCGTTCAGCTACAACATGGTCTGGCCCTCAATGCAAAGCGCTTCAGCACCGTTAGGATCTTAGAAGTCAACAACACGGTCACAGACCCTGACTCTGTGTTGTTCGTCAGTGACGAGTCAGACATTGGTGTGAATGCATCTCGTGGACGCTTGTTGGCAGACAGTAGCGATTCTGTGGCCGTAACGGAGAAACCGAGCGCGTCTCGTCTTTCTGACAATCTGCCGCTGGTGCCGATCTCTGAGCGAAACAGACTGCTACAGCGTAATGTCAGTTTCTCTGGGGTGAGGACAAAACCGGTGTATGTGGACAATTTTGGTGACAGGGAAAGACTGGAGGAAGGGAGTGGAGTTGATCCCGTTCAAACAGACTCTTTGTTTTATCGAAGCATCAGTTTTGATGCTGCCACCAGCCCCAAGAATTACATGGTGCCAGTGACTGATACGGACAGAATGGAGCCAAACTTCCAGTTCAAGGTAATTATTGTTCAGTGGGGAGAACCTGCATGTGTTGAGTTTATGTGTGGTAGAAATGATGTTATTGTATGGTTAAAGTTTGATTAGCCATACTAGGTAGAATGCATAGTGCCTGGTCTTCTCCTGTGCTTGTAACTCTGCAGGAGGTCTGCCCACTGGCTTCAGAGCAGCTCATCAGAGTGTTTATAAGAATGTTTTCAGATTTGCAGAAAAAAGGCAGGAGAGGGTGAGGATAGAGAGGTAAGAAGAAAGACAGAAACAAAGGGAAAAAGGGGAAATTTCTAGCACAGAACTTCCAGAAGGTGGGGGTGCTGTTTCCACTGAAAGGGTTGCCGGCCCAACAGCCTGCAGACTTGGCCATCCAGACCAGGTTAAAGATTGACCACAGCCAGGGAATGCAGAAGAAGAAGTATATATAGTAAAAGTTATTAAACCAGGTTTTTTTATTTTGAGTATAATGGAATATGCACTCAAGTGCATTCGAGTATAATGGAATATGCATTCAAGTGCATTTTTTACATCCAATCCCTGTGTGCATGTGGTTTTGTAAATTTTGTCATCACAATGGCCTACTCTTCCAAAAGGTGGAAAAGGTTTTAACGTGTATGCAATATGTTCGGCATTTGAAGTTATAATTATGTTAGTCTAGACGCTGCAAAAAAAAAAGAAAAATGTTGTGACAACTCTGGACAGTCTGACTTTGGAGTGTTGCAAAACATCTTTGTTCTAATACAGTATATATAGTTTTTATATATTTTGTTTACCTCCAGGTAAGACACCAGAATACTGTTTTATGCTACTGGTAGCTACACTGGCCTGGTTATCTCTCAAAAGCAGCCGAGCAGAAGAAATTTCACTGGTCTGTGTGATTGTGTGTTTGTTAGGGTGTGTTTGTGACTTTACCCTCACTCTAAAGAACTTATTGGCATTTTTCTGCATATATCTCTGCAAGCAAAAATATGAAGGGAAAACACTCTATACTTTGCCTTCAACTAGCTCAGTGTCTTGGTAATAGGTTTTGAATATGACTAGCTTGCATTGATTATTTTTAAGTGAAAATTTTTTTTTTGATTTGCCCTGACGGATGGGCAGGATGTGAATAAACAAAAATCAAAGGAGAAACCTTGCTGGACTGAGTGAATTAACAGAGCGCTGTGGCTGATGGTTGTGTGCAGAACACCATAACGTTGTACATTCAGATGGAACTGTGCAGCACGACACTGCAGGACTGGATGACTGAGCGCAACCATCGTCTGCAGTCAGACAAAGGTAGCGGATGAAACGCAATATTATACTGAAGTAGAGTACATGACTTGTTAGATAGAGGAAAGCTTCGGCACCAAGTTATTGACACATGCGAAAGTCAAACTGTTTGGTTTTATATGAATATTCATAGGAGGATTGTGCACACACACACTGACACCCACCCATGCACATGCGTGCGCATGTGTGTGTGTGATATAATATATAGTATATATAATATATATATATGTATGTATGTGTGTATATATATATATATATATATATGTGTGTGTGTGTGTAGAGAGAGTGTGTGTGTGTATTTGTGTGTGTGTGAGCACACACAAAAATGAACGGACAAATAAGTATTAGAGAGTTTAAAAACTGGAGGGTGTTTACTTCTAAAAGAAGAAAAATACTAAAAGATGATCATTCCTATTTTCTATTTAGTCACGGCAGTGATGTCATACAGCAGCATGTTGTTATTGCTTTCTTGCAGATTTGCTGTCAACCTCGTCAGAGATAATGCGCATGTTCCATGAGATTCTGGAAGGGGTGGACTACATTCATTCACATGGCATGATCCACCGGGATCTTAAGGTAAGTGTCCATGTAAAAATTCTGGAGGTAATTTGAATATGAAATGTTTGAAATGTGTACATTTTAAAATGAAAGATACGCAGATAGTTTTAATATGAAATATTCTGTGTAGTTTCGTATAACTGAAATATGAAGTTTATAAGTGCGTTTTCAAAAGTTGTATTGATGCATCAATTTATGTCAAATCAGTACACTGTACCACTAGATTTTGTGCTGTGGGCAAGGCATCTCCACTATAATCTAATTTCTGCCCAGTTTCCAAAACAGCAGCTGCCTCCTCTGCTGTTTTGGAGGTCATCGTCGGACACGACAAACATACACCACTGGAGATAATATTTTTGCAAGTTAGCACTCTCCTACAGTGGGCCAGGGACTGTAAAATCAAAGGTTTTCTCTGTTGGCAAAAATCACAAAGAGTTGTTAAGCTTACTATTATTTAGTTTGGTTTCTCTTTTCTATTATATATTATATCCCTGGCAAGTTGAAACTGTAGGGTGCCCACACTTTTCCTGCTGGTGGCAGATCGTATGCTGAAGATGTTTTGTTTTATCCATACCTCCAGCCAAAGCTAGCATGCTCTTCTTCTGTTATCCTATTATCATGAAAAAGAAACAAAAAGAAAAAGAGCTTGAGCACCAAATAGGAAAAAAAAGCAAACAAACAAACATGAATATAAACAATCCTTACCCCCCCCCCCCCCCCCCCACCCCCTCTCAAAACCCCAAATCCGTAAACCAAGTCTCTCTCCCACCCCCTTTCACCCCAAAACAAATTTTTATTTTTTTAAACCTCAACAACCAACAATATTTTCAATCATGACACAGTTCATCACTCTTTTACTTAATAAATCCAGTTTTTTGGTTAAAGTAGTGAACCAATTACACTTTCTCTTGCTTTTTTTTTATATCTTGTTGTGTGTTTTCTTTCTCCCCACAGTGTCAAGATTATGTCTTAACCCTCTTGTTGTTGGATTCTACAGACCTAAACTGCCTGTAGATTTTGAATTCTTTGAAGGTTTTCTACCTCCATCTGACTGACTTTACTCCTAAGACAATTGTGTGTGTGCATGACAAGTTATCAAGCTGAAATTTTGTCACAAGCTAGGTATGTCTTTGTACTTGCATTTAGGCGCAAGTTTATGTGTCTGGTCACCAGATGTCTTGTCATTGTCACCTTATTTGTCACCAATCACAGGTAAAAATATGGTATATATGATAAAACAGCAAGTCCTGCATGGATTTGACAATAGTTCAAGCATGTTAGTGTCGAATAAGGAAGTGATACCCAGCTGATGTGTTTACCAATGGTTATGTGCAATAGTACTTCAAGGATGTGTCACACAATATCCCCATAGCACCTGTTGTTTTATGGTATGTCTTGAGGAGACAGAAGTTTTGTTTAACTATTTTTTCTTTTGAAAACAAGTCATATTCATTCAACATGTGACCTTTATACTGTACTTCATATCTGCGTGTGCTACCACATGTTTGTTAAGTGTACAGAAGTGTATTATTGTACATGACTGTCACACTGTCACCAGTGTCACAGCACAGGTGTGACAAATTCGAAACGACACAGAACTTCTGTAACCCTACAAAATTTTAATGTTGGTAGTCTCTAAAGTAGTCGTAGTGGTGGCACAGGGTCACATCACATCACAAAAAGCACAAATTATGGATGTGTGGTGTGTGTGTGTGGGGGGGGGGGGGGGGGGGGTGTATCCATCTCCATTGGGAGACCTTTTTTCTTTTCCTTCTTGCTATTTTCATTATCGGCATATCTGTTGGTTTCTGCCATTGCAGTTTCAAAGCAAAAGTGTGGTAATAATGAGAAAACAGTCAAAAGGGATCGTTTTCAGGCGTCTGTGCCGCGGACTGGCCAGGAGGTCAAATTTCTCCACAGTCGTGTGTGTAGCACAGGTCAGGAATGTGCCCTGTAGCACATTATTTTCAGGCTCACTCTTCTCCCTAACTGCAGTATTTCCTTCCTCCTCTTCCTCGTAAGCGTTTAATATCGGACTCACTTAACAATTCTCGTTCAAATGTTTCTACTTCCAAGACAATAACATTCAATTTATCGTCTCGCTAATCAGATGAATCATCTGCTACTAAAGAAAACGCGATTTTTTTTCGCCACGCTGCACCATTGAAAAGCGTTCCGGTCGCTGACTGTTATTTCTTCCTTCCCTCCCCACTACACGCATGTTAGTGGTCTAAATTTATCACTGGCACCGTCTGACACCCTCCCTGCATCGCCCCACCAATTTTCAGACACACAGTGTGAAAACCACGAGGTCTGTGTGTGATGGAAAAGTACTGCCCACGTGGGCAGCACCAACTGTCGGCTGCGGTCGGACTGGAATCTAGCGGCAGCCTCCGTTACTGTCGGGTGCGGCCGGATCGGGGACTAAAGGGTTAAGGTGTAGAGGTTTTTATGCACTTTATAAATCATAGGTTCATTCATTCATTCATTCATCTTTTCATCTGTTCCAGCCAAGGAACATTTTCCTGCAAGGCAACACGGGTCAGGTGAAAATCGGGGATTTTGGTTTGGCGAAGGAATATCTCCTTAGTACCGGGGACACCTTGATCACCCCTTCACCTGTAGGGGAGGGAGGTCAGAGTTGATTAGTGATTGTGTGTGTTTGTGTGTGTGTGTGTGTGTGTGTGTGTGTGTGTCCATGAGCAAGAGAGAGAGAGAGAGAGCTCTGTGTGTGTGTTTGTGTGTCTGTGTGTCCATGAGCAAGAGAGAGAGAGAGAGAGCTCTGTGTGTGTGTGTTTGTGTGTCTGTGTGTCCATGAGCAAGAGAGAGAGAGAGAGAGAGCTCTGTGTGTGTGTTTGTGTGTCTGTGTGTCCATGAGCAAGAGAGAGAGAGAGAGAGAGAGAGAGCTCTGTGTGTTTGTGTGTCCATGAACAAGAGAGAGAGAGCTGTATGTGTGTGTGTATGGTTTTTTGCGTTTGTTTGTTTGGGTTTTTTGTTTGTTTTTTTGTTTAATGTCCATTCACTACTTGGTGATAAGGACACACTCGCATTCAAACCAACATCTCTCTCTCTCTCTTTAATGTACGTATATTTATATTGTCACAACTATCTACAGTAGAGGTCTTTTGGGGAAAATTTTTTGTGATGTAAATTTTTGGGTGTGTGTTTGTGTGATGGGGAGGAAAAAAAAGGATGGGAAATGTTTGTTTTATGTGTGTGTGAGAGAGGAGAGGGAGATAGACAGAATCACAGACACGCTTTATTGCAGTTTTTTTCTTGCTGCGCCCATGACTCTTGTATGTAGTACACCGAGTGTGGACGTATTCTTCATCATTCTGTATCGCCCATCCTCTGTGTGCTGCTGGGTTTCAGAAGAGTTTTCCTTCTCTGGTGACCACACGCTAGGAGTAGGCACCAGGGCCTACGCTGCTCCAGAGCAGATGAAAGGCACTGTCTATGACAGCAAGGTCAGCAACAGGTTTTCTTTCCCCTCCCACCTCCCCTGCATTTGCATTATGGTTACAGGGTGGGAGTTGGGGTGGGGGGGGAAAACACTCCCCCCCCCCCAAACTTTTTTCCCGGGGGGGGGGGGGGGGGGGGGTTACCCATACTCAAATGGGGCCCGGGGGGAGGGGGAGGTAGTCATACCCTTCCCTAGTATTCAGAAGTTATCATTGCATATTTTCATAAAGTTTGAAGATATTTCAACGCCAGTTTTCCTACTTTTTGAAGATATTTTAATGCTGGTTTTCATACATTTTAAGATATTTAAAAGGTAAATTTGATACATTTTGAAGATATTTCAACACCAATTTTCATACATTTTGAAGATATTTTAACGCCAATTTTCATACATTTTGAAGATATTTTAACGCCAGTTTTCATACATTTTGAGGATCTTAATTCTCAAACATTTTGAAAATGTTCACAAGCCAGTTTTCATACCTTATTTATGACAAGTCTTCTTGCTTTTAAACACTTTTATTGCCATGGAACTACAGTTGTTGTTTTTTTAAATTTGATACCTCATACTCTTTACCTTGCACTACCATAATTTCATTACCTGTAATCAGCAATTTCATTCAACCCATCACTTCACATTATGTCATGTAACTAGTCAGATGCACAAACAAATCAATAAAGCACAAAACAGATTTTGTGGACACACTTGTATTATTCATTGGACATTGTTGTTGTTGTCGTCAGTGTGACATGTACAGCCTTGGGATCATCCTGTTTGAACTGTGCCACCTGTTCAAGACGGACATGGAGCGACTGAAGACCATCGAAGAAGTCCGCGGGGGGAAGATTCCTGAGGACTTCTCTCTTCGCTGGCCGCACCAGGTGGGTTGCACTGGATTTGGTGGTGGTGTCTAGGCTTTGCCGCCCGTCTGTAACCTTTAGCCTGCCACCGCTAGCCATTCTGGAACTGCAGATAAACCACGCCCCTCACACTGCCATGAGCGCTGTTCCGGAATGTTGGTTATGTGTCCCATCTTTGCAAAAGCTCTTTCTTTGTATTGTGTTTAAGTTGGGTTTTTTTTTAAAAATCATAATGAAATGTTTTTATCTACATTGTTCGTTTATTTTCTTTAAGAAAATATATACTTTTACGTACATCATTTCAGAATTTCATTCACCAGATTTGGTGTTCGACAGTCCATTTGAGGGAGAAATTGCCTGGCAAATAGGGGTTTCCTATTAGTCAAAATCCTTGGCAGGCTAAGGGTTAAGCGAGATGCACACACACACACTCTCTCTCTCTCACACACACACACTTACCCACTTTTACACATACACACACAGGGATTGACACAGATGAACAGAGAGAGAGAGAATTTGAGAGATCTATACTAGTAAGGAATCTGGTTATTTCAGACCAGATGTATCGTGACCAAAAGAAACAGAATGCTGACATACATTGGTTGTCTCTTCTGCAGTTTATTGGAAAGGCGCTAAATCAATGAAAAAGTATTCATCAGTGGTAAATTACTTTATTCATTGCTCATGGTGGTTGTTAGAAGCTGGAAATGATAGCAGGAATCAGTCAGTGAGTTGACAGTAATGCCATGTATGTATTCTGGCTCTTCATTTTAATGATGCTTTGTCTTTATTTTGAAATTAGTAATATAGAAAATTGTTACTTTCTTGTGCTCCTGTGTGTTTGTGTGTTTCCAAGGGGAAGGGATGCAGGAGGTTTGGGGGTGCATTTACACTCTGTATTCAGTTTAGGGGAGAAGGATAGATCCACATTTTGGTAGGAGAAGTTTCTGAGAAATTAGCCAATTCATTTTCAAAAGTTTTGACAGGTAGTCCTTTGCAGGGCTTTAACACTGACCATCCACTTCATTGTCTGTAGGCAGATGCAGTCCATCCTCTGACCAATGAAATACCAGCAGAGAGACCGTCTGCCCAGGATCTCCTGAGTAGCCAGCTCTTCTTGACATCAGAACAGGTCAGCTGATTTACATAACAAGGCCAGTTACATGTAAATGTCGGCATTGATCTGATGTTCTCACTGTTTGCTTGAACATATTAGTTTATTTTCACGATTGATTCGCTCAATGTGTTTCTTTGTATGCTTAGAACTACTACATGTGTGTGTGTGGGTACCTCTTAGCAGTTTTTGCCCTGCCCCTCTCCCCATGCCACCACTGTTTGAGTTTCTTCTCCCCCAGCACCGTGATCATGCCTGAGTGTTGGAGGTTCGTGGAGAAGGTCGTTGAAGGGACGTTGAGGTGGTCACCACCTGGGATGGGTACCTCTCTCAGACTGGCTTCACAACTAAGCTGTTATTGTCATCAGCAGGGGGGGGCTTAGTAGATGTCCTGTTTTACAGCGCGCAAATGTAGCACAACTTGGTCAAGAGTCCAGAGGTCAGTGCTAAAATTAGTCCCTCCCTTTTACCAAGTCTGGGCTTTATCACAGTTCTGGATTAAACCATTGATGCTGGGGGCAACAGCAAAGTGAGAGGCTGTAGTATGACCAGTGGCTTTCCCATTCATGGAATTCCACTTTACAGCTTAGTCTTTAGTGATCGACTATGACTCTCTGACTAGGAGGCTTGACTTGCACAGTCCTTATGTGCTGCAGCCCTGGGGGCTAGTTGGCCTTTGGAGAACATCTCCAACGCTGACTGTCCTTAATGCCCACTTGGCTGACAGAGTGGGAATGTACTGTAGGCAAGGCATCTCCACTATAATCAAATTTTTGCCGAGGAGGCAGCTGCTGTTTTGGAGGTCATCGTCAAACACGACAGACAAACATACAAACAAAAACAAGTGGGGTCAGTTTCTGCTATAATTAGCACCAGCTGGGATGGAATGGGTAGCAGCTGAGAGAAGTTAAAAGTGGGGTAAGCTG
Source organism: Rapana venosa (assembly GCA_028751875.1). Classification (NCBI taxonomy): domain Eukaryota; kingdom Metazoa; phylum Mollusca; class Gastropoda; order Neogastropoda; family Muricidae; genus Rapana; species Rapana venosa. The sequence continues at coordinate 35,538,373 of CM054149.1, read as the reverse complement.
ACAGATGTGGTTTAAGTTCACTCAGAACAGACACTACTTAACATCACTCAAGTGACCCTAGCACATAATTATGCAGGGCCCATCTGGCTGGTGGCTCCGTGGCCACCTGATACTGTGGATGTGACCCTGAGAATGTGACATCACGAATCTGGGTCTGGCTGGGGCAGAGTGATTGAAATAAGCTGTATAGGAACAGTAATGATAATAATAAATGGAATTCATATAGCGCTGTATCTTGTAAAAACAAATCAAAGCACAATAGGAGAGGACATCACCGAAAATCAGGCAACAACAACAAAACCAACAGAACAACAAATCTTTTAAAAAACCCTCATTGCCAGTGCTGAATGTTTTCGTTTTTGTGTGTGTGCACCGACAGATGATCCAGGGCCTGCAGAGCACGGTGGCAGAGCGGGATGCAGAGATCGCAGAGTTGAGAACCCAGCTGCAAGACATGAAGAAACAGCTGCGGGACAAGGACAAAGAGTTGTCCAGGCTACAAGAGCAGCTAAAGAACCCTCTACAACTCTCAGGCCTCTAGCATGGACTTTCCTTACAACCAAATCCTTCTCTTTTTTTTTAAAGGAATGTTTCTTATGCATTTTTAAAAAAAAATCTTTTCTAGACTTCACTTGGCTGGGTTTTTTGTTGGGTTTTTTTTTGGTGGGGGGGGGGGTCTACTTAAGTTGTTTTTTTTTAATGTTTCTTGAAATCTACTTATGGTTTTTTTGTTGTTTTGTTTTTCAAATGATTCTTGGAATCTAGTTAATGCTTTTTTAAAACATTTCGAAAAATCCACTTATGCATTTTAAAAAAAAATGAATTGATAATATAAACTTTTAGATTAATGGTGTAAGGAAACAAGCTGCCAAAGGATTGTGATATATGTAGTGCCTTGCCTTATTTACTCAGACACTCACTTATGCTTGCAGACAAGCAAACACATACACATGCTGAAGGCAAAAATGTTCCAATTTGAAAACAAAACCCAACTGTTTTTCTTTTAATGTTTATGTAGTGATATATAATGACAGACGCTACAGCTGAGTGGTTAAGACTGTTTGACTTCAATCCAGTGGGTCCATGAAGTCGTGGGTTCCAATCTTGGCGGTGTCTGGTGAATTAATTAAGGGTGGGGATTTTTACGATCTCCCATGTCAACTTCAAATGCAGACCTGCCAGTGCCTTAATTCCCTTCGTGTATATATACACATGCAGAAGATCAAAACATGCACGTTAAAGATCCCGTAATCCGTGTCAGGGTTTGATGGGTTACAGAAACACGAACATACGCAACATATATCCACCAAGTTGGAATACCGCTATCTCATGGTGGGCATAACCAGTGGCATACGCAAAATCTCACCGTTGGTGAACGTCGGAGCTCTAGTAAAGGAACAGGGAAACAAAAACAGGCAACCCCCAAAATAACTGCTAGAATACTCTTTGTTTGTCATCTGTGTGTATGATTGTTTGTGTGAGCATGCATAAAAAAGCTCATCGTAGATGGTTCATGTGTGACCATATTCATTAGTGATACAATTGCTGTTGAAAAGATTTTTAGTTTTGTGAAGACATTTCCACTGCTGAGTGATATACAGGTACTGAGATAGCAATGTCAGTATATGAATCTGTTGGATGCCTTTGCTCAAGTGACGTGATTGTCACGCTGTATTTTTGTATATGTGTGCAATTATTGTTGTTTGATCCTTGAAGAGAATTTTACTTACTGCATGTGTATTCCACATTTTATCTCCCCATCTTTTTTGGTGTGTGTCAGTCTGAATGTTGATTCACAGTAGTTGTGCTGAAGTGAACTGGAGTTTTGACAAGAGTTGAATATATTCCGGTGTCATGAATTTCTTGATACTCCTGTTTAATGCTGTTACTGATGACATAATCTTGTTTCTGTACAAGGAAGAATGCTCAGGTACTTCTTGGACCTCTTTGTTGAGAAAGTTTATCCTTTGAAGGAATTTGAAAATGGGCATAAACGTGTGGGTGGTGGCGTGTGTGAGTGCGATTGATGGTGGTAGTCATGTATGTGTGTGTGTGTGTGCGCGCACATGCCTGTGTGTGTGTGCTTGCCTGCCTATGGGCATAACGTGTGTGTGTGTGAGAGAGAGAGAGAGAGAGAGAGTGCGAAGGAGCTAACTGTGGTAGTAAATGATGTTTGTTATTTTTCAGAATAACAAATATACAGTTCTGTGGGGATGAGGTTATGCTTCAGATGTGTCGGGTTTGCAAAATGCATGATGAAGATAAGATATATTTTCATTTTATTTCGGTGTGGATGTTTTCAAATGGCATAGAGCTTTTACATGTTTTCGTGTGTTTTCAAATTGCATGCAATTTCTACATTTTTGCTATCTTGCATAGAGCTAAGTCCCTGACAATTACCGTTTGAGCCTTACACACTTTTTTCTATAGATTTTGTAATGAAGTCCCATACAAAGAGGTGAAAGTCGTTTCTTTCTCGCACTCATATTTCATATGTTTATAATTCAACATTTATTAGTTTAACATGTGTTCAGAAGAAAGAGACGATTTGAGTAGATAGCTTCTTTTAATTTTTTTGTTGATTTTGGTGTTCCTTTTCATTTTTTGTTGATTTTGTTGTCAATTTGTGTGTACATTTTATGATGAAATGGTGGTGGTCTAGGTAAGTGGAGGAGGCAGGGGGGGGGGGGGGGGGGGGGGGGGGGGGAATAGGGGTGGAGTGGGGGGGAGGCAGCAAGGGAATTGGTAGTTTTATTTTATGTGTGCTACCAACAGGGTTTTTTTCTGTAGAAATTTCCAGTGGTATTTAGGCGTCTGTTTGTTTTAATTCAACATAGGTTATTTTCCATGACAGAAGGCAGCACGAATGAACAGTATTGCACTGCTGACCAGAGGGGACAAGATTACCCAGTGGTTGGAGTGTTAGACCTTGTAAGCTGATGGCCTGGGTTCGAGCCATCACTGACGCACCTGTTCGAGAGGATTTTTACCCAGGAGTTAACTCCACTCCCCTGAAAGTCTTATTTCAGTTGGAAGAATAGTAAAGAGATTACACTGGTGTTTGAGACTGTGTGCATGTACACAAAATCTAAAAGCAATTAAAAAAAAAATGATCTCCATTATTTTTTTTTTAGAGAGTGTTTGTTTGTTGTGTTTGCATGAGCTTGTATCATGTTTATGAACAAAGCGTGTGCGTGCGTACGTGCGCGCGCACGCGTGTGCGTGCTTTGTTCATGAATGTACATAAGGTGTGAATGTGTGTTCACAGTGTGTGTGTGTGTGTATGTGTATATGTGCTTGCACATTTTGATGCACTCCACATCCAGCTATTTTAAAGTAACATGTAACAGGTATGGCATACATTTCATTTCACAATATATTCCAGCACAGGATAGAACATAACACCTGCACAGTAATGTTGAACAACAACCAATGTGACCGATTGTTTTCAAACTCAAATCATTAAACTGGAAGACACTCAATGGTATTGGTGTGTATGTAGTCTTGGTCTTCCTCTTGTGCTCTTACTTTTGAAACCAATCTCCAAGACATTTATTTTGATAAACCTTCCCTTAAGATTCCTTTCTTGGATGTTTGGGTGCAAGTGTGAAAGGTCTGTGTGTGTTCATTTAAGTGTATGATTTTGTGTTAGCATATGCATTTTATACATATTATTATGTGTGTGTGAGAGAGTGTGTGTTTTGTGCAATGGGTGTGTTGCTCATTTGTTACTGGGTAATTACATGATGGGAAGACATCGGAGAGTGGACTGGCCTTGAGTGGAACGATTTGCTACGGAAGGCTGAGGATCGCGGGGAGTGGGGGAAGCTGGTTGCAAAATCTTCAATGGTGCCCCCACGGTCTAAAAGACCACTGGATAGATGATGGTGAATTTCATGTGTTGGAAGGAAAAAGATGTGATTACAGTGCACTGAGTTGCTAATGCAAGATTTTGCGCTTTATAAGAATAATTCATTATAATTATTATCATCATCATCATTAACGATAATCATAATGATAATAATATAACTCCCTCTAATGTTTCTGGCAGATAGTAAAAATCTCCTCCCTCAGTCCACCGAGTACAGCTGAGGTTCAAACCAGTAACATCAGGCCCACAGGGATACGAAGCCTATTGCCTTTACCACTTTGCTATGATACCTGTCCCTTCAACATTTCATTGCAACAAAGACATGCTAAAAAACTCCAACTAAACACGAAATGCTTGACACTATGACAGTGACCAAGATCAGAGGGAGTATTTACTGATCACTGATTTTAACAGATATATTATTTATTGGTCTGAATAACATCCTAATCTATTCTGCAGTCCTGAGAATTTACTGTCACACATGACAACCAGTTGCTCTACAAGTGTTCATCTTTTTTGTTCCTTTCATATGATAGAAGCAAAAGAAAAAAAAATTGCAAAGAGCAGTCGTCATTCAAATGCAAAACAAACCTGTTGAAGGTAGGTAAGATTTTGTTTAAAAGTTTTATTTTTCTTTGTTTTTAGTGTTCACTGTAACAGGCAAATTTGAACACATTGTGTTGTAGCATACATCTCAATGCACACAAATTTATAACTGCATGAATATGATGCTTTAAATAATATTCTACTTCATTTCGCTGATTTTTGTTTTTTGGTAACTGGCAGAATCAGTTTACAAATATTATACGATAAACATGAGCATTATTTTGACCATTTTTCAGAAATTAAAACTACTATTTTATTATCATTACTTCAGTCACCACATCAACCCAGAGCAATGATTTGACATTGATGAAAGACTATGAGATAGAACTGACAGCTTGATTATGATAAGAATGACAACAGATTATATGTTTGGGTTTTTTTTTACATTTTCATGATTATGATTGCTCGGAGCCCCCTCTCCTCTACAGCAACAAAATCAATCAGATCCAACATGACGAAAATATATTATATTTGCAATTTAGTCATAACACTGCCTGCTTCTAGCAGTGCACTGATTGAAACAACTTACCAGCACTACAACAAAGACAATGTCCACACAGTATCTTCTATCAAACCTGACATCACGCTGTGCTTCAATTTTGTTCTGGCAGCACCGCCTGTCACACAAGCACTGAACTGCATCATCATCCTTCATCATCACCTCTGTGAATTGCCTTTTGTGGGAGGCTGCTTCTCTTCCGGCAGCTCCCAGTCTAAGGGCTTGTCATAGCCCATCAAATGAACGTAGGCTTCATTGTCCTCAAACGCCTGCGGCTCAAAGAACAGCGGCATTCCTTTAGCTTCCAGAAAAGTGAACATGCCTGGAACGTCAGGCACGCGGACGTCTTCAGCAGTGAACTGCAGTTCTTTCCTCTGCACAAAGAAAGACCAGGTGGCTGCAGTGAAGACGCCGGTCTGTCTGTTCCAGCGCAGCTCAGTGACGTACTTCTTGGCAATGTAGTGGATGATGAAGGGGTTCATGAAGACTAGGAAGTTGATCATGCCACCAAAAGCCACCTTCAGTCCTGTAGGCAGCTCCTGGTTGTTGAACAGCAACATTGGCTGCAAGCAAATTCCTATCACACTGGTAGACAGCGAGAAAAGCTTCACTCCTCGGATCATCCCCGATATCGCGCCCCGGTACACGACGTCTCCTTTCTCACTCAGTTCTTTAGCAGAACGACACGATGATGTGGAGAAACTTCTTGCACCAAGGACAGCCTGTGCACTATGCCAATCATGACGGGCAGTCAAAGTACTGTCACAAAAAGCGGCCTGAAGAAGCGGTGAGCTGGTTCTGCCAAGTGTGAGCCTTTGGTCTGGAACACTCTGACTATGTGGTGCTCTGCTGTGGAACTGTTTTCCTTGCAAAGCCAGGCATGATGACAGAGAACTCTGCTTCACAGATTGTAACTGTCTGCAGCTTATTGCCAGGTGTATCCGTGATATCAACATGTTGAGGCACACCTGAAACAGTAAAACAGAATATAAAATTTCGCCAAAGCATAAGTTCACACATTCGCATAGCAATTTCATCATAGCTTTAGTTCACAAATTCAAAAGTATCTGAAATGACTTCCAATTATATATCCCTTTTGTCTCCAGTTTCACTCTGCATTGTTTTTAAATTTCTGTCAGGGATATGGTGCCAAGAAAATATGACTAGGAAGTTCCACATTTACATAACACCATCCATTTGTATTGTGTGACTGTTCAGAACGTTATGAGCACAGCATGCTGTGTTTACTTTAAAATTATATATTGCAAGAATGCTGGGGATGTGAAGAAAACTAAACCAAATATTATTAGGAACTGCTTAGATTAAGTTAGAATCATGCACATTTCACCTGCAGGTATAATAACCTTCCTTCCCCATGGGAATGCCAGGGGCCTGTCAGTATAAACAGCATCCCCACCTTCTGGAAACTCTGCACTAGGAATTCCCTCTTTTCTATCCCTCTCTTTGTTTATGCCTTGATCCTTTTCTTCTTGTCATCTCCTCGTCTGTTTTCTGCCGTCTTGGTCCATTCTCCTGCCTTTTTTCCTGAGAGACTTAAAAGATTTTCTCTCCCATGCTGAAGTCGGATGTGCTGGGCCTGACTTGTATTGTTCAATTTGTTGTAAGGCGCTTAGCAGCAGCACAACGCATTTTCGATCATATGACATTGACACTGTCAGATAACAATAGTTGCTGTCTGAGCATTCAAGAAAGAAGAAGAAGAAGAACCTTCCTTTCCTTTCTTTACTTCTGAATGGGATTATTAAACCATCCACACCTCACAACCTGTTGAGGTTAAATCAAAGTCCCATGCTTGTACACTTTTGCACTGTGTTTTCCTACATCATCAACAATATCTAACTTCTGAAACATGATACTTGTGGTGCTGGACTGGGTGACAAGGACGGCCTACGCAAGTTCCGGGAAAGGTATCCAATGGACCCTCATGACAAAGCTGGAAGATCTCGATTTTGCCGATGACCTGGCTCTGCTATCCCACCGCCTGCAGCACATCCAAAGCAAAGTCACTGCCCTAGATACCACAGCTAGACGTGTTGGCCTCAGGATCAGTCAAGAGAAGACCAAGCTACTGCGTACCAACAACCAGCAAGAGGCTCCTGTCATCATCTCTGGGAAAGCAGTAAAGGATGTCAGTGAATTTGTGTACCTGGGCAGTAAGATCAGCCAGACAGGAGGCACAGATGAAGACATCAAGGCAAGAATAAAGAAAGCACGCCAAGCATTTGCCATCTTGAAACCCGTATGGAGAACAAATGCGATCTCCACAACCACCAAGCTCAGGATCTTCAACTCCAACGTGAAGTCTGTGCTTCTCTACGGGTCAGAAACTTGGCGGGTCATCAACACCAGCTCCTCCAAGATCCAGACCTTCATCAACGGATGTCTCTGGCAGATCCTTCATCTCAGATGGTTCGACAGAGTGCCAAGTACCGACCTGTGGATGAGAGCGAACCAACAGCCTATGGAAGTCCAAGTAAGGCGGCGAAAGTGGCGTTGGGTCGGCCACACCCTACGGAAGGAGCCTTGCAACATCACCAGATAAGCGCTCGAGTGGAACCCACAGGGGAAAAGGAAGAGAGGGCGCCCCAAACAGACCTGGAGGAGAAGCCTGCATAGTGAGCTGAGAGACTCCAACCTGACATGGGAAGAGGCCAAGACCCTTGCCAGAGACAGGAGAAGGTGGAGGGACGCTGTTGAGGCCCTATGCTTCGCTAGGAGCTATAAGGAATAAGAAAAAGAAACATGATACTGATGGAATCCTTGTATACACAAGAGGATGTGAAACTGAAAGACTTCACTAAGTTCACATAAACCTTTACTGGCTTTAGTTAACAGTCTCATTTCTTTGGGAAAAAACAACTCTCTTGTTTGTGTAAGTGTGTGTTTGTGTTCCTGCATGCATGCGTGTGCATGGATACGCATGTGTGTGAGTGTTGTTGTTGTTGTTGTGTGTTACTCTTGTGTGTGTGTGTCACTGTGTGTGTCACTGTGTGTGTGTGTGTGACTGTGTCTGTGTGCGCGCATGCCCACGGTGGGGGGAGGGGCATGTGTACTGTGTGTGTATATGTATGCATGTGTGTGTGCGCGCGCATGCACTTCTGCATGAATGTGTGTGTGTGTGTTCGTGTGTGTGAAAAACACTTCACATACACCTTTAGTTAACAGTCTCGTTTCTTTGGAGAAAAAAAAAGCTCTTGTTTGTGTGACTGCGAGTGTGTGTTTGTGTGCGTGCATGCATGTCAGTAGTATCCATGATAGTTACAGTGTGTCGACAGAGCTGTGTGACTGGAAAAAAATAATGCTGTTTTCGTGTCCTTGAGTGCTTGACGTCAACTCGATCATGTAGCTCTGACTGATATTCAATCGTGTTCCACAGACACACTGAAGCAAAAACAAGTGCTTCAAAATTACACAAAACAAGAACACATAAAAAATGGATCGATATTCTTATGAAAAAACCCACTTACCTTTGGCTGCTTGTTTTCCCTTTTGGCTTCTTGCAGCAGAAGTGTCACGCTACAGGAAGTTACTCTTTAGTCTTTGAGACAAATTAAGATCAGTAAAGAAACGAAAGTAGCCTTCACTTCCTGTTGAACTTCTTGCATGTTTCATATGCCTTTATGCCTAGCCTAATCAATTTAGATAGAATCATTCACCAGCTGTTGAGTGTTGTGTTCTTGGTTTGGATTTTGGCCTCTGTTGTGCGTGTGCGCAAGTGCGTGTGTTTGATGCATTGCCTTTTGGCTCTTCTCATGCCTTTCAACCTGATGTTAAGGTGGTTCACAGAAAGCCATCAATATTAGGCTGCTGTCAGGTTACTTACCACAAGAGACTCTATTGCTGCCAAGTCACTTTAGAATTACTTATTTAAATTATTTTATTTTGCGCATAAAGGAATACACACTCAATGAGCTTTTAAACATCTAGTCCCAATGTGCATTTGATTTTGTAATTTTATCTGTTACCTCCTGTTCACAATTACCTACTCTACCGAAAGGTGGAACGTTTTTAATGTATGAGCAACATGTCCTGCAAAAGTACTGCCCAACAGCACTTTTTTGTGGCAAACATGAAGAACACAATCTTGTGGACCTCCCATGCAAGCAGTCACCAGAGCTTGTGTGTGTGTGTGTGTGTGTGTGTGTGTGTGTGTGTGACTGTGTGTTTTATAAAATACTTTTCTTTGTTCACTTTCTTCTTTTTTTTCCTTTTACATATATTTCATTATTTATTGTTATTAGTATCCTTTTTATTATTTTATTTGAAGAACAATAGTGGTAACAGTTATGATAACAAACATTATTATTACTACTATCATCATCATTACTTGTAGCCCTTAAGTAGCAGCTAGTCATAGTTACAATTGGTCAAAAATGTCTTTTTTCACCGTTATCATCCCCCTACCCGTGTATTTCTCCATCAATAAATTTTTTTATGTACCTTGATGTTAAAAGAGTGTTTAGATATGCTTAGTGTAGATACTTCACTCACTCACTCATCCCTTGGTCGGGACAACCGTTGGGGTACCCGCATGGACGCTGCAAGTGGACCGCCAAATGGTTCTGTCCTGGGCTGTTTTCAGGAGGCTTGGTACAGTGAGGCCGGTCCACTCCTTGATGTTGGACATCCAGCTTTTGCGTGGTCGTCCCTGCCTCCTTGCTCCTTCCACCATTCCCTGCAGGACTGTCTTTGACAGGCTGTTATGCCTTGTTGTGTGGCCAAACCACTTCAGTTTCCTCCGTTTGACTGTATCTAGCAATGGTTCTTGTTTGCCAGCCATGCCTCGATCTGCTGCCAGACGTAGTCATTGGTTTTGCGGTCTCTGTAGGTGATGTTCAGGATCCGCCTGAGGCACTTCATCTCAAAGGCTTGAATGCGACGTTCTAAATCGGCAGTAAGTGTCCATGCTTCACAGCTGTACAAGGCAATGGATGTGACGAGTGCCTTGTAGAGTCTGACCTTGGTGTGGGTTCTGATGTTGTGGTTTCTCCACACTTTCGCCAGCTTAGTCATGGAGGAGAGTGCCACAGCAAGTCTGATCTTCACCTCTTGTGTGCTCGTGCCTTCTTTGGTGATGACTGCTCCAAGGTACTTGAAAGTTTCCACCTCCTCTAGTGTCTCGCCACTCATCTTGATGCTGGTGGGAGTGGTCAGTGTGGTACTGTTCACTAGGATCTTGCTCTTTTCTGTGCTGATCTCCATACCGTGGGCATTGGCTGATGTTTCCAGTCTGGTGGTGAGATCCTGGAGTTCTTCTTCACTGCGGCCCATGAGATCAATATCGTCTGCGAATCGAAGATTGCAGACTGGCCTTCCTCCTATTGTGATTGTGGTCTTGAAGCCAAGGAGGGCCTCCTGCATGATGTTCTCCAGGAACACGTTGAAAAGAACGGGGATAGCGGCAGCCTTGTCGAACTCCAACTGAAGTCCGGAAGAACCCAAAAGGGGAAAAGAAGAGAGGGCCCCCAAACGACCTGGGGGAAAAGCCTGCATGTGAGCGAAAAACCCCAAACCTGACATGGAAAGGCCAAAGACCCTGCCAGAGACAGGAGAAGGTGGAGGGGACGCTTTAAGCCCTAGCTTCGCTAGGACCCTATAAGGAATAAGAAAAAGAAACATGATACTGATGGAATCCTTGTACACAAGAGGATGTGAAACTGAAAGACTTCACTAAGTTCACATAAACCTTTACTGGCTTTAGTTAACAGTCTCATTTTCTTTGGGAAAAAACAACTCTCTTGTTTGTGTAACGTAATGTGTGTTTGTGTTCCTACATCATGCGTGCATGGATACGCATGTGTGTGAGTGTTGTTGTTGTTGTTTGTTGGTTGTTTTGTTGTTTTTGTTACTCTGTGTGTGTGTGTGTGTGTCACTGTGTGTGTGTGTGTGCCCTGTGTCTGTGTGCGCGCATGCCCACGGTGGGGGGGGGGGCATGTGTACTGTGTGTGTATATGTATTGTATGCATGTGTGTGTGCGCGCGCATGCACTTCTGCATAATGTGTGTTTGTGTGGGTGTGTGTGTTCGTGTGTGTAAAAACCTTCACATACACCTTTAGTTAACAGTCTCGTTTCTTTGGAGAAAAAAAAAAGCTCTTGTTTGTGTGACTGCGAGTGTGTGTTTGTGTGCGTGCATGCATGTCATAGTATCCATGATAGTTACAGTGTGTCGACAGAGCTGTGTGACTGAAAAAAAATAATGCTGTTTTCGTGTCCTTGAGTCTTGACGTCAACTCGATCATGTAGCTCTGACTGAATTCAATCGTGTTCCACAGACACACTGAAGAAAAACAAGTGCTTCAAAAATTACACAAAACAAGAACACATAAAAAAATGGATCGATTTTCTTATGAAAAACCCCACTTACCTTTGGCTGCTTGTTTTTCCCCTTTTGGCTTCTTGCAGCAGAAGTGTCCACGCTACAGGAAGTTACTCTTTAGTCTTTGAGACAATTTAAAATCAGTAAAGGAAAACGAAAGTAGCCTTCACTTCCTGTTGAACTTTGTATGTTATCATATGCCTTTATGCCCCCCAGCCTAATCAATTTAGATAGAATCATTCACCACTGTTGAGTGTTGTTTCTTGTTTGGATTTTGGCCTCTGTTTGGGGCGTGTGCGCAAGTGCGTGTGTTTGATGCAATTGCCCCTTTTTGGGTCTTCTCATGCCTTTCAACCTGATGTAAGGTGGTTCACAGAAAGCCCTCAAAATTAGGCTGCTGTCAGGTTACTTACCACAAGAGACTCTATTGCTTGCCAAGTCACTTTAGAATTACTATTTAAATATTTTATTTTTGCGCATAAAGGAACACACTCAAAGAGCTTTTAAACATCTAGTCCCAATGTGCATTTTATTTGTAATTTTATCTGTTACCTCCTGTTCACAATTACCTACTCTACCGAAAGTGGAACGTTTTAATGTATGAGCAACATGTCCTGCAAAAGTACTGCCCAACAGCACTTTTTTGTGGCAAACATGAAGAACACAATCTTGTGGAAACCTCCCATGCAAGCAGTCACCAAGCTTGTGTGTGTGGTGGTTTTGTGTGTGTGTACTGTGTGTTTTATAAAAACTTTTCTTTGTTCACTTCTTCTTTTTTTTCCTTTTACATATATTTCATTATTTATTGTTATTAGTATCCTTTTTATTATTTTATTTGAAGAACAATAGTGGTAACAGTTATGATAACAAACATTATTATTACTACTATCATCATCATTACTTGTAGCCCTTTAGTAGCAGCTAGTCATAGTTACAATTGGTCAAAAATGTCTTTTTTTCACCGTTATCATCCCCCTACCCGTGTATTTCTCCATCAATAGATATTTTATGTACCTTGATGTTAAAAGAGTGTTTTGATATGTTTAGTGTAGATACTTATGGAGGTTTTATCATTTGACTTTTTGCTACTTTTTTGCCCTGACCCTCTGAGCTTCTTCAATGGTGAGATTTTGTCTATGCAACTGATTTTGCCCACCATGAAAAGTATGTTCTTTCGAGCCAGAAGGCCCTTAGAGCCGGAGCTTATCCCGGTTTCTGTAGCGTTAAGCGAACTGATGGTTTTTCACCACCCCTGTGACAGGACGCTAGTCTGTTGCCAGATACTTCCCCAGCAGAGCTGGTACCCACTTGTACACCTGGGTGGAGTGAGGAAAATAGGAGTAAAGTGTCTTTCCCAAGGACACAACACCGAGCCGAGCGGGGATCGAACCCGCGACCTCTGGATCATGAGTTGACCGCCTAAACCACTCGACCACGGTGCCTCAATTTGCCCACCATGAGGGTAGCTGTATTCTGTCTTCAGGGATTTTTGTTAAGTTTGATGTTAATGTGTTTGTTCCTGTTGTGATAAGCAAATACTTACATATGGTCAAGATTTGTGTCATTTTGATTTGATAAAAATAAAAAGTGGTGTGTGTGTATGTGTGCATGACACACATTATGTGTGCCAAAATGCGTTTGTCTATAAGCATGTTTGTGTAAGCATGTGTATGTGTGCACACATGCATGTGCATAGTTGTGCACACACAGACGTATGTTTATGTGCCCATATATTTCTGTATGTGTATGCCTGTGGTATATGTGTAGGCATGTGTGTGTATGAGTGTGTCTGTGGTATGTGTGTGTGCATGCTTGCATGTCTTTGTGAGCACAAGTATGTGTGCATGTCTGCAGGCATGTGTGTGTGTGTTTAAAGCTTGTGAGTGTGCGTGCATGAGAGTGTGACATGTAAATGTACTAGGATGGATACTTTGTGTATGCATGCATGTGCTTGTGAGTGTTTGTATTTGATAAATGATAAACAAAATCAAACACACACACATACAAACTCACACACACATTTACCCACACACTTACACACACAACTTACACACACACACAAGAGTGGCATATAGTGATACAAACATATATAGATAAAATACACAGACACATAAGGGCACACAAAGTCTATGCCTGCTTGCATAGAGACTTTAGTATGTACAAAGACCAAAAAAAAAAGCCCCAAACCCAGACTCGCCACAACAAAAAGAACAAGAGAAAATAACAGCAGGAAGAACAAATGACACAACAAAGAATTAAATGCAAAGAATTGTTTATTTGTAGAAAACTGGGTGCCTGTCTTCATTCTTTTATTCCCCCCCCCCCCCCCCCCCTTTTTTTCCAATTAGGGGAAAAAACCCCAACCCCAAACGATCCTCAAAACAATGACCAAACACCCCAAAGAAACCCACCAATGGAACTCAATACACAAAAGAATGTTGCACATACACACACACTCGCATGTGTGAGCACAGACACATACACAAGAACAAGAACAAATCATAGATAAAATGTTTCTTTAGAATAACAACAACAACCACACACACACACCTCAAAGACAAAAGACCCCCCAAAATTAACCATAAAATAACCCCCCCCCCCCCAAAAAAAAAAAAAAAAAAAAAACCACCCAAAAACACACACAAAAAACAAAAAAATCCACACAACAATAATGAAAAAACAACAACACTAAAGCAAACAAAACACTCCCTTCCAATTACAAGCAACAAAGGTCATTTGAATATGAACATAATATGCTTTTTAAAATGTATAAACTAACAGGCAATAAGAACCAATATTATTTGCAAACATACACAGATCAGAAGAGAGGCAGTTGTAGCAAATCTCTTTCCCTGATTGATTATCAGATCATTCACACACAAGCACACCCCCCCCCCCCCCCCCCCCCACACACACACACAATATCAACTGGTGGGGAAAACTCTCTCTCTCTATCTCTCTCTCTCTCTCTTTCTCTCTCTCTTTCTCTCAGCATTAGTGAAATAATCCTTCTGTATGTCTTTAAGAAAAAGTCTTGTAAAAGACGAAAAGCATTTTTCTTAGAGAGACACCGAGAGAGAAAAGACAAGAAAATAGAAGTGAGTGGTCAGGGGTGAGTATCAATGTTCTGTGATTTCATAGTCTGAACAACTAAACATGCTGTGGGTACTGGATGAAACAAGAAAGCTGTATGTATGTGTGTATGTGTGTGCGTGCGTACGTGTAGAGCGTGGTACATGTGTGCGAAGGGTGGTGTGCGTGTGTGTGTATTCCTTCCTTAATTTAACGCCTTTTCACATGAAGTGATATCAGACAAAATAAGTGTGTTTGTGTGTGTGTCTGTGTGTGTATGTGTGTGTGTGTGCATGAGTGTGCATTAACATAGCAAAATCTACAAATCAGATTTTGAATATGTCGATTTATTACTCAGATACTGAAAAAACAAATTAACAAAAACAACCTTTAAAAAAATGACCCCACCATCTCCCCTCCCATAAACAAAAAGAATTAAGCAAACAACTCCAAACAAACATACTAAAATATATAACTCCTCAAAAAACAATAACACCCAAACACAGAAACCAATCAAAATAATAAACAAGCAAAAAAGGCCATACACATAAAACAAAAGAAACCTTCACACACACATACAACACCCCTCCAACAACAGCAATAACAATAAAAAACACTGACAACAAAACTACAAGGTGAATGAAAGGCAGTCTTGAGACCCCCCCCCCCCCCCCCCCCCCCCCAGAAAAATGCGAATGTAAAGTTAACACTAACATAGGTGGAAATGCAAGTTTCATGGAAAAGGACACTTTTATCATTGCAAACATAGACATTATTATTTTCAGTCAAAATATAAAGGCATAAATCAAATCAAAATCTTGTCTATTAAAAAATACCCAACATAATTAATTGCCCATTAGCAAAGAAAGGGGGTCAAATGTAGATATCCCTACACAATGCATATATACCCAAGACATCGACAAAGGCACCAATAATAAACAGGAAAACGGTTTGTATTTAAAGGAAAAACCATGAGCAAGCTTCTGAAAAGAATACTTGAATAATTTTGGTGAAATTTCAGACAAAAGCCTTCTTTTGTGATGCAGATACAAACACAAAAATATGTAATTTTGTGTGATAATAGATATGTATTATATAAATTTTCTATAAGAATATGTAACAACCTTAAACATTTCTACTCTCTGTCAAAGAAACAGAATAGCACTGATATGCAGAATTTTTTTTTAAAAACTACAATAAATGGTACTTTTTTCTCTGTTAAAAGCACAAGCCTTAATGTCTACCCCTGATATGTATGCTGACATTGATTAACGCATCGCAATTACATTATGTACAAATAAAATACATGTGATCTTACACATGTATACAATTTCTTTTTAAAAAAAGATAAAAGGCTACTCAGCAACAAACTATGCATAAAAGACAAATAATCCATTCCATTCAAAAACACTGAAGAAGTAATGCCCCTTGCTGTTTTTCTTCCTTCATTTATCAAAGAGTCTTCAGAAATGATCTCCCTTGTGTTTTCTCCCTTTAAGTATGGATTGCCTTTACATGCCCTTGGTGTGGTAATGATTTTAATTTTCTTCTTACCCCCCCCCCCCCCCCCAAAAAAACCCAAAAAACTACCCGACAACGACAACAAAAAACCCAAACAACAACAACCAAAAACAAAACAAAACAAAAAACCCCACAATTGTATTGAAAAAAAACTTTAGTGATACATCACTGACAATTATCAAAGGTATAGAGGTCACTTTTGATGGTTTTGGTGGTGCTCTGAAAACTGGACTATCACTCATATCAGTCAACTCCTAATATCCCCCCCCCCCCCCCCCCCCCCCCCCCAATTCCTCAGCAAAAGCTCCGAGGTTCACCAGTGGTGAGATTTTTTGTGTACATGACAGTTTTTAACCAACCATTCAGGAGGTAGCCACATTCCGACTTCAGGGATGATGTCTAAACATTACACCAGTGCGCATGTGTTTCTTTTTCATTAATCATTTTAATTCATTTATGTCATCATTCTTACCGTCACAAGTGGCCTACATTTTTTGAAAGGCAGAACAGGTTTTAACATGACTACATACATACATTCACACACAAGACCTTAGTTTATTGTCTCGTTCAAAGGACTTTCGGTCGAGGGGACTGATGTTAACTCCTGGGGGAAAAAATCCCCTTGAACCGGTGTCTCAGTGATGGCTCAAACCCGGGCCTGTAATTGTGAGAACAATACTCTAAACCACTCGACTATCCCCACCCCCAAACCTCCTATTTATTTCTGGTTTCTTTAAAAGCATACCAAAACAACACCCCCCCCCCCCCCCCCCCAAAAAAAAAAAAAAAAAAAAAAAAAACCCAACCCCACACACACACACAAAAACAAACATCAGCAACAAACCAGAAAAAAACAACAACAAATAGTAAACTCTAACAGCTGAGCCATCTGGTAGGTCCCGGTGTCATTAAAACCAAAAAGGTGTACAAAATTCTTAGCTGAACAACAGCTATTGGTCCTGGTTTCATTCAAACCAAAAGGGCAATAGAAAATACTTAGCTGAACGAGTTATTTAGTTCTGGTTTCATTAATTAAAAGCAAAAAAATAAAACTAAACTATTAACTGAACCAGTTCTTTGGTTCTGGTTTCATTAAAAGCACAAAAAAAGTAATACTAAACTATGAACTGTACCAGGTTTTTGGTTCTGGTTTCACTAAAAACAAAAACAGAACAGAAAAATTCAAGCTGAACCAGCTCATTGATTCTGGTTTTATTCAAAAGACAACAACAACTAAACTGTGGCAGTAAAATTGTAGCTGAACCAGCTATTTCATTAAAAACATAAATGAATTTATAATCAAATTCCAATGTAAAGTAGTTAATGCCTTTGTGAGCCCTTGGAAGCTTCACAAAGTGGTTTATTAGGGACATATTTGATGTATGATATAAATAGGCAATATTGAAAATATACACGAAAAATCAAGCTGAATTTGGTTTTTGTTTGAAAAGTAAATACCAAGAAAATAACGATTTTTTTGTGCGCATGCATGTGTGCATGCACACACACTGATTAACTAATCAGGATGAGAACACAGATTCACTTTGTGTACAAAATGGAATCAATTTGAATTCTGTTACATTTCACAAAAATTCAATAAGCACAATTAGCACATTTATGCATTTTATACAATGAACAAGCTGCCACATTAATCTGTGCATACACAAAGCCTTCATACTGCTACTGTAATTGATTGGTTTACATCAGCGTTACAAAATGCTTATAAAAACATTTTTAAAACATACCAGCAAATAACAAACAGTAACATTTGGCTAAAAGGACATTTAACATGATTTTATCATTTATGCATTACATATAACAAGGGCATTGAAAACACTAAACTCTCTCTCTCTCTCTCTCTCTCTCTCTCTCTCCATTCCCTGACTGGGTGGAGTGTATAGTGCTTGGCCTTCTCCTGTGCTTGTAGCTTTGCAGGTCTACCTGCTGGCTTCAGCCAACACATTCCAACTTCAGAACAGCTCATTTCATTGTAAAGGCTGCATGCTGGGTATGTTCAGGTTTCTGTAACTCACTGAACACTGACAAGAATTACAGGATTTTCAATGTACATATTTGATCTTCTGCATGTGTACCTACACAAAAGGAAGGCACTGGCAGGTCTGCATTTAAAGTTGACACAGGAGATCGTAAAAATCCCCACCTTAATTCACCAGATGCCACCACCAAGATTCAAACCTGTGACTTAATGAACCCACAGTCTGAAGTCAAACAGTCTTAACCACTGGACCATAGCATCAATATTCTAAACAAAAATCAGAATGTACGAATAATCTGCATATGAATAGCAAAACTGCAACAGAAGAGACACTACACCATGAGTTTCTTTGAGCATGATATGTTGGTATACATAGCAAATCATTGATACATAAATATATGTAAATATATGCACCTTTCATATTTCCTTGAGTAATATGATTTCTTTGTTCCTTACAAGAGAGATATGTCAAAATACATCTTTTGCATTCTTTTTGAAAGTAAGAATATGATACATGTTTACATGTTTTTACACTTGCATTCTTCCCAATACATTTTTAGCCATAAAAATCTAAATAATCATTGGCAACAATGACAGTCATGCTTGAATCTGGCATCTGTAAAAGCATCCACAAAACTTAAACAAGGGAAAACATGTTTTTATCAAAGAACAAACAACATCAAATATATCATCCATATTGCCAAACCAGCTCTCCTTGTCTTACATGTATACCAAAGAACAGTTTATGAAATACAAGTCTTAGGTCAAATTGACAAGCCTTAGCCAAGGACATTACTTCCCTACTCATCCCCTCGCCCCCCCCCAACCATTTTTTTTTGTTCCACAGCTAGACCTCCAAGATTAACTAATAGTGAGATTTTTTAACATAATATATATAATGCGACCAGTTTTACCCACCATTAAGGTAGCTGCATTCCAACTTCAGGAAACTCCAGCTTGATGTGGTGGTTTGGGTTTTTTTTATTGTTGTTTGTTTATTCTTTGCCCTGACACAGAATCTTCTTAGTAAGCTTGAATCAGGGAGTGAAATAAAAAGCCTGTATTAAACGAAATTTGTTAAAACAGCCAAAACTTTGGTAAAGGTGTTCCTGAACCTATACAGTCATTGGGGAGCCAGGTGTCAGAGACCTCAGCTTCTCTATGGGCCAGCACCTTACCCATCTCCTCTCCCTTGTTGCTTTACCTTCCCTTGCCGCTAAAGAGGGCAGGCACCCATTTACTGCTGAGTGAACTGTACTCAAAACAAGGCACACAAACAGTCACCAATCCACAAGGCAACCATGCTCACCGCTGCTTTGCCTGACCTTGAGGAGGCATGTGCTCTGACTACTGAGCTATCCCATCCTCTAGCTTAAACTACCACTACAAAAGAAGAAAAACAACAAAAGAAAGAAAGAAAAATCCAGTCCATACCAAAATCGGCACATTCTCACCCCCTCTCCCCTTACTTCTCTCTCTCTCTCTCTTCTCTCTCTCTCTCTCTCTCTCTCTCTCTCTCTCTCTCTCTCTCTTAATCTCTCACACACATAAACCCCCCTCCAACCCCCCACCCCCCCACACTTGCATACACAATTTTTTTTTTTTTAATGATCACAGTTTATATTATGGATTACTTGTTGCAAAGAAAGCTATTCATGAACAAAAAGTTACTTTTTGAAAATCATACAAAGTAAAAATTTTCAGAATTGATAAAGAAAGGACAGTAGGACATATCGGAAATTTAAAAATAAAATATCTCAGATCTACTGGAGACAAAGCAACGTTACTCCAAACACAGATAGCTCTTCAGTTCTGACAATGTAAACAAGTACCCTTTTCACCGCTTCTTGTTTGCTATATACACAGACTACAGAAATATTCAATAGGTACATGCACGCACGCATGCACACGCACAGGCACATGTCACACACACACAAACTCTTTTCACTTTTCTTTTTGGTTCGTTTGTGAGTGGTTTCTTTGTGTTTTTGTTTGGGTTTTTAAAAATACATTTTTGCTAGAGAATACAGAAATATATTTAATAAATAAGCACTAACACACACTTTCCACCGTTTGGCGTTTTTGTTTTCTTTTGTTTGTTTTCTTTTTTGGCTATGTACCAAACAGACTACACAAATATTCAACACTCACATATAATACACTTGCAAACATGTACACACAGACAAGCACTCATACCCCCCCCCCCCCCCTCTCTCTCTCTCTCTCCTACTCTCAGTTTTCAAGCGAATAATAATTCTTCCAAATTTTCAATATGACTGGCCTTCAAAACTTAAGGAATAGTGAGTGTATTCAAACATTTTCATAGCTGTTATATATTATATATATATATATATATGTATGTATGTATATATGTATATTATCATTTTCTTGTAAACATGTATCAATTCAAAATAACAAAAGTTATAAAAATTTATATTATATATATATAACATTATATCATATGCACCATTTTCTTATAATCCGATGTAAAACACAGGTTATACCAGCATCAGATAAGCACTGTATACTGATGATATCATAATAAACAATCTGAAACAGACACTGACAGTATGCATACAGGTACACCTTCAATCAACATCTATCACTAATCAGCAACCTGTGAATAATCATTCTGAATAATCACCCAACTAAAACAAAAGCTGCCTTAAATAAATAGTTATGTATCGATATCAGCCAATGTAATACACCTTCTTTTCTGTGTATGTTTTAAATGGTAAAGCACAAACTACTTTGAACTAGAGTAGAGCAAAAGCGTAGTAATAACTAACCACTTGATCACGCACACAAGCACACGCAAGCATACACACATACATTGTGCATGTGCAAACCCCCCCACACACACACACACACACATAGTGTTGTGTTCAAAAGCAAAGACTTTCATGGCTAATGACACGTTTAAGAATAAATGTTATAGACATTACATCGCTGAATTCACATTACTGTGCGCTGGACATTTTATTGCTCTGGGGTTCTGAGGTTTCCAAATTCCTTCTTTTTTCTTTCTTCTTTTTCTTAAAAAGATGTTCATGTCCCATGGCATTACTTCCATTCACATCTTTTGATCATTTTCCATCACATCACAACAACAACAACAACAAAATACAGACAGGCAATGCTACCGCTAATACCAATTCTAGAAAACTGAAGTGAGGAATATTTTCACAAGCAGATATTACATTTTCAACACATTACAGAAATGCCACAGGTACTAACTGTAAAGCTGCAAAGATCTCCTGGTGTCACTGAATAAAACCAACAACAACAACACTTACTTAACAACAAATCATAAATTTCAGAAGGAGCCAATATTGGCTGCCTTCTTGCACCATTCAATGTATTGTAGTGGTTGTTATGGGAACATATGGAAACACAAAACTCATATTCATGATCTTGCAAAACAAGGTCTGTTTCCAGAGAGGAGGTGGTTTGAAGAAAATTGCAACAGTGAAAGTTGACAATCTGAAGACATACAGATTTTGACACATACAACAGATTTACAACAACTTCAAAAGGAGAACACATGATCATGCAGACGCATTTTTCCCATAAGGCAGTGAACAATATTGTGTGTGCTGAATTAAACAAGAAGCTAACCGTAAACTAGTATTACACTTTTTGACTAAGAAATTATTAAAACGACTCTGAATATCATAACATTTTACTCACAGTCCTTGTGTGTTAAATCATATGACAGAAATAACTATTTCTCTATAATCTGCAAAACTGTAATGATAAGGTTATTTCTATCAAGATCCTCAGAACATCCCATAAATATATCTAAAACAGGTTAGTCATACTGCAGACTCAATGCCAACAACAACAACACTGCAACTTGTGTGACTGGCTTCATATAAAGATGGATTGGATTTGGAATGCATGTCGTCTTTCAGTATGGGTTGTGTTTGCAGTTCTGATTCTGAAAGATCTGCTTGTGAAGGAGAGGGTGGATCCAGCTGCTTCGGGTCTGTCACCATCTGGTCAAAAAAGTGTTTAAAAATAAAACTGCGGTGTGACTCCTTCAGCGATTCATTATCACAATCTAAGAAGGGCTCTATCTTTTCACCCTCATCTTCATCCTCTTCGTGACTGTCTGGTTTTCGTTTCCGATGAAACAGGTGCTGGAGTTTTTTTCGCGTGTATCCTCGCTTCCACAGATATATGGTGAAAAAGAGCATCCCAAAAGCAACAAGCATGCAGCCCAGAACTATGCTGATCTGGACAGGAACAGGCAGGCTTGCCCTGACCACTTTATCACACTGAAGTTCCTCGGGAATGGCCAGGTTGAACACATACCTTCCTTTGAACTTTTCTGGAGAAGCACATCTGAGGTCAGAGCAATCTTTAGGATGGCGCCCATAAGGACAGACAAGTTTGTGCATGGACTGGTGTGACCTGAGCCAGGATCTAAAAGGTGTGATGTCGCAGCCGCAGTGCCACGGATTGTGCTCTACACTCACCCTAACCAACCGGCTGAACACTGTGATCAATTCCTTAGATATGTTCTTGAGATTATTCTGTGCCACATCTAACGTTCTTAGGTTGTAGAGGGTGTTGAAAATCTCCACTGGAATGTCGCTCACAGAACACGAGGACAGATTCAAGGTTTCCAACCTTGCTAAACTTTTGAACATTTCTGGCTGCAGAACACGAATGGGGTTATGGGCCAGGTTCAAAGCCTGCAAAGTATGTGCTAGAGGCTGTAAAGCTTCACCAGAAAGCTCCATCAACTTGTTCTGGGAGATGTCCAAATCCTTCACAACCAAGCCACTGAAACCGCCAGGGGAAAGTGCACCAATGTTATTGCGCGCCAGGGACAAGGTGGTCATGCGCAGACCATCAAACTGTCTGTTTTCTAACTGCAGAAGTCTGTTGTCATGAAGATACAGATGCTGAAGTTGGCCCACATACCTCAAAGTAGTTAAACTGGGGAATGATTTTAGACGGTTGTAGCTTAAGTCCAGAACACGTAGTCTTGGGAATGTAGACAAGAAACTCTCATTAATGACAGATATACTACAGTTCCGAATCCTCAGTTCTGTCAAAAATGACAAACCATGGAATGGTTCACCACTAAGACTACGAATCTTGTTTCCGTCCAGGCTCAAGTATCTTAAACTAGACTGCGCATGCAAGGTCATAGGTGGAAGGTCATGGATGAAGTTGTAGCCAAGGTCCAACTGCTGCAGACTGACTAGAGGCTCCAGGCATAACCCTAAAAGGTCAATGTCATTTCTGGACAGATTCAACAAACGCAGACTGCTCAGCCCAGAAAATGCCTTTTCAGAAATGATTTTGAGCTTATTACCACTTAAGTCCAGCTCCTGCAAAGAAGAAAAGGAGAAAGCAGATTCCTGCAGTTCCTGAAGGCTGGTGTTGGTGATGCTGAGATGCTGGATGGACTTAGGAGCCTCCCTGAAATCAGCAGCACCCAGGGACTGTAGGGTCACACCGCTGATGCGAAGGCGAGCAGTGTTGTGGGGGAGCTGGGTGAAGATGGAGGGTAGTTCTTCGCCGTTACATTGTACGCTCTGTCCCCTCCCCTCTGGCTCACAAACACAGGAAGAGGGGCAGGCAGTGTTTGAATCCAAACACCAAAGTATGATGAACAGGAATATGAGTCTCTGCATCTAGGAGGACTGGACATCAGTTCGCCAAATATCTGAAAACAAATAAAATTGTTTGCATCAATTTTACAACAATTCCCTTCTAATAAAAGTTTTATGTTTGATGCTTTGTGTCTTCAGATTTATTGTACGTGTAATAGATTATATTATAAGAGAGTGTATAGTGCTGTACCCAGTGACCTGAAGTAGGAAGGACCTTGGTTTATTGTCTCATCCAAAAGACTAGCACCCAGACTACCACTCATGCCTCATGGTCTAATACAGTAATACTAATAGATAGGGGAAAAGTTTCAGGCCCAAACATGGATTGAACCACTGCACACTTCCAATCTGGACTTTTTGCTGTCTAGGCAGGTACGTTACCTCTAGACCACTGATCCACCAATGATTTGTAACATTTGTAAAAATAATACTGCATAGAACTATGCCATTATGATTATGATTATTTTACGCAAGTGATATTGAATATATTTGCACAGCAGTATTTTTTTCTTGTTCCTAAGCTAGAGAGCCAAGGCTCAACCATAATCACCAATGATGAGATTTTCATTTTGCCTATGCCGGTATGTGACTGTTTTTACCAGCCATTAGGGTAGCTGCATTTCGACTTCAGGGATGCACAGCAGTAATAATGTGAGGAAAAATGAGCATTCTACTAAATTGCACTTCAATGCAATCTGCTGATTTTTCTCAATTTCTGTCTTTAAAATTCTTACTCATCATTTTCCCATCACTGAGTAGCACAGCATTAGTTCTTGATAATTGAATTAAGAAGAAGAAGAAGAAGAAGAAGAAGGTTCTACCTATCATTTTGTAATACTAATATTTATTAAAAATGTACTAACCTATTTCAGTATTTGGCATTTCTATTTCTTTGTGATTGAGACAAAACTCAATAGTACTATTAATTACTAGTAGAGGAAAACAAGTGCAAGTAACCACTTACTTATTACTTTTATTTATAAATTGTGTGAGTGAGTGTGTGTGTGTTATTAGATGACATGTTTTATTATATAATCTATGCAAGTTTTCTGCATCCCTTCCGTGAGGCCGTTTTTCATTTTTAGAAGTGAGGCATTTCACTGTTTTTGGGTACTGGCTAAAACAAATTTTCAAAGAAAACAGCTTTTTACAAAGTTACAAGTTGTTTTTAGAGAAAACTGTTAATTGATAATAAAAACATAATCATTAATTTCTGTCATAAAATGAAATGTAGCACTTTGCTCTCTGTCTGTCTGTCTCAGTATCTGTCGGTCTGAGTGTCTCTGTCTGTCTGTCTGATTCTAACTCTAAGTCTAACTTCAAAGTAACACACACACACACACACACACACAGTGACACACACACACACACACAAGTGACACACACACACTCAGAGAATTCAATAACTTTGACTCGACTTTCACACACACACCACAAAACTAAAATTAGTAAAAATACAAAGTTATACTTATACATAGTGTTCAAACAGATGTTATACAAGTTTACTGTTTATAATACATTAATAGTTATAATATACAAGAACATTCACATATATATATATATATATATATATATATATATGTATGTATGTATACATACAGATCTATACAGTATACACACATTAAAGTATACACACATGTGTGCACAAACAGGTGTACACACCACACACACACACACTGACAGAGGCATAAAAGTTGACACACACATGCACAGTCACACACATAACAACAGTCACAGTGACGTCACATACCCATTCAAATCAGACATTGAGGCAATTTACAAGTAATGTACCATCATCTACACATACTCTCACTTTTTCCCCACCTGAAATGGAAGCATAAAGAACTACAACAATTTTGAATCATAATCATACTGTATAGTTATAGGCCCCTAGGGCTAGCAAGAACTGAAGTAGCATGCATACAAAATCACAATCAAACACTATGACCCTGACTAAAGAATTTAAATACCTGCAATATTGTAGGCACATATTTTCAAAATACTACTTTTTCTCATCTTCTTACATTTGTTAGGCCTACTGCTGTTGTGAAAATTGCTCTTGACGTGACTGATCACTGTGATGAATTCTCAGTTTCCGGAAAATGAAACCAAAACATTAAAATTAATTATGCCAGTGTGAGTACAAAATATAAACTATCCTCAAAATCTTGTCATCACAAATAAAACTTCGACATCACTATCAACGAGAGTGAATATAAAACGTTCTATTGTCCAATAACGAGAGCTGAAAGTGATAGGAAACTGATAACGACACTAGCAATAGCATTAAAACTGTCAACACTTCTTTTCACCTAACTCGCGACAACATTCCAAAAATTCAAGGGAAGGTATTATTAGTATCACGCACTTACTTCGACGGTATGTCCTGAAGATTTTCAGATTGGTTATATCAACTCAAAACATGCACAGGACACATGCAGCTCAATTTAGACTGCTGAAGAACGCACACAAGGGGTTTGGAACATGGAACACCTGATGACGATAGCTGACCCAGTGCGGAAGCTCCTTGTTGAACGCCATGATAATGGGAAAAGGCGACTGTGACAAAATTGCGTTGTTCAATTTGGTTTCGAGTCCTCCGATAGACAGGCGTTTTATTTCCGGTCGTCTCAGTAGTACTAGTACTAGTAGTAATCGTAGTAGTAGTAGTACAGTAGTAGTAATAGTAGTAGTAGTAATAGTAGTAGAAGTACTACTACTACTACTACTACTACTACTACTACTACTACTAATAATAATAATCAGGTGATCTGAATAACCCCCCTGAAAAAAAAACAACAACACAAAAGTAAAATGTGTACGGTTTTCATTAGGCCTATAAAAAAAAAAATGCATTTCAGTTTCCTCACTGAATCAGGCACATACGTGTGATGCGTGCATAGACTTTAAAAAAAGTAAAAAAAAGTCAAAAGTCAAAAGATGTATTTGTTAGGCCACAGACCCATACAAATGGAGTTCACATCCGCATAACGTGCACATACAGTTACGCTGTTCCACATTCAAGTGCATCTTTCCTGATGAGATATGCTTTGAAGACGTAATTACAGAGTTTCGAAATAATGTCTTTGTTTCCACAAGAAAGCAGTAACACAAATTTGAACATTGAGGGTTTTCTGTAGTATTTGGGGGGAATTAGTTGTGAACGTAAATCAGTATACTTTGGACACACCAACAAAAGTGCAGTTCTGTTTCAGGAGTTTCTGCACAAAAAGGGCAATAAGTATTGTTCACATTCACACTGTACATACCATGTTCTGATGATTATGATGTATATCATGATGTGTTTCAAAAACCGAATCCCCTGATTAGCACAGTTCTTTCACCATCTTCTACTCCTGATTCACCATCCAAACTCTTGTCTGTTCTTCCGCTAGCCGCATCTCCACCATCGCCTTCGTCCTCTTCCTCTGATGCTTGTCCAAACTCACCACTTTCATCTTCAACCTCTCCACCTCCTTCAGATCTCCTTCAAGTTTGTTTGTTCAATGTGCAGTCTGTCTGTCCAAATGGAAAAGCCGACTACATATCTGATTTCATCTCTGAAAAAAACATTGACTTAACCTTCCTCACCGAAACTTGGCTTAAACCACATGGCCATGAGCCAAAAATAAAACAGCTGACTCCTGCTGGATATAAAACCATTTCTTTCCCCCGACTCTCTCGAGGAGGTGGGATTGCCATCATTCTCAAAGACATATTGGAACCATCTCTTTCTTTCAGTCACAACCTTCAATTCTCACATGAATCTTTTGAAGTTTGCGAAATCAATCTCAACCTACCTGGCCACTCTATTGCTATCTGCTGCCTTTACCGTCCACCTCCCAGCCGTAAAAACAACCTAACATCTTCTCTTTTTCACCAAGAATTCCAGTCACTCCTCGACCACTACAGCCTCTCTCCCACTAAACTTATAATTCTTGGTGACTTCAACTTCCATTTCGACAACCAGTCTTCTCCAGATGTCAAACGCCTTTCTCTTTCTCTGTCCAACCATTCTCTCTCTCAACTGTTAAACGAAGCAACGCACAGAGCTGGTCATATTTTAGACTGGCTGATTACTAATGCTTCATTCAATCTTGTCACATCTGTTTCTGTCACCGACAAACTGCATTCTGATCATTCCGCCATTCTTTTCCATCTCAACATCACAAAACCTGTCAAAAAGAAGAAATATGTTACTCGTCGCAATCTTAAGGCCTTAGACATTCATACCTTCTCTTCCCAAGCTTCCGAACGTTTTTCACAAACCTCTGACCACACTGACCTCTCTGATCACTATAACACTATTCTCCGCCAACTGCTTGATGAGCATGCACCTCCTACTGATCATCTCCTCCCTGACAGACCCTGTGCGCCATGGTATACCCAAGACATCTTGATAGCGAAGCGCAAACGCCGGCAACTAGAACGGCAGTGGCGGAAGTCAAAAACCGAAATCAACAAACAGCTTTTCCGAAAACAAATAAACAAAGTCAAACTCTTAATCCATT
>CM054149.1:35487829-35500329 GCA_028751875.1 Rapana venosa | reverse complement strand
ACACATTAACCAATGTACGTAATTATGTATTCACGCGAATACACACGCACGCGCGCGCGAGCACGCACACACACACACACACACACACACACACACTCGCGCGCGCGAAGAAACATAAAACTACAAAAACCACGTTTATAGCACCTGGATATACTTTTATGACATATTAAATGTTGTGTAGTCTACACCCATGCAGGGAAATACACCTTGCTCTGTGTATATCACTGCCTGGTCGTTTTGTGTCACTAGCCTGCTGAAACAAAAGTCCCTGGGATGAGACTATGAACAGAATACCTTGTGCACACGTTAAAACCTGTTCCTTTTTTTCGAAAGAGTAGGCTATTGTGTGTCGGTGGGAACGGATGACAATATTTGCAAAAATCGCATATACACGGGGATTGGATGTAAAAAAAAAAAGCACATGACTGTTTATTTCATTCTGCTCGATATAAAAGAATAAATAAATAGAATAAAACAAGAAAGGCATGCTCTGATCGCTTTTCGTAAGATTAATGAAACAGTCCGCAACATATCTGTCAGTTGTTTACTGTTGTTTTGTTTTTAATTATCAGTAGTAGTTGTCATAGACCTATAACTTCTTGTCACGGACAGTTTAAAAAAAGTAATTCTACCAAGATTTTTAAACAGAAAGGGTATTGAATGGTTTCTGCCGACAGCTGAGATCAATACTAAGATGACAGTAATACATCATCAACTCATGCATCAATAAGCACACAATGTCACACATAAAGACATAAAACAGCACAATGGAACATAACACAAACGATGCAACACAGCACCACACAACACAATACAAAGCAGTACAATATGATACAATTCGGAAACACAAAACAACATAGCACATCATGGCAGAACAAAACAATGAGGTTATCACCAATCAAAATAATACCAGAGGGCAGCAAGAATAACAACAGGAAAAATGTCAATGGCATCAAACAGCACAACAGCAGCAGCAGTAGCGAAAATGACAACGACACCAATTAGTTTATTTATTAGAACGTTAGATTCGTAATTTCTAGGGTGCATGTTCACATTTATTCCCTTTAAGCTGGTCGGCTGAGGGGAGACAAGACTGGTTCTGATTCTACCGCTCAGCAGGTGAATTATGTACAAGTTCCACTTACCTCACACTACAAACATTCATTTAGCAAACAAGAATATATACGGAAGTCCCGTGTGCCAAACACACCCGTAAGTTTCTGTGTACAGACTGAAAATCCAACCATTATTTTGTTTAAGCATTGGCCAGTGGTATGGATGAAACGAACATACCCAGTATGCGATCTGTGAACTGTAGTAGTCTAACAGACGAGTTGCAAGTGCTCAGGCAGCATAATACCCCATCTGAAAGAAGAAGAAAAAGAAGAAGAGGAGAAGAAGAAGAAGATTAATAGTTATCAGCACAAGGGCTCAAGACCTGAGACTCAAGGCTGGAATTACTTTATTATCTCATAATTATGTGAAATTCCAAGTGGCACAAGTTAAATTATACAAAACCCACTCACATTAATATGAATCATAATATGAAATAGCAGACAGCATAACAGTCATACCATTAATATCAAATCATGATATAAAACAGCAGACAATATAATAATTACACCATTACCATCCACATTAACTGATGGCCATTGTCCCCCCCCCCCTATTTTCCAGGGTAAAACTTTCACTTCAACAATTCCAAAATGACCACGACAGTCGGTGCAAACTCCACACTGGTGGAGCGGGTGGAGCCCAGACATATGCCCGGGTACTCCTACCACTACCCCAATCTGAAGCGGGTGCAGCTGGCAGCAGTGAAGGAGGGTATGTTCCACCCGAATCTCCCCACCTTCCGTCGTATGGACATGGACACAGCAAGGCATCTCTTGCCTGATGAGCACAGCAGAACGACTACCACATGTGGCCCGGGTGAGTCAGTGTGTGTGTGTGTGTGTGTGTGTGTGTGTGTGTGTGTGTGTGTGTGTGTGTGTGCGCGTGCGTGTGTAAAGATCAAGTCAAAATAATATTTATTGAAGGTAAAAGAATAAGTACACAACGTGTGTGTGTGTGTGTGTGTGTGTGTGTGTGTGTGTGTGTGTGTGTGTGTGTGTGTGTGTGTGTGTGTGTGTGTGTTTGTTTGCGTGTTGTGAGTACGTGCGTGCGTATGTGTTTTCGTTCATGAAATGTCAGTTTTGAATTGATAGGGTTGTTGTCTCAGAGTGCTTTGGCAAGGTGTGTATGTTTGATACCGTCTCTCTTCTTTTTGTTTTGTTTTGTGTTTTGTTTTGAAAATGGTTGTAACTTTCGTTCTGTTTAATCCGTTATCTATTTATCTGTTATATATAATGTGAAAAAGTGTAATACTAGAGTTTGTCATAGAGACACAGAAAGGCCATAACAGGTCATACATACATAGTACATAAATAATCACATATATACATACGAATCAAAATGAGAACATCACTGTTTTTTTAATATAAAGTCTGTCAAAATATTACTTTCAGAGTGTACATAATCCCTTTTCTTAAAAAAAACAACAACAACAATACAAAACGTCATACATTACTCACCATTCACCTGTACTGCAGACCATGAAGTAGAGACAGTATGAATGATATCAGTATGACGGGTATACAATTGTTGTATGGTATCTTGTAACCACCTGGTTACAAGATACGTAATTAATGGAATGAATGAACACACTGAGGAGAATCTCTCTCTCTCTCTCTCTCTCTCTCTCTCTCTCTCTCTATATATATATATATATATATATATATAACAATTCGCTACAGTAAGGTGAGTTTTAATTCCTTGAACTATAAATCCGAGATATCAGAATTATTTCCATGATTGACGTAGGCTATACCTCTCATACACTAAGCAGTTAAAAACTGCTGAAATCAATGGCAAGAACTAACATACTGAAATAGTCGACATAGTCTATATCCACATAGGGCATAATATATAATATTATGCCAGTCAAAATGTATATAACCCCTTAACCAGGTAGTTATAAATACTAAAATAAACAGCATGAATGAACATGCCGAAGATAGTTTTTATTGATTTATGGAACAATTCATCAATAAAAGCCTCTCTCCCTATATATATATATATATATATATATATATATATATATATATATATATATATATATATATATATATATATATTCTTCTATAATAGAGCCACTAGTTCGAGACATCTTGAACGCTACTACGACAGACACCAGCCATAATTATACTAGGCAGTTAAAAACTACTGAAATCAATGGCAGGAATCCAGTACTGGATCCAAAGTGTTTGGGTCAGTGAATCGGAACACTGATCAGTCACCAAGTACTGACCGTGACTTAGTCTCTCTCTCTCTCTCTCTCTCTCTCTCTCTCTCTCTCTCACCCAGACCCTGGGTCTCATAAAGAATAATCCCTGAAGAAAAACGAATGGGATTTCTACGGTTGATTTACCATGAGCTGGACCTATGAAGATAAAAAAAAACACCGCACTTTCACTGAGACATGGTCTTGTTTCAGAAAAAGAAAGAAGAAAAGGATAGACAGAACAGAAGGACAGGAAGAGAAAAAAAAGAAAGAAAAAAAAGAAAGAGAAAGTATAATGGTCAGCTTAACTGTCCGTGTTTGATCACTAATGTCTCCATTCAGTCTTGTGCTTTTACTAGATCAGTAACATTGTTTGTGCGTTAGGCTCCCGCTTTTGTGGAAGAGAGAGAGAAAAGAGAGAGAGAGAGAGAGAGAGAGAGAGAGAGAGAGAGAGAGAGAGCTAGAGAGAGAGAGCGAGAGAGAGAGAGAGAGGTAGAGAGAGAGAGCTAGAGAGAGAGAGAGAGAGAGAGAGAGAGAGAGAGACAGACAGACAGACAGACAGAGAGACAGAGACGAGAGAGAGAGAGAGAGAGAGGGGGTGTGTGTGTGTGTGTGTGTGTGTTTACTAGATCAGTAACATTGTGCATACGCCTTCCACCTTTGAGAGAGAGAGAGAGAGAGAGAGAGAGAGAGAGAGAGAGAGAGAGAGAGAGAGAGAGAGAGAGAGAGAAGAGAACACTTTTTTTGTTTTTAAAGCCTAATGTGATTATGCACTGTTATAAGCTGTAGGCTTGCCAATCCTTTTACAGGTGTACGTTTCTAGAGCACAAAACATCGATTACACATTTTTTCTCTTTTTGTTTTCCCACATATTGTAATCTGTCTGTCAGTATGTCTACATGTCTCTCTGTCTGTCTGTCTCTCTCTGTCTCTCTGTCTCTCTGTCTCTCTCTCTCTCTCTCTCTCTCTCGTTTGTGTTTGTGCCTGTAGTAGCGCGTGCGTGCGCAAGTATGTGTGTGTGTATGTGTGTGTGTGTGTGATCTATTTTTCTGCTAATCATTTTTCCCCCCTCAGAATCTATCTAACTTCATTCCAGAGCATTGCGTGCCAACCATTTTCTCACGTCTCCCTGTAACGTACATAATAAGGCCTTGTGGGGGAACAATATACCTGTGACTGAAGACAAAAGTTTACACAATCAGCAGACCTGTCAGGTCCCCTGCTCAGTAACCTGATCCTTCTCTAGGCGGCCGGCCCAAGGCCTGCTTTGCATGCTCTGAGCTGTGAGGATTTTTCACGACCCCCTCATAATTAATTATAGAAGGAAGGCATAGACTTGGCTAAAGGGGGGAAAGCCAGTGCTCAGGCGGGTTGAAAAGGGTAATGGGAGTGTGTGTGTGTGTGTGTGTGTGTGTGTGTGTGTGTCTTCGATTTGAAAGTCTTTCCACTTGAAGTGATTCCAGATGTCACACACGTGTGTGTGTGTGTGTGTGTGTGTGTGTGTGTGTGTAAGTCTTCGATTTGAAAGTCTTTCCACTTGAAGTGATTCCAGACGTGTGTGTGTGCGTGTGCGTGTGTTCCTACACCCACACAACCACACACACACATCCACTCACTTACCCCACAAACACCCCCTTTCCCCCTCCCCACTCCCACACATTCCCACATTTCCAATAGGCCTTCCTTTTTCAGTCACTTAACACCAATCAGAGCTATGATTGATCTACGTTAGCATTCTTTCCTCACCTAAGCCTAAACCTCTGTTATCAATTATCAGCGCTTGTGAAAACTCCTAACAGAGCAGCGCAGGCCTCGCAGATTTATTTATTTATTTGATTCCTTTATTTCGAGGATAATGAAATAAGTACTCATCTGCTTTCTTTTCATCCAGTCCCCGTGTGTACGCAGTTTTGTAACTGTTTTCATCTGTTCCCACCGGCACACACTGGCCTACTCTTCCGAAAAGCAGAACGGGTTTTCACGTGTACGCAAGATGTTCTGCGTGGGTTTGCACACGGGACCTCGGTTTATAGTCTCATCAAAAGACTTTTGGGGAGAGGAGAGAGAGAGAGAGAGAGAGAGAGAGAGAGAGAGAGAGAGGAGGAGGGGGGGGGGGGGGGGGATGTAGGAAAGCAAGATCAGGTTACTGAGCAAAGGGCCTGACAGGTCTGCTGATTGTGTAAACTTTTGTCATCAGGCACAGAAAAAGAGTCCCTCCATACTAAGTTTTGGTATGCTTTACAGGGGCATGATAGAAAAAAGTGTTGTGAAATGAAGTCATTAAAAATGTACCAGAGGACGAAGAAATCCCATGTGTGTACATATACAGACAGACACAGACACACAGACACAGACACAACAACAGACACACACATACACACACACATGTGCGTGAATGTGCACAACTACAGACACAGAGACCTAGACACACATTCACAGGTACACACACACACACACACACACACACACACACACATACAGGAACACACACACATACAGGCAGGCACACACACACACACACACACACACAGAGTATAAATCATATCTCCCAGGGGTGGGGTGGTTGGAGAATATCATGTAACCGAGCTAAAGACCTGACAGGTTTGTTGATTGTGCAAACTTTTATCATCAATCACAAAACACAAATGGCCCTTCATAAGACCTGATATACCTTACAGGGAGGGAGACGTGAGCAAATGGTTGGCACGCAATGTTGATATGGAGTTCTCCAGAAGGGGGAAGATTGGTAAGGATTTATAGAAAGTGCTGGACGTTGTGATTGTATTAATGTCCCAGCGGGGATTTAAGATTCAAGGACATAGTGCTGGATATCACAAGGTCCTCTGAGAAGAAGTGCCCTTTAAGTGTTTCGTTCCTTTAAGGCTTTTTTTTTTGTTCCTCAGCTACAGCTCCGAGGTTCACCAATGGTGAGATTTTGCGTACGCCACGCTTTTGGCCTACCATGAAAGTAGCTCCATTGGTACTTTGGGAATATCCTCAAAGACAGTGTTTAGACATTATGTCTAAACACAATACCCCAACCTAATGTGTATAGATTTTTAAAATTAATTCTGTCGTCCCTTCATACCTGCACACAGAGGCCTACTGTTCCGAAAAGTGGAAGCGTTTTAATGTGTTTTTCGTGCGCTCGCACACAGGACCTCGGTTTACATTCTCATTAGAAGGATATTTTTTTGAGTGGAGTCAGTACTGATGTTAACACCAGGGTGGTGGCTGGAACCCGGGTCGTCAGATCGAGAGCTCAACGCTGTAACCACTAGGCTATCCCAGCCCCCCCCCCCCCCCCTTCCGACCTGATATACTTTACAAGGAGACGTGAGGAAATGTTTGGCACGCACTGTTGATAAGAAGTTACCACGAAAAGGAAGAAGAATAAGAACTGTTTGGAAAAGCAGAACAGCAAAAGGTCATCGGAGAAGAAAATGAATGCCCTTCAAGCGTTTCAGTCTTTAATAACTCGATACTTTAGAGAGAAATTGGTGGTGTGGTGTGTGTGTGTGTGTGTGTGTGTGTGTGCAGGCGCATATATCGATGTGCGGGAGTGCATGTTTGTGTGTATGCTTGTGCTTGTATGCGTACTGCATGTCATGTGTACCTGTAAGTCTACAGACGACAAACCTACAGGTTTTCAGTGTAGGAATACTTAAATATCTGTGCTTTACATTACATTTGCAAACCCCACAACAAATAATACAGTATTGTGTATCATCCCTTTATGTATGCATTGACGTCATGACAAAATACAGGCTTCTTATCTGTCCGTTTGATTCATAGCTGTACACTGTAGAGTAGTGTGTATTCTATTCTTGTTTCATAGTACTTCTTTTTCGTCGTCGAACGCTCAGACAGCGACTGTTGTTGTCTGTCATATGAGCGAAAATGCATTGCACTGCCGTTAAGCGCCTGACAAATCAGGCCCAGCACATCCGACTTCGGCGAGATTTTATAGTATACTATTCGTGATAGGCCTACTTATGGCGGCGACAGGTAAAGGACAAACGTGGAGGGAGTGAGGAGGGGTAGGAGAAAGGGAGCAGGGAGGTGAAGCATGGAGCAGGGGTGAGGGTGGTGGTGGAGGAGTGGCGGGAGTGAATTGTATGGGGTTAGACTTTTCAGCCAGAGCAGGAATCGAACTTGAGATAAGGGATCTCTGTCGGTGAACCGGTGAAAAATCGTGTCTGGTTCATGCTTGTGAGGTTAGTGCAATTGCTTTTCTTTGGAATTCCAGACGTATAGTGCAAAAGAGGTTCAATCAAAAATGTTTCAACTGAAAATAATGAAAACCTTCTTCAGGAAAGAACAACCACCACGAAACAGTCAGATGTGCGACTCTGAAAAAACAATCGGCTAAAAACAAAGAAAGAAAGAAAAAAGCAAGCAAACAAACAAACAAACACAACCAACCAATCAACCAACAAAAGACAAGGAAAATAAAATAAACAATCGAACAAAGAAGCAATAGAACAAAAATGCCTATACACAAACTCTAAACCTTTGGAGAGAGAGAGAGAGAGAGAGAGAGAGAGAGAGAGAGAGAGAGAGAGAGAGAGAGAGAGAATTGGCTTGAGCTCCGATGCTTACAAATTGTGAGATTTTGCGTAAGCGACCGTTTTTACCCACCATAAAGGTAGCCGCATTCCGATTTTGTGGGATATAACAGCATTTTGATGTAGGCATTGGCAATTTGCTTGCATCGATAACTGACAGCTTTGGGCCTGGTGGATTTGTAATGTTTAGAGCCAGCCTGTTCTCGAATTGCCCATCCTCGTTGCTTAAACCGGCGAACTGTGTTAAACCTAATGTCACCGTTTGTGCCTACGACCCTCACATAATCTGCTGCAGAACGGCGGTGTAAAGACTTTTATCATTAATTCCCCCCTCTCATTTTGCACCACAGCTATAAATCCGATATATGACTGAAACATTATTTTCAGCGTTGAATCCTAACCTACCCCCATCATTTTGCTGCGAGATTAGGCGTGTGTGTGTGTGTGTGTGTGTGTGTGTGTGTGTGTGTGTGTGTGTGTGAATGTGTGCAAATAGTCT
Organism: Rapana venosa; assembly: GCA_028751875.1. Classification (NCBI taxonomy): domain Eukaryota; kingdom Metazoa; phylum Mollusca; class Gastropoda; order Neogastropoda; family Muricidae; genus Rapana; species Rapana venosa. The sequence continues at coordinate 35,491,940 of CM054149.1, read as the reverse complement.
ATTTCTTTATCTATTTATTTATTTGTTCTTTTAGATCTTGGATAATGGCATAAGCACTCATGTGCTTTTTTCCATCCAGTCTCCGTGTGTAGGCAGCTTTGTAAATTTTGTCATCCGTTCCCAGTCTAGGAACTTCATCCGTTTCTATCTTTGTATGCGAGTGTGTAAACACGAAGCATGCTCAATAATAAGCGGTTTGTAGTTGTCATCATCCTTGTCATTCATACCTGATAAAAAAACGTCGATGTGACAGGGAAAAAACTGGCCCAGGTCAAAACCTTTGTTAGTTATTGATGTAAGATGCTAAGTGTCAAAGCCTATATTAGAATGCCGCTATTTTAAAATGTTATTTTGATACTGTCTTCAGCCATTATAAGCTCTTCGTATGATAACCTACACTATCCTTTATAGAAGATCAAATCCTCTGAAGTCGATGTATGGCTGTCTATATGGCCACGTACTTGGAAAAATAAGTCATACACGCAAACTTCTCACCCAGAGTGCACTTACCATCTTACAGTGATTGCTGGTAGGATGAGTGTGTCAGAGTGCATAGTATGGGTTACCTCAGGGTGTTAATCTTGGGAACACACAACAACAACACTGGAAACATGCAGTTGCATCAAGACAAGAACCACATCAGGAAAAAAAAAAGGATAGCTGTAACGTTTGTTATAATAAAAGAACGACCGGCTCTATGAGTTTCAAACAATAAAACAATAGAATCTTTCAGTGAGAAACATCAGAAAACAAGCATAAGTTCAGACACGAGCATTCAACGTACATTAATTAACCGACGGTGAAAGAGAGTTGCAGGGACCATTTCTTTAACACGACACCGCCAAAGCTACATACGGCTTGAGAAGCTTGCACCGTTGAGCCCTAGTAAGCGGATTTATCGGTAAACGTACGAACAAACTGCACACAGTAGGTAGACCGGAAAGAACAAAATGGAGCACCTGAACTGAGCTGCTGGCAAATGGCGTATGTTTGCAGGGAGCAAACTTTGCCTGCGATATCATAATAATGCCCCTGGCATGCGTTTGGCTAAATGCGGCTTTGCTGGCGACGACTGCTAATAATATGGGAGCAAACAGTCCTGTCGAACATTTCGAGTCATTGCTTGAAAGTTGACTAGCGAAGCTAGTTTGATGTATTACTGCTCGGACATGATTTTTGCCCTGTACTGTATTGCATTTATAAATTACTGACATAGCTAACACAGGCAGCAGATAGTTCTTTTCAGATTTTGGATTCATTGGCTGAAAATTAAAGATGGGAAAACTAGTATGATGTTTTGTTGCTCGAATGTTACTACTGTTTGCACTGCATTGCATTTGTAGAGCCAGAGTCAGAAAATTTTACTTAGTTTTCTGAGCACTATGATATTGTACAAATAAAATGGTATTGTATTCCCTACAAATTATGTGTACTTTAAGACAAGCACTTAAAGAGTTAGACTTTTAAATGAAAATCAAGTTTTATTTCCTACACGTTTATAGATAAATCAAAATGCAAACGCGATTTATACTACTAAAATCTGTTGTTGCCGTGTCAAATTCCAGTTTTGGAATGATTCCATTATGCCTTTGAAACCATTTCTGCTTTCACTAAGAAAACGTCTAAACCTTTGACGTCCTCATCAACAAAAACAACAAGTAAGCCAACCAACCACCATCAAAGCCAACTGAAGTACTGGTATCTCCCTGTCAACGCAACAAGAACGTTGGGTCCGCACGGAACAATAGAATGTGTGTGCAAAGCTGTCTATAATGTATGGCATGTGTATGCATAATTTATGACAAGCAGCAAACTGATCATCATCGATCGGAAGAAACCCAAGCTGGGACTATAGCAGACAGAGAAAGAACAGAACATGACGTAGGTAGACTTCTTGGCTGGGGAGAGAGAGAGAGAGAGAGAGAGAGAGAGAGAGAGAGAGAGCTATGTACACACAATTCAAAACCGTGCATTATACTAAAGAGGTCGCTAACAGGTGATTTTAAAAATACTATTATGTGTTAAACTCTAAACAACAAATATATATGTTTGTTATGAAAAAGCCTATAAGATCACTAAACATATTCAGAGAGTAATAGTAGATTAATAGTAGTAGTAGTAGTAGTAGTAGTAGTAGTAGTAAGTAGTAGTGTGTCTAAACAACAAACACCATCGAAGTTTTTAACAACTTTGAACGTTTTAAAATGATTTGTCACAGCATAATTATATCGTTTGTACTTGTATACCACTTTAAGTTTACGGCAGATTTCTGTGCGTGAACTTCCGGCTGCTCTCTCGTGGAGAGCGCATCGCCACAAGAGCAGCGCCACCCATTATTTGTTTTTCATGTCTGCACGTGTACTTGTTTCCCTATAAGTTTCACTTTCCCTATTCTTTATTCTTTTTCTTGCCCTCTCATTTCTTGGGGACGGGATAGCTCAGTGGTCGGAGCACTCGCTTTCCCCCAGCCATGTTAAGCAGCGTCGAGCGTGGTTACCAGTTGGATGGGTGACCGTTTGCGCGCCTTGGCTTCAGTACAGTTCCCCCAGTTCACCCAGCTGTAAATGGGTACCTGCCCTCTTTAGGGTCAGGAAGGTAAAGCAGTGAGGGAGAGGAGATGGGCGCCGCCCTCAATATGCTGGCCCTAGAGAAGTGAGGTCTCTGACGCCTCGCTCCCCTACGACCTTATAGGTTATGGGACTCCTTTACCTTTACCTACCTTACTCATTTCTCCAGCCACCCCCACTTCCTGTCTGTCTGTCTGTCTGTCTGTCTGTCTCTCTCTCTCTCTCTCTCCCCTCTCTCTCTCTCTCTCTACCATAGGTGAAAAACGCGATAATGTCCATCTAAATTTTAATCAACTTCAAAGATTTTTCTGTGAATTATAAAGATATGTTCCTAACTATTTTCTTTTCATATTGCTGCCCTCCTGGCTTCCCCCTCCCCTTCCATCTTCCCTTTCTGTCTGTCTGTCTTCTCTCTCTCTCTCTCTCACACACACACACACACACACACACACACACACACACTCAGTTAAGAAGCGGCGAACCAAAGCGAATACAGATCCGTGGTGTTTTTGTACGCTTGTGAAATCATTTTTTGCAGACTTGCCTAACAGGTTCTGCTGTTTAACACAGAAATATCTTTTCTTTCTCTCTCTCTTTCTCCGTCTCTGCCTGTCTGTCTGTCCGTCGGTCTGCTTCACTGTCTGTATTGTTAGTAAGATACATATTTCCTATAAATCTCTCCGTCTCCATCTACCTGTCTGTCTGTATATTTGTTAAACTGTGTATGTTTCACAAAGAAATATGATTGCCTACTCTCTTTTCCCGTCCCCGTCTGTCTGTCTGTTTGTCTGTCTTCCTGTAGGCATATTTTTCTCTTTATTAGTTTGTCTGTAGATGTTTGTCCTTTTTTGTCAGCCTTTGTCATTTTGTAGGTCTATCTGATTCTGTCTCGGTCTCAGTCTGCTTCTATGTGTGTGTGAGTGTGTGTGTGCGCACGCGTTCGTGTACACGCGTGTGTGGCGTTTGTGCGTGCATGAGTGTGCTTACATGTGCGTGTGTATGTGTGTGCGCGTACATGTGCGTGTGTATGTGCGTGCGAGTAGGAGTACGAGTGCGAGTACATGTGCGTGCGCGTGTGTGTATGCTTGCGTGTGCATGTGTACGTGTTCGTGTGCGTGCGTGCATGTGTATACGCGTATGCACGCGAATACGTCCAGGTATCACTTTGAGTGAACAGACGTAAAAACGAAGCAACAACAACAACCCACACCTTTGCGTTCATATTTGTGCAATATCTCTTACACCAAATCGTCAACCGTTTCATATCGATTTTGCTACCCCTACATGAAAGGCTTTTGTGGGATCTACCCGACAATGAAAAACGCGTGAGAGATTTTCTCTTTCAAGTATTTACCCCATAGGCGTTTTTTGTCTGGTCTTTTATTTGATCTATTGAGAGAGTGCAGTAGCCCAACGTATCATAGGGTCGCATTAGAGATTGTAGGAGATCGGAAGCAGGTATGGATTGAATTGTGCTAAGGACATAGATTTGAATAGACAGTGTGCTTATGAATAGGAGGGATCATCGAGTTAGATTTTATTGC
>CM054149.1:35475329-35482829 GCA_028751875.1 Rapana venosa | reverse complement strand
ATTTCAAACTGCATTGAAGCCACACAGAGGCATATCAGCCTGTAACAGAAATGACACGTCCTGGATGTAGCTGAGATCGAACGCTATTGTGTATCGACTTCTCTGCTAGTCTGTAGGAGAAGAGAGAGAATTTTCCATACATGTTGGGATTGTTGATAAGAGATCTATGCACGAGACGGTTGATGAGAGGGACTGATTTTATATGCTGTGTCCCCGAAGTCGGAATGCAGCTACCTAAATGGTGGGGGGAGGGGGGGGGATAAAACGGTGGCATACGCAAAAATTATCACCTTTGGGTAACTTCGGAGCTCTAGCCGAGAAATGAAAAATAATGTTTTTGTGTTGGCTCGGGATAAAAGCTTTTCAGGTATTGGTGCAAGCTAAGTGCCGGGGTCTACACTACAATGTTGTTATGTCGTCATAAAATGTTATGTTGAGATTGTCTTCAGTCATGACAAGCTCCTAGCGTGATATAAATGGCACTGTCCACAGAGGAGAAAAACAATCTCTGAAATTAATGGAAGTATGGCCGGCTGCCTATGTGGCAAGGTTGTGGAAAAGAGTGATGCATGCAAGCTTGTCATCCAGTCTCTCGAGTTTGGATGAGTGAGCCAGAGCACGTATTCTTGGTGACCCCTAGAGTGTTAAGCTGAGGAACGCGCAACAAGAACAACATAATAATTATGTTTGATGCGTCCTGTGATGCATTTCTGTTGGGTTACATTAAACACGCGTGTACCTGTATTGCGTAAACATGTGGAAGTATGTCAAGTATGTTTTATTGGCGCATGAAATTTGTAGTGTTTTAACTCTGAATAGCACGGCGAGTTCTGTGCTGACGTATCTGTTACTTTCCATGTGGTTTTAATCTTTTCTTTTTAAAGGTTTCTTGTGCTCATGACCCAGACGAAGTTATGTGATTTATGATTAAAAAGTATTCCTATTCGTTATGAATGTTGTAATGTATCGTTTAGTGATTTCTGTTTTTTTCCGTGGGAGGAAGGAGAGTTTGAACAGTGATGGGATTACTATTAGTGATATAATACATATTTTATATTGCATTATGGATATATAGTGACATGTCAATTTATCAAAGGATTGCGTGTCTTTAGCTTAATTGGGATTGATATCTATCATTGAACTAATTTCTTTGTGTGTGTAAAATGAAGGGAGAGTTTGACGAATAGTGGGATTACCAGTCATACATCTCACACTGCTTGGAGACCATGCAGTGACCTATCAGTCTAAGGTCAAAGCATGCATGTCTTAGGCTTAGATGGGATCGATAGCCATTACTGTATTGATTTCTGTTTGTGCTGTATGGGCACAAAGGGTTTGACAAATGTTGGTATTGTTATGTGTTCTATTCTGTTGCATTGTGGCCATGTTGTGACAGCCACCAGTTATAGGGCATGGAGACATTGGGCTTAGTTGGGGAAGGTAGCTATTACTGTATTGATTTCTATGTTTTGTTGGGTAGTTTACGAATGTTAGGATTGTTATGGATTGTATCATATTGCGCAGTAGCCATTTTATGACATATTCATCAGTTATTGGGCACACAAGACTTTGGGCTTACTTTGAATAGGTTGCTATTATTGTATTAATTTCTATGCCTGCTTTTAGGGAAGAGAATTTGGTGAATAGTTGGGAACATTATGAATGGTACAATAGTTTGCATTGTGTTGTGTTGAGTTGTGTTGTGTTGTGTTGTCTTGTAGTTCCCACTGTTGTATTCTATTACATGTCGTCACATGTAGTATCCTATGGTATTAAATCTTATTGTATCGTATGTGTTTTATATTATGCATTGTATTGTACTAACGCAATACAAAATGCGTTGTTGTAATGTCCACATAAAAAGAGTGAAATCTGGGTTGTTCTCTTCTGAGAAAAGCATATCACTATGTCGCGCTATTGTTTTTACTATTTTCTCTTGCGCGCGCGCGTGCTTGCGTGTGTGCATACGCGTGCATGTGTGTGTGTGTGCGCGCACGTGCGCGCATTCATGTGTGCGTTTGTGCATGCGTACGCGTGTATGTATTGTGTATGCGTATGCATGTGTTTTTGTGCGCGCGCGCGCGTGTGTATGTCTATGTGTGCGTACGCGTGTGTGTGCGTGAGTGTGTGTGCGCGCGCGCGCGCGTGTGTGTGTGTGTGTGTGTGTGTGTGTCTCTCTCTCTCTCTCTCACTCTCTTCCCCCTCTCCCTCTCTCTCCACACAGTCTGTCTTTATTTTCTCTGCTTGCCCAACAAAAGTTCGTCGAGCGTTTACCTGTGGCATTTGTCGGCATTTACTGATCGATCGGTATTCGTTTATTCGGTTATCGATGAAGCCTAATAATTTCCCTCTCAATAGAGGAAGTGTTGTTGTTGTTGTTGCTGCATGTTCCCCGGCTTAATATCCTTGGGGTCACCCAGACTATGCTCTTTGTTTGTCTGTCTCTCTGTCTGTCTGTTTGTCTGTCTACCTGCCTGCATGTATGTCTGTCAGCCTGTCTGTTTGTCTGTCTACCTGCCTGCTTGTATGTCTCTCAGTCTGTCTGTCTGTCTGTCTGTTTCATTCCACCCGAGAATCACTGAGAGACCTAAAGTAAAGACTGGGTGAAAAGTTTGCGTGTATTACTGTTTTTAAGATTATCGCCATAATTATACACAGCCGTGACCTGAGTTTAGAGGTTTTGAGGGTTTGTGTTTCTGCTTTAAAGGGGAGTTTTTATGCTAAGAGTTTGTCACAGGTGGAAACAGTGTGTGTGTGTGTGTGTGTGTGTGTGTGTGTGTGTGTGTGTGTGTGTGTGTGTGTGTGTGTGTGTGTGTGTGAGTGTTGTGTGCGCGCACGCCAGCGCGCCCGCGCGTATGTTTGTGTATGTGCACGCGTCGAAGGAACTTACCGTAAACCAGTAAGCATTACACGTTGCACAAACTAGCTGTTCACCTTTTGATAATATCATGCTTGGCATGTCTGTTACAGATCTGCACTATACCGGGTATTCTGTTCGCTACTCCAAACCTGCTATCACTGGATCCTGGAAGGTCAGTCCAGGCTGAACACACACACACCACACACACACACACACCACACACACACACACACACACACACACACACACCCATCACACACATACACACTACATACATACATACATACATATATAATACATACATACATAATACAGAAACAGACAGACATAAATACAGACACACACATACAACACCATATTGTTATATATATATTATATATATTATATATTATATATATATATATATTTATATGTTATATATATGTGTGTGTGTGTCTGTGTCTGTGTGTGTGGGTATGAAGTGTGAGAAGGAGAGGAGGAGGAGAGGAGAGGAGAGAGAGAGGAGAGAGAGAGAGAGAGAGAGAGAGAGAGAGAGAGAGAGAGAGAGAGAGAGAGAGAGAGAGAGAGAAGACGAGGAGAGAGAGAGAGAGAGAGAGAGAGGAGAGGAGAGAGAGAGAGAGTGAGAGAGAAGAGAGAGAGGAGAGAGAGAGAGAGAGAGAGAATTATTTGCTTTGGTACCACTGTATTTATTCTGTGATTTACAATTTTGCAGTACACACTGCGTCAGGAACCCAACCTGGACCAGTACGGACAGAGACCCATCCCTGCCAACATCTAGTGAGTTTTTTTTCCTTTTTCTGTGTCAGTCTGTCAATCAGTCTGTCTGTCTTTCAGTCTGTCTGTTTGTCTGTCTGTCTCTCTGTTTGTTAGTCTGTCTGTTTGCTTTGCAATTTGCACCTGTGGTTTGTGTCTGTGACATATTTTTACTGATATAAAAGGGAAAAAAACCCACCATGTAACTAAAAGAACACTCATAAATACCCGTTCTTGACATAGCTGTCTTTTCATTAATTCCCCATGATCCCCGGATGTCATGAGTAAGACAGAGTACATAGTCTGGGTGACCTAAAGGTGTTAAAGATGTGGAACGCCCAACAACAGCCGCATGTGTACAGCACAACATTATAGTCTTAGGAGAGGGGAGGAACAGAAAGAATAAACTAGCGAGAGAATTGGAAACAAGGGTAGTGTCTTGGAATGCACTCAGATGAGGGAGGACCAACCTATTACCCAGTGCGGTGGTCAAGCCACGAGCCCTGTCAGAAGTCTGGGCATATTGCAATTATCCACGCACATGTATGTGAGCATGTGCGTACAAAGTGTTAGTGCTGGTATGTAAATGGTTGCAAAATGGCACGGGAGCAAACGTTCGGTTGCCCTTACCACGCGATATATTTGCCTACTTTAACTCGACTTAAATCTCAGCGAAAAACACATTTCCCCACGATTTTTATAAAAGATTTTTTTTTATAGGTGGTGTGTGTGTGTGTGTGTGTGTGTGTGTGGTGTGGTGTGTGTGGTGTGTTGCTGTAAAATCCTAGCCCACCTCCACGGGGAACGCTTACCAGCAAGTTGTCCCTGTCTGTGTTGTGAAGTTTATGTTGTGTAAGAATGGTGGGCGAGTGGGAAAAAATAGTGGTGTGACTTGGCACAGCGCTGAAGTTAAATCACCATTTGCTTCTTTTCGCTTCTGCTCGAGGTCTCTGCAGCGTGAGAATGGTGAGCGAGTGTGCCACATTGGTGGCTTCACCTGGCGCAGAGATGACGTTACGTAACGTTTTGTCTCTTCTGGCTTTTGCCCTTGCTTATCTGAGAAGTCAGTGACGCACTGCACTGGACCTTTCATACATTTGTCTAAAATCCTTTTTAGTGGATGACCTTAACTGAAACTCCACGCTTCAGCGTTGTGTGTCTGGAAGTTAAACTTGGCAGATCTACTCTATTATGATTACCCACTTGGTGTGTGTGAGATGATGGTGATGATGATGATGATGACTTGATGATAATGCTGATGAATGTTCATGTGTGATGATGTTACCACTGATGAGATTGTATGTGATGGCGAGATATATGAGATATGTGTTGATGTTTGGTGGTATGTTGAGATATGGCTAATAGCGGATTACGGCTGAAAATATGTGAAAGATGATGATATGATGAAACGATGTGATGTGATCTGGTTACAGTGCACGCTACAGAGACAGCTACCCTCAGTATTTCCGCAACGTGGCAGCTGAGGCATGGCGCTAAACACCATTCCCATGGGCTCCTCTGATGACTGCAGACATACGCCCTCTCTCATTCTCCTCCCCCCTCCCCCACTCCCAATTTTTCTTCTTACTTGTCAAATATTAGCGGCACAGCAAAGGCATTCTTGATCTTCGCCATTGTTTTTTCTTCTTTTCGTTTCTATAAAGGTCATCAGTTGCTTTGGAATCGTCAGTGTATCTTCAAAAAAAGAAAGACGAACAGAACAGCAGTGCTGGTACATTATTTTAAGCATAGCAGGAGTGAGGTGAAAGTCAACTGGTATTCTGTTTCGTTGTGTGGTTTTTGCTTGCTTGCTTAATTTCGTGTTTGGTATTTCAGCTGTTTGATTAGTTTTTTTTTTCCTGTAACTTGTTCAAAACTAGGCATGGAAAGAAAAGACTTATAATGATGAATCCTTTACCGTACCAGTATTGATATAATGCGGGCCTGATTCTGTCCTGTTTTCAGAAAAAAACCACATCGTTTGAAACTTTTGAAGAGTTTGGTTCTTGTACAATACCTTTCAGTATTAATTCAGATCACTTTGAGCCTACTGTCTCAGACCCATGCGGTCACCATCTTACAATCATTGTTTATCTATTTGCTGTATTCAGAATCGATGTGTGAGGGTTACTTTAAAAGAAAGAAACTGTATTTATGAAAATTGACAGCGAAATTAAGTAACGAATTTAAAAAGAAAGAATCCAGTTTGTGTGCGAGTTATCAACAAGATCAGGAGCAAGATCTATCAGTTGTTTCCTGTATACAGTTTTTGAACTTACTGGCTATTTCATATGCAAGTTATAATCAAGTTTAGGAACAAGATCTATCAATTGTTTCTATATACAGTTTTGAACTTACTGTCCATTCTTTTGATTTCGTGTTTACAGTATTACAACCTTTTGCCTTGAAAAGTATTTCGTTTTTTAGAAGAAAAAAAGACTGTGATACTTGTACTTTTTAAATCAATTTTGAACAGATTTGTTTCTTCAACTGTTATGATTGTTTGCTGAGTTTTTTTTTCATTTTTAAAGAAACTGAAGCTTGTTTCTCGATGGCATTGTTTTATTTGAAAAATCACCGAATGCAAATGTGATACATATATACTTCTTCTTTTCAGTATTAAGACCACCTTTTGTCCATTTTCTGTATTATTTTAACTATAATCATTATGTGTTTTGATTATTGAATTCCATGTTATGTCTATCGTCAGCTAATGTTATCCTGAATAGCATTACGATGATTAAGATTTCTGCATGTCATTGATTTTAATGATATCGTGTTAAGAGTTATCATTGACATTTTGCTGGAAAAAGATCAGTGTACTTTGTTTTTAGGTGTTGTTGGAAAGCTGTGCTCTTAAAGTGTTTCGAGCGCTCCAAAAGAATAAAGCAACGGCTAATTTGTTTTCAGTATCGTCTGCTTTAACTTTCAAGTCTTGGTTGTACACGTACGTGTATGAATGATTGCATACATGTGGGTTACTGCCCCTAGCACTAAAAGTACAATAACATACAATACACAACCTATAATGTCCACTTACATATGGAAAATATCTTTCTACTGCACTACATGACAAAATCTTGTGTGTAGTTTTTGTGTTTGTGTAAAACCCTGGCAATTTTGCTTTGTTTGGACTTAAAGCGGAAGGAAAAAATGAATAAAACACACACACAACACACACGCACGCACACACACACACAAACACACCCACGCACGCACGCACACGCGCGCGCGCGCGAGTTCACACATGCCCACGCACGCAAACACATACATACACACACTCACTCAATTACTCACACACATGGAGAATACTTTCTAATGAACCATTTACTGACAATCATAAGAACTGACCACACGCATGCATGTAAACACACGAGTTACAAACATATTAATTTTTACCATAAAGTAATAGCTACACTTTCAAAACAGCTTAAATTGTCATTTAAATCAGGTTTTAATCAAGACACCACACACACACACACACTTCACCGAATAAGATCTCCCCCAAATCCAAATTTCATTCCAACCGTACAAAAAAATCAGTTTTCAATCATTTCATTGGGAGACGGTGGGGGCTGGGAAGGATATCTTTCACATCTATTCGTACAGTCAGGACTTATATTATTGGTATGCTGTAAAATGGAGAGCGAGAGAGAGAGAGAGGAGAGAGAGAAGAGAGAGAGAAGAGAGAGAGAGAGAGAGAGAGGAGAGAGAGACACGCTTTCAGCAATTTATTGTCATCGCCTAAGGTAGCCCTCTGACAAGAGGAGTAACACATGCATTTCATTTGTGAACACAAGAAAAGAGAAAGTTTATGAAGCATGTAATGTTGTGAAAAGAAAAGAGCTGTTTGTAATAGGAAAATCACTATACATTCTGGCGTCAGC
>CM054149.1:35452829-35470329 GCA_028751875.1 Rapana venosa | reverse complement strand
TTCATGGGCTTCCTGGAAAAGTCACTACTGGAAAAAAGCCCTGTAGCAGTAGAAGAAGAACTGTGGAGACGCTTTATTGACGACATACTGGTGTTGTGGATGGGAACGGAGGAACAAACCTGAACAGTTTCAGTGAGTTCATCAACTCATTCCACCCGTCAATAAAGTTCACAGTCCACAGTTTCTAAAACAGAAATGTCCTACCTGGACATTCTCCTCAGAATGGAAGGTGGCTACATCACCACCGAGCTCTTCTCTAAAGCAACAGATGCCCACAACTACCTTCCATTCCAATCATGTATACCGTCATTGTGTGAACAGCATCCCTGTGGGACAGTTCTTGCGAGTACGCCGCTTGTGTTCTACAGAGCAAGACTTCGAACGCCACAGTATGGAGATGTGCCATGCCTTCCAGGATCGTGGCTACTGACACCATCATCATGGCCGCTAAATCGCGGGCAAAAGCCACTCCACGCCAAGCTACCCTCACTTACACCAAAAAACCCTCACAAGCAGAGTTCTGTAGTCATCACCCATAATCCACGGAACCCTCCCATCCGAAAATGGTTACAGGACAATCTGCTACCCTGCACTGCAGTGCAAGAATGAAGAAGGCAGTTCCCGAAGCTCCTGTGGTGGGGGAGAGGAAAATGCAGGAGTTCTAGGGAACATGCTCATGCCATCTGTCCTGCCTCCTACAAACGCAATACCTGGTAGTCGTGGATGTTTCTGCTGCACCAAAAATGTGCCACCTGCAGGACCACCTACTAAGGGCAGTCTCTTCACCAGTTTCACTACTGGTGAGAGATTCACCATCAGAGACGCCTTCTCTTGTAGCAGCAAAAATATCGTTTATCTGCTCAGCTGCAACCTCTGTGGACTCCAGTACGTTGGCGAAACCAAAAAACGCCCTGAAACCAGGCTGTACCTTCACCGCAGTGACATCACCAGAAACACCGGCACAAGAGTGACCCCAAAACTTCAATCAGGCGGGACACTCTTTTCCAGCAACGTGAAGTGCCAGGTGATTGAACAGGTGAACGGGCAGACCCACGAGGCCAGACTCCGCCGAGAACGTTTCTGGAGACACAAGTTGCAGACTGACGCCCCTGAAGGCCTCAACACACGTGACAGTTGAGCTTGCCATCCTGACCACTTGCTGGCAACTTGCTTTGAACAATCCCCCCAAAATACCTAACTTGACTTTTGTGTGTGTGTGTGTGTGTGTGTGTGTGTGTGTGTGTGTGTGTGTGTGTGTATGTATGTGTGTGCGCGCGCGCATGTGTTTATTGTTTAATTACTATTTAGTTATTCCTTTGCTTCGAGGATGATGGAATAGGTAAAGGTAAGGTAAAGGTGTCCCATAACCTATAAGGTCGTAGGGGAGCGAGGCGTCAGAGACCTCACTTCTCTAGGGCCAGCATATTGAGGGCGGCGCCCATCTCCTCTCTCTCGCTGCTTTACCTTCCCTGACCCTAAAGAGGGCAGGTACCCATTAACAGCTGGGTGAACTGGGGGAACTGTACTGAAGCCAAGGCGCGCAAACGGTCACCCATCCAACTGGTAACCTCGCTCGACGCTGCTTAACTTGGCAGGGGGAAAGCGAGTGCTCTGACCACTGAGCTATCCCGTCCCCGATGGAATAGGCACTCGTTTAATTCATTTGCACTGGCGCACAATTGCCTACTCTTCCGAAAGGTGGAACGGGTTTTGGCATGTGGGCTGGATGTTCTGCGTGTGCTCCCACACGGGACTTCGCTTATAGTCTCCTGAAAGGATGTGTATGTGTATGTGTGTGTGTATGTGCATATGCGTGTATGCGTGGGTGCGCAAGTGTGTGTGTTTGTGTGTGTATGTGTGTGTGTGTGTGTGAACATGAACTATATGACCATAATTGTCCCAGGTAAAATCCCCCCCCCCCCTTATCTCACTTTCTCTCTCTCTCTCTCTCTTTAAAATGTCATACGAAAAGTTTCACAATGATGTAAAATTGAGATTGACGTCATTCCATCACGTCATAATAAAAAACCCCTGAGGAAGGCGAAAGCCGAAATATTGGGGAACATTTATTATGCTGGTTGTTATGCTTTCACTTTGTGTGGTATATATATATATATATATATATATATATATATATATATACCATGGCCAAGCATATAATTTTATTCTTTTCTATCGAGGATAATGGAATAAGCACTTGTGTGATTTTTTACAGCCAGTCCCCGTGTGTATGCAGTTTTGTAAATTTTGTCATCCATTCCCACCGGCACACAATGGCCTACTCTTACGAAAAGCGGAACAGGATTTAACGTGTGCGCAAGATGTTCTGCGTGCGTTCGCACACGGGACTTTGGTTTATAGTCCGTCCGTTCGTCCGTCCGTCCGTCCATGTATGTATGTATGTATGTATGTATGTATGAATGTATGTATGTATGTATGTGTGTGTGTGTGTGTGTGTGTGTGTGTGTGTATGTGTGTATGTGTGTATGTGTGTATGTGTGTATGTATGTATGTATGTGTGTGTGTATGTGTGTATGTATGTATGTATGTATGTATGTATGTATGTATGTATGTATGTATGTATGTATGTGTGTGTGTGTATGCATGCATGCATGTATGTATGTATGTATGTATGTATGTATGTATGTATGTATGTATGTATGTATGTATGTATGTATGTATGTATGCATGCGTGTATCTGTCTGTCTGTCTGCCCATATATATATAACAGAGCCAAAGAGATAAGACAAAACGAGAGACAGTGGCAAAAAGAGAAACAGAGAAAAAAAGAGGCAGTCATCAGCCAGCCAGCCAGCCAGCCAGCCAGACGACTCTTACATCAGATTTCAGGCTGCCGTCGTGATTACGGTTGAGGCCTGTCTGTTCATTGATGAAGGTAGTTTGCATGTAGATGGAGATGTGACCTCCGAACTGCACAAGTGGTACAATGGTAAGACACACAGTTTTAGTTCATAGATTGCGACAAGGAATACGTTGGAAAATGGACTTAAATTTTTTTTATAAAAAGATAGACAAAAACAAACCACCATCATCACTACCACCACCACTACCACAGCCACCACAAACTACAGCATCAACAACAATAGCAATAAACGACAACAACAACAATCATATCATGATCATCGTCTTGGTTTCGCCTGAAACATTGTGGAATCGAAGCATATGAAAAGCACTTTCGCGGGAACATACACAAAATAGTACCTGAAGTATACAATGGAAAGTACATGTCAACATCTTAATGGCATTGGAAGAATAAGACAAAAAATGGCACTCAAGCATATGAAAAGTAACAATAAAAGTACTAAAATAGAAAAAGCAACAAAAAAAACCCAAGCATCCACCCACCCACCCACCCACCCAACCAGTCGACCAATCAACTAGCAACCAACCAAAAACAAAAACAAAATAAAACCAACCCTCCCCCCTTTACCCCCACAAACAAACACAAAAAAACCTCCCAACAACCCTAGAGGAAGAAGACGAAAACAGTGTGAAACGTACACGAACATTATTTTATTCTTTTATAGCGAGGATAATGGAATAAGCACTTATGTGCTTTTTTTTTTTTACATCCAGTCCCTGTGTGTATGCCGACTTGTAAATTCTGTCATCTAATCCCACCGGCACACAATGGCCTACTCTTACGAAAAGCGGAACAGGATTTAGCGTGTGCGCAAGATGTTCTGCGTGCGTTCGCACACGGGGCCTCGGTTTATAGTCTCATTCGAAGGACTTTGGGGAGAGTGGAATCTGCACTGATGTTAACTCCAGGGGATAATATCCCCTTGAACGGGAATCGAACCCGGGTCGTCAGATTGCGAGCGCAATGTTCTGACCACTAGGCTATCCCGTCCCCTTATCATAGGATGAACGTGAACAAGAGCATTAAAGTACACGGAAAGTGGCACTGGTTGACGTGTAAAATAGCACGAGTGTACACTAGAACAGCACGTGTAAATCACCATGGAAATGCACGAAACACGGCTCTGGATGAACAATGGAAAAGAGCATGCAAGTACGCAATAACAATGACACCAGATGAAAATGCAAAATATTGTAGAAGTAGACAAAAGGAGGGTATCATAACAGCATGGAAACTGGAAAAGAATGAATTTTTAAAACGGTACTGGATGAATGTACAGAGTACTAGGAAAGTACACCAACACATGGCATAGGATAGGTATAAAAAGTAGTATGGCACATACCAAAAAAAGAAAAATGGCGCTGGATGAAAATGTAAAGCAGCATGGAACGTACTCGAAAAAAGTCACCGGATAAATATGAAAAATACCAGGCAACATGAACACAAAATATTACTAGATAAACACAAAGTAGCATGGAAATAATACACAAAAATACTTCAAAATCGATCTTCCGTCCTAAAGAAACAAATTAAATGTACACACACACACACACACACACACACACACACACACACACACACACACACACACACACACACATGGACAGACAGACACACACACACAATCACACGCAAACACACACACACACACACACACACACACACACACACACACACACACCCACCCACCCACCCACATGGACAGACAGACAGACACACACAATCAAACGCAAACACACATACACACACACACATACACACAAACACACACACTTGTAACACAAAACAACAAAACGTACCCTTTTAGGAGTCTTCTTGTCTCCCACTTTGTACCAAAACACTGCGGGGACGTCTCTGGATTTGTACCTGAAAGCGGCAAGTTACGCAGTCAAGGACACACACATACAAACGTAATGCATGCATGCGCATGTACGCACACGTGTCTGCGCCAACACACACACACACAACACACACACACACACACACACACGCACACACGCAAGCACGCACTCACGCGCACACACACACACACACATACAAATAAGGACGCACACACACGCACCTACACACACACACACACACACGCACACACACACACACACGCACGCACGCACGACACACCACACACACACACACACACACACACGCACGCACGCACGACACACGCACGCACACATACACACAGACACTCCCAAAAGGCAAGCATGCATTTGCACATGCACACGCACCTGTAATTATCTGTGTACACGTGTAAGTCATCTTCTTCCCTCCCTCATGCTAACATGCACGATCGTGCGCGCACAGCGCATAATTATGCTTAATTTATCACAAACAAATACAAGTATGATGTTTAGTTGTATTCAAATTCGAAAGATTTGATTACGAGGGTAATGAACAAGCACTCATGTACTTTTCTATATTTTACATCTGCTCTCCCTGTGTGTACAGAAATGTTGTGTAAATTTTGTCATTCGTTCCATCCGGCACACAATGATCTACTCTTCTGAAAAGTGGAACAGGTTTTATCGTGCGCACAAGATGTTCTGTATGGGTTTATAGAAGAACAAGATTAAAAAAAAAATCTTTTATATCGAGGATAATGGAATAAGCACTCATGTGCTTTTTTATATCCAGTCCCCGTGTGTATGCGGTTTTGTAAATTTTGTCATCTGTTCCCACCGGCACAAAATGGCCTACTCTTTCGAAAAGCGGAACAGGGTTTAACGTGTGCGCAAGATGTTCTGCGTGCGTTCGCACACGGGGCCTCGGTTTATAGTCTCATCCGAAGAAGAACAACAAGAAGATGATCTTCCTCTTCACTGAATGAAAAATACAAATATTAAAATCTCAAGTAGTTTTTCTGCTTTATGGATTTCCCAACCTCACACCGGAAAAGCTTTAAAAAAACATTTTTTGGAAGATGTAAGAAAAGAGACATGATACTTACTCTCTGTCTCTCAGTTCTTTCTGTGTATCTACGTTCAGTTTGCAGATCAGAATCTGAAACAGGTAATTATTGATTCATAGCAGGCACGCAACGCTGCATATGCTTGTCATACTTTGTTGCTATCAATATGCAACCCCCCTCAAAAAATAACCCCCAAACAAAAACAACAACAACAAAAAACAACCCAACAAACAAACAGCCCCACCCCCAAGTATGTTTGACGCGTTGAATGAGAAGCGGTGTTTTCATAAGTAAACAACCGTCAAGCAGACTGAACCCCCACCCCTGACCACACCCACCCACCCACCCACACACACACACACACACACACACACACACACACGACACGCACGCACGCACGCACGCACGCACGCACGCACGCACGCACGCACGCACACGCACGCACGCACACACAGACAGACAGACACACATACACACACACTCAAACACACACTCACACACAACACACACACACACACACACACACACACACACACACACACACACACACACACACACACACGGACCCACATATGCATGCAGTTGAAATCCTTACCGCTTCGTCATTACGGAAAACTTTGGCAACTTGTTCCATCACTTTGACCTCCTGTTTCGTAGCTGAAAAAAAACACCCCACACCCACAGATAGATAGGCCTTGAAAAGTCTGTCTACGTTGTTGTTGGGTGTTCCCCAGCTTAACAACCTGGCTCTGTCGCACTGATTCCACCTGGGAATGACTGTGAGACCACGGTGCACACTTGAATAAGACGTTTACTTTGAGACTTCTTCAGGCTTGTGTCACTCATCACTCGGGAATCGCCGGTGAGACATTGTCGTGTCATAGCAGTAGCAGCAGCAGCAGCAGCAGCAGCAGCAGCAGCAGCAGCAGCAGCAGCAGCAGCAGCAGCAGCAGCAGCAGCAGCAGCAGCAGCAGCAGCAGCAGCAGCAGCAGCAGCAGCAGCAGCAGCAACAGCAGCAATAACAACAGTAGCTGCAGTAGCAGTAGTAGTAATATCATCATCATCATCATCATCATAATCAACATCATCATCGTCACCATCACCATCATCACCACCATCATCATCACCACCACCGTCACTACCACCATCACTTTCACCACCACCACCATCACCACCACCACCACCAAAACTAGTGCTAGTAGACCCATATTAAACTGAATAATTGGGGGGACGGGATAGCCTGATGGTTAGAGTGATTCGCATTGCGCTCGTGATCTGCTGACTCCGGTTCGATTCTCGTTCAAGAGGATTTTTCCTCTGGAGTTGACATCAATGCCGACTCCACTTCCCCAAAGAGTCCTTCGGATGAGACTATAAACCGAGGTCCCGTGTAAGAACGCACGTAGAACATCTTGCGCACACGTTAAAACCCGTTCCGTTTTTCGGAAGAGTGGGTCATTGTGTGCCAGTGGGAACGGATGGCAATTACAAAACTGCATACACATGGGGACTAGATGTAAAAAAAAGGCAAATGAATGCTTAATCTATTATCCTCGAAATAATAATAATAAATAATAATAATAACGATAACAACAACAATGATAACAATATAATGATGATGATGATGATGATGATAATGATGACGACGACGATGACGATGATAATAGTGATAAGAAGAAGACGAAGAAGAAGAATAGACCAATTTCACGGCCAACACACTGTGTCCCAACTGACTTTTATCGTAGGTAAGAAGCAGTACACTCTGTTTGGGCGTTTTGACAATTTCCTGAAAATTGTCCGGGGTGACTTCCACAGCGTAGTATCGATCCAAACTGCCGAAATTACCGTGCAGCCTCCGGGCAATCTCATCAATGATGTCGTCAACTGTAATATCCACTGTGAAACTGACAAACATATGCACGCACACACGCGCGCGCGAGCGCACAAACACACACATACATACATACGCAAGCACGCACACACACACATACGCGCGCACGCATACACATGCACGGATATATATACGCAAGCATGTATGTATATACACAAAGAAGTAGCTTTTTTTGCCCCCGCCGAATGTTATTTAAGTGATAAGCTAACGTTTGAAAATAATTATCTTTCTATTTGTGTGTGTGTGTGTGTGTGTGTGTGTGTGTGTGTGTGTGCGTGTGTGTGTGTGTGTGTGGACTGTTTGTGAGTCTGAATCGCCTATCTATCTATCTATCTATCTATCTATCTATCTATCTATCTATCTATCTATCTATCTATCTATCTATCTGTCTGTCTGTCTGTCTGTCTGTCTATCTGTCTGTCAGTCTGTCTGTCTGTCTGTCCGTCCGTCCGTCCATCGATCCATCGATCTATCTATATATCTATCTACCTATCTATCTATCTATCTATCTATCTATCTATATATCTATCTATCTATCTACCCTTCCCTCACCTTTCTTTCTTTCCGTCTCTTAAGTAATCCCTTTTTTTTTATATTATGAATTCATGCGTTTTTGTCAAGGCTTCGGTTAAAATCAGAGGTGCACTGTTTGCATAATATTCCATATTCGCAACATAAAATATGCGAGATGTTCTACTTGCTTTTTCCAATACGAGCTACATAACTAAACGCGATGGTAAGGCTTTGGGTCCATGCTTTTTAAAAAATTCAAGCTATTGATATTATTAACACATTATATTTCAAGATGTAATAGCATTCGTAATAGACTACCTGATAGGTAGACAGGCGGGGGAAAAACCGCCGGAGAGACAGAAACAAAGAGAGACAGACATACAGGCATGATAAGTCGTTTGAACCCATAATTATGCAGATCCTGTATCATTGGTTGCAGGTTCACGGGAGGTCATTAGAGCAACGGTGCTATGGCCATCACCCTGGGTGGACGTTTCATTTAGTCTGGTTCCACGACTAAGCTATCATGTCCATCAGTAGGAGCTTGGTAAGTGGAGCCCTGCCCTGTGCATGTTAGCTCAGAACCATACGAACTACTGAACCCTACCAAAATTGAACCAAGCAGCAGTGTAGGGCCACATAGGAGGCTGACGCCCCACCAGCAGTAGTATAGCCTAACACAGGATAAGCTCCCTGTGGACTTTTGACCCTGATGATGCGATATTATGTTCAAACTGGGTATGGATAGGCCTAGCTCGGCAAGATCGAAATGAGCGGCGTGGGCATAAGAGTGAAGGAACCTCACAGAAGAGGAAGCAGCAAACACCCCCCCCCCCCCCCCATCCCCTGCCCCTCAAAAAAACAAACAACAACAACCAAAAACAACCAAAACAACAACCACAAAACAACCACCCAAAACAAAAAAAAACCACCAAAACAAAACCAACAACAACCAAAAAACAACAATCCAACAAACAAAAACAAACAAAAACGAACAAAAAAAGGATGAAGCAAATCTTATCATCATCATCATCGTAACTCACAAGTCGGGTTCCTCGATGCCTCGTCGGTAATACATCAAGGCGGGTAACTCTGCGATGCCCCACTCTTTGATGAGGAGTTTGTCGTGCACACGCACGAAGAAGATTTCTGGGTCACTGGGAAAGGCTTGTGAGGCCGCCACGAAAAATGGATACTGTACGCGACATCTCTCACAGGCTAGTTCATAAACAGACAAAGCAAAACACTCCCAGGTTACTTGGACAGAGAGAGAGAGAGAGAGAGAGAGAGAGAGAGAGAAGAGAGAGAGGGGAGAGAGAGAGAGAGAGAGAGAGAGAGAGAGAGAGAAAGCGAGAGACAAAGAGAGAGAGAGAGGGTTTACAAAAATTCTTTTATATCGAGGTAGACTATCCCAAAAGAGAGAGAGAGAGAGAGAGAGAGAGAGAGAGAGAGAGAGAGAGAGAGAGAGAGAGAGAGAGAGAAAGAGAGAGAGAGAGAGAGAGACAGACAGACAGACAGACAGAGGAGAGACAGAGAGACAGAGAGAGAGAGAGAGAGACAAAGCGAGAGACAAAGAGCGCAGAGAGAGAAGGGTTAACAAAAATTCTTTTATATCGAGGTAGACTATCCAAAGAGAGAGAGAGAGAGAGAAGAGAGAGAGGAGAGAAGAGAGAGAGAGGAGAGAGAGAGAGAGAGAAGAGAGAGAAGAGAGAGCAAAGAGAGAGAAGAGACAGAAGAGAGGAGAGAAGAGGAGAGACAGAAGAGAGAGAGAGAGGAGATGACAATAACAATTTTTTATATCGTGTAAGCTACCATCAGAGAGGAGAGAGAGAGAGAGAGAGAGAGAGAGAGAGAGAGAGAGAGAGAAGAGAAGAGAGAGAGAGAGAGAGAGAAAGAGAAGAGGAGAGAGAGAGAGAGAGAGAGAGAGAGAGAGAGAGAGAAGAGAGAGAGATCAAAAGAGATAGAGCAGAGAGGACAAGAGAGAGAGAGAGAAGAGAGAGAGAGAGAGAAAGAAGAAGAGAGAAGAGAGAAGAGAGAGAGACAGAGAGAAAGAGAAAGAGAGAAAGGAAGAGAGAGGGAGGAGAGAGAGAGAGAAGAGAGAGAGAGAGAGAAGAGAGCGAGAATGACAATGACAATATTTTATTGTGTTAAGCTTTTTAAGCCCATTCACAAGAGAGAGAGAGAGAGAGAGAGAGAGAGAGAGAGAGAGAGAGAGAGAGAGAGAGAGAGAGAGAGAGATAAAAAAATTTAAAAATTTTATTTTATTCTTTTATATAGAGGATAATGGAATAAGCACTTATGTGCTTTTTTACATCCAATCCCCGTGTGTATGCTGATTTGTGAATCTGTTATCTGTTCCCACCGGCACAAAATGGCCTACTCTTACGAAAAGCGGAACAGGATTTAACGTATGCGCAAGATGTTCTACGTGCGTTCGCACACGGGGCCTCGGTTTATAGTCTCATCGAAGGACTTTTGGGGAGAGTGGAGTCTTACTTACTTACTTTACTTAATCCTCTTCATCCCATGTGCCGGGACACAAGGCGCCAACAAAATCCCTCCAGCCTTTTCTGTCTTGGGCAAGCCACCTCAATTCATTCCAGGTGTTGCCCGCCTCTCTCATCTCCTCCTCTACTGTCCTCCAAGTGCCGAGTGGTCTGCCTCGTTTCCTCTTCCCTGGTGGTGCCCATCTCAGCGCAGTATGAGGGAGTCTGTCTTGCCCATTCGGAGGGTGTGTCCAAGCCACCTCCATCGCCGCTGTTTTACCTCGGCCACAATGTTGTTAATGCCGGTGCGCTTTGACACTTCCCTGTTCGTGACATGCTGCTGCCAGTGAAGTTTCAGGATTCGGCGAAGACACCTTCCTTCAAAGCCTCTGAGCCTGCTCTCAATCTTCTTGTTGGTTCTCCATGTCTCCGAGGCGTATAGGAGTACTGAGAGTGGAGTCTGCACTGATGTTAACTCCAAAGGAAAATATGCCCTTGAACGGGAATCGAACCTGGGTCGTCAGATTGCGAGCGCAATGTTCTGACCACTGGGCTATCCCGGAGAGAGAGAGGGAGAGAGAGAGAGAGAGAGAGAGAGAGAGAGAGAGAGAGATAGAGAGAGAGAGAGAGAGAGAGAGAGACAGACAGACAGACACAGACAGAGAGACAGAGAGAAGAGAGAGAGACAGAGAGACAAAGAGACAGAGAGAGATTGTTTGTGAGGAAGGGGAGGCCACTTACTCGGGCTGTCGACAAAAATGACGACCAGCAATTTGTCTTTTCGAAACTGAAATAAAAAAATCACCAAAAAATGTTAAATGATTGTATTTAGCACGTTTAGTAGTGCCAACAACAACGATATTGGGTGAGAACAGCAACATGAAACCACCCCCATCCCCAACAACAACAAAAGCCACACACACACACACACACACACACACACACACACACACACACACACAACACACACACACACACACACAAATACATACACAACAACACACAACACACACACTACACACACAACACACACACACACACACCCCCCCCCCACACACACACACAAGCCAGCCCCAAAAATCCAACAAAACGAACAAACAAAAAATCCCAAAACAAACCCAAGATCCCCCCACCACCACCCACACGCCCTAACAAACCAAACAAAAAACGTCCTTTTTCCTTGTTTCTTCTTCTTCTTCACCATCTTCTTCTTCTTCTTCTTCTTCTTCTTCTAAGCTTAAGACAAATGTACTTGACACACCCTCAGTTTGATATTTTTTAAAATCCCGTTAATGTATACAAAGCATTTCAACGATACTCTAAACCTCATGTCGTGACATCATTGATATCCATCAAAAACACAATCAGAACTGGACCACAAAGACATATAACCATGACTGTATTTTATGTTTATAATGACATTACTGAATAAAAATAAGTTAGAACAAATAACCGTGACTTTTAAAACACGGATGGACTGTGCAGCAGAAACTATGCCTAACCACATGTGCGGAAAATCGAATGCTATACACCAGAACTTAGCTCTTATGTGGGACCGGCATCTGTGACTTAGGTCTCCCCTACGCGTGTTGAACAAATCGAAAGTGAACATATGGCGACCGACCACAGGTATTTGAAATAGAATTTACTCTCTCTCTCTCTCTCTAAACACACACACACACACACACACACACACACACACACACACGCACGCGCGCGCGCGCACACACACACACACGCATGCACGCGCACGCACACATACACACTCACACAGGCACAGACATACACACATTGCGAACAACACGGACACATACGCATATCACACCACACCACAACACGCCACTTGCTGTCATACACAAAATTACCGTTTAATTCAAGATTTGCATAGTACAGATGTATTTTTTTGTTTGTTGCAAAGCGTTTCTTTCCATTGTTCTAGAACGGAAATTCCCATTACTCGCTACCTACCTACCTCTTCATTCTGCTTTGCAATTGGAAGTAATATGATAATGACAACATTAATGATAAAATAATGTGATGACAATAACAAAAATAATAATAGTAACAATGATAATTTTCATCATTATTATTGGAGAGAGAGAGAGAGAGAGAGAGAGAGAGAGAGAGAGAGAGAGAGAGACAGAGAGAGAGACAGAGAGACAGAGACAGAGACAGAGAACAGGAACTTGATAACAGAAAATTTGCTAAAGATACTTTCAAGTTGCAAGTTTTCCATGTTAAAAAGTAAACCAAAACTTACAGACGGGTGTTAAAATATGTTGGTTTTTTTTTCCACTCTGAAGACCTGTCCAGAACAGCAAAATTTCGCGATCAGTTCTTGGACAAAATCCCGAAACGTGGTGACTATTGATTACACTGTATGTGCACGTTGAAATAAGCCTGTATGCATGCATTTGAAATGATTTGGGGCACTGAGAGAAAGAAAAAAGAGACATTGATTCTGAGAGACTATGTCTTTGTACATATTTGAAAAGTGAACCCACATCCTGCACAATGATCTACGCTATGGAATGCTTTGTTAAGAAATCCGTGTCTGTCTTTTTCAGTCCGCCTGTTTGTCTGTCTCTGTTTCTCCTGTTGATCTGTATAATATTATAATTTCTAATGTCGTTTACTTTTGTCTATAGGTTTGTGTGTAAACAGAGGGGCCTACTCGATCCTACGAAGAGATTAATTAATGTACGTGGTATCTCTCTCTCTGCGCGCGCGCACGCGCACACACACACACACGCGCGCGCGCGCAATGTGCAAACAATAAGTTCCCCATACGTTTATTACAAATATTAATGAGTAAAATCTAAAATATCAGAGTTGACAATGTATTACTAGTTACAACGTTTTTATTCTTCTATCAACACTAAAAAACAGTCGTGAGATTCATAAATTTATACACGATTTTATTTATTTAGTTAATTATGATTATTTTTATTCCTTTATTTTATTTAATTTATTTTCATTATTATTTTTTTTGGGGGGGTAGAGAGATAGAGCATCTAGTTAGTTATTTTAATTTTTTTTTTCGTTCCTCGGAAGAGGTGATCTTCCTCCTCCTCCCTCTCCTCCTCCTCTTCTTCTTCTTCTTCTAATCGTTGCTGTCATTTTGGAGAAGGTTAATAGTACCAACTACTTACAACCCCCCCCCCCCCTCCTCTCATAATACCAAAGTTTGCCCCCATCTCATATATTACGCATCTGAACGTAATAATATACCGATTACACAAGTATGTCTTTCCATCAAATTTAACTGAAAACGAGAAATAATTAAAAAAGAAAAGAAAAAAGAAAATGGACAGTGACCCAAACTTACCTCCTCCAAATTACCTTTGTTCATCTCGTAAATATTTGCATAACTCAACGAACTCCGCAGAAGAATCATAAACAGAACCAAGTTTACTCCCTTCATTTTTAAGAGCTTCATGTCAAAATAAAGAAAGTTTTGCTCTAAAAACTGTTAACACGTAAAAACGTTTGACTCTTTTTTCTGTCCGTCGACACAGACGACAAATGGATAAACCTACACGTTTTGAGTTTAGATCGTGTCCGAATTTGGCCGAAAAAGCCCGAACGGTTCCGATGTCTGAAAATATGAACAGATGGTTGAAGCACGAAGCGAACGTTAAAGATTTTTTACAACAGCAGGATATCGATTGTAACTTTTGTGTAGAAGTTTGATATTTTACACTCAGACTCACATACACGTGGTCGCGAGTGCACGAGGCGAGAGAGAGAGAGAGAGAGAGAGAGAGAGAGAGAGAGAGAGAGAGAGAGAGAGACAGACAGACACAGAGACAGAGACAGAGACAGATTTCGTGGATTATATTATGAATAAGTACACATGTACGGTTTTTTTTATATCCACTCTCCACCCTTTATATTTTAATTGTGATATCAAAACAAAATACCGAACATCAAACCATAAATTTGACTCACAAAAAGAAAAGGAATATAAAAAAACAAGCCGTAACCAATAACAATCACGATGAGCACAACAGTCTCAATTAAACTAACAGCAAAAGAAAAAAACCACACCCACACACAGAAAGCAATACCAGCAACAACCTACACATCTCAGATTCAGAAGAAAGAAAAAACACTACAGAGACATATGTCACAACACACACACACACACACACACACACACACACAACACAACACACACACACGCACGCACGCACGCACGCACACACACACACACGCACGCACGCACGCACACACACAAAACACACACACACACACACTGACTGACTGACTGACCACATAATAATAATAATATATGGAAATTATATAGCGCTGAATCTTGTAATGGTAAGTCTGTGGGTGCAGGCAAACTCCAGCAGACGTAGTCCCCTGTCGTTGGTCTCCCCAGTTCCAAACTGACCAACTGTTCCGGCCCATTGGTTGTAAGAGTCAGGACCTACTTTGGCGTTAAAATCTCCTTGAATGATGATGATGTCCTTCTTGGGTATTTTCATAATAATAATAATTTACCATTGCCAATACCCTCTATCCCCACAAGCAGTCAAGGAGGACAACCTGGCATGCGCCAAACGGCAAGATCCATAATCAAATAGATTTTATCTTAACACCACGGCGCTTCAAATCCAGCATCAACAGAGCCAGAACAAGAACCTACCCTGGAGCTGACATAGGCAGCGACCACGACCTTGTGCTGCTGGTATTCAAAATGAAGCTGAAGAAAAACAAACAGCCTGCAAACCCACGTATCAAATTTGACGTGGACAAACTGAAAGATCCAGATGTCGAGGAGATCTTCCAAGCTAAGCTTGGCGGACGTTTTGCGGCATTAACCCTCCTGGACAATGACATCAATGACCTCACCAACAACTTAAATGAGGCAGTCCGAGAAACAGCAGAGGAGGTACTCAGTCGTCAGAGGAATAAACACCAGCCATGGACTACCAATGACATCTTGGACCTCTGCGATACAAGAAGAGCACTCAAACCAACCAGGTCTTCTAACCCTAAAGAATACCGGGAGGCCAACAATCTCGTGAAGAAGTCAATGTTAAAGGCCAGAGAGAAGTGGATCAGTGATCAATGTGATGAGATCGAAAAAAGCATGAAAGTGGGCAACAGTAAAAAGGCATACGACACCCTGAAGAAACTCACAAAACCACTTCAAACCAAATCATCAGTCATTGAAGACAGCTCCGGAAACCCCCTCACAGAAAGCTCAGCTGCATTGAACAGGTGGTCTGAATATTGTCAAGAACTGTACAACTACCCAATACAACCTGACTAGAGCATAATAGAAGAGAAAGCAGCAACATCAAGAGCACCCTCGCCATTACCTATACTGAGGGAAGAAGTGGAAGAAGCCATCCGCAGCTTACCAGTAGGAAAGTCCCCAGGAGCAGACAATATACCAGCAGAGCTGCTCAAGCATGGTGGCGAAACAGTCATCACATATGTTACAGCTATCTGTCAGAAGATTTGGGAGACAAAACAGTGGCCAACAGAATGGACACAATCACTCATCATACCCCTGCCCAAGAAGGGGAATTTACGCCAATGCCAAAACTATAGAACAATCAGCCTCCTCAGCCATGCCAGAAAGATCATGCTCAAAGTTATTTTGAATCGACTCAAAAAGGAGACAGAAGAACACCTTGCAGAGGAACAAGCTGGGTTCAGGGCAGGCAGGAGCACAATCGAACAGGTTTTTAACTGCCACATCCTGATGGAAAAACATCTTCAACATCAGAGAGACCTGTTCCACAACTTCATTGACTTCAAGAAGGCTTTCGACAGAGTATGGCACGAAGGCCTGTGGCAGGTCCTCAGAATGTTTGGCATTGAAGAAGGACTAGTGCAAACCATTCAAGCACTATACAACACCGCAAGCAGTGCAGTCCTTCTGAACAATCAGGTCGGAGACTACTTCAAAACCACAATTGGGGTCCGACAAGGATGCCTGTTATCTCCAGTCCTGTTTAATATGTTCTTGGAAAACATTACAAGAGAGACCCTCCATGACTTCCACTCTACCATCTCCATTGGCGGCAGACCC
The DNA here is from genome assembly GCA_028751875.1 of Rapana venosa. Lineage (NCBI taxonomy): Eukaryota > Metazoa > Mollusca > Gastropoda > Neogastropoda > Muricidae > Rapana > Rapana venosa. The sequence goes on along the minus strand of CM054149.1, from coordinate 35,453,595 downwards.
CTCAACAACTTACGGTTTGCCGATGACATTGACCTCATGGGCGGAAGTAACACAGAGCTGCAAGATCTTACGACCAGACTTGAGAACAGAGCTGGAGCATATGGGATGGAGGTGAGCTCGGAGAAAAGTAAAGTACTTGTGAACAGCACGAGCAACGCCACTGCTAAAATTTACATGAACGGCCCACAACTGCTACACTCACAAAGGACGGGCGATCGACGACAGAAATCAAAGTCAGAATAGCCATGGCAACATCTTCCATGACAAAACTCACCACCATATGGAAAAGTAAAGAGATCAGTTTCCCAATCAAACTAAAGCTCTACAAAGCCCAAATTCAGACGATCCTGCTGTACGGAAGTGAAACCTGGACATTGACTGCTGAAACAGCAAAGCGAATCCAGTCATTCGAAACAAAATGCCATAGAAAACTACTGGGCATATCCTGGAGAGAACGAAAGACCAATGAATTTGTCAAGAGTCAAATAACACGGCTGGCAGGTCCACAGGAACCCCTTCTCACCATCGTCAAGAAGAAAAAGCTGACATGGTTCGGCCACGTCACCCGCCACAACACTCTGCCCAAAACAGTACTGCAGGGAACACTCGAAGGTGGCAGAAAGAGGGGAAGACAGAACAAGTCATGGATGGACAACATCAGTGAATGGACCAGGATGAATGACTCGGCACTACTGCGCAGAGCCGAGGACCGAGATGGATGGAGGAGGCTTACCACGGCATCGTCTTTCGTGTCTCCCCCACGACC
>CM054149.1:35435329-35447829 GCA_028751875.1 Rapana venosa | reverse complement strand
CATGAACAAAATGCGAACCCGGGTCAGCAGATCACGAATGCATTCGCGCGCGCGCGGGTGTGTGTGTGTGTGTGCGCGCGCCGTGTGTGTGTGTGCTTACTAAGGTGCGTGCTTGCTTGCATGTGCAGACTGTGTACGTACATACATTTGTGTGCGCGCATGTAGGCCTATGTGTTTATGCATGGGTGCGTCCGAGTGTGCATGTTTGTTGGTTTATAGAAGTGGATATTTTAAAATGCTTATTTAATCGGAAATACATGCTTGTCTGTCCTGTTCGACGATGACCTCCAAAACAGCAAAGGAGGCAACTGCTGTTTCGGAAATTGGGTCACTGCACACCTCCACTCTCTGGACCAAGAAGGCATACAGTCAGCGTTGGAGATGCTCTCCAAAGGCCAACTAGCTCCCAGGGCTTGCAGCACATTAAGGACTGTGCAAGTCAAGCCTCCTAGTCAGAGGGTCACAGTCGATCACTAAAGACTTAAGCTGCAAAGTGGAATTCCATGAGTGGGAACGAAAGCCACTGACCATACAGCCTCTCACTTTGCCTAAGCTTCCAACGTCAACGGTTTATTAATCAAGACCTGTGATGTAAAGCTCAGCTAGCTGCTGAAGGCACAGGGAAAGGAGAGGGACAACATGATAAGAGCACAAAGCAATGGGACAAAGCTCACCGCGGGGCAATGCATGCAGCCTGATGAGGGGCATTGTGTAGAAAAGAAAACCCACTGGTAAAACTACACACTTGCTCACACACACAATTCAGGGAATGCTCACATGAGAAGGTTTATTAAAACAAAAAAAAAGAGAAACAAAACCCCAAACAAAATTAAATCCAGCAAAAAAGGAAACCAAACCAAACCAGACTCATTGATCTTCTTTCACAAAATCCACAACCAAACTACATAGTATATCAACAGGCAAAGAAATCACATGAAAACAAGATTCACATTAAAAAAAAATCTGGCGACGATCTTCACAGTTTCTATTGTGTTTTGTGTTTTTTTGGGGGTGGGTGGGTCTTTTTGAAGAATGGTAAACATCTTTACCACGATGAACTCGACTACAATTCTTTTATTGTTGTTATCGTTGTTGTTGTTGTTCTTCTTCTTCTTGAGTCATTGGAGCGATTCTCAAGAGCTATTTATAAGACCCCGCCTACCCTATATCTGTTATTTTCGTTTTTAGTTACCAAAAGAAAAAAGACCCCAACCCTAACCAAACCCAATATAACGAGCTGTCACAAAACAGACTAACGAAGTACATAATGAGAATAAACTATTTTTTTTCCAGAAAAGTGATAGTGATCGTTTTTCCAGTTCTTAAAGTTCAATCAAAATAACAACAACAAAATAGGGCAAGTTATTAAATAAATCCAATGGAACCCATCAGGCACAATTATTTATTTTGATTTTAAATAAAGATGCCAATTAAATGAGCAATATATTTCGCATTGATTTAAATAATGAAACCACTTAAATGAGAAAACTCAGAAAAAGGACACTGGCCTGACACAGTAAACAGCAATGGCACACAGAAAACATCAATTGAAGGCGTTAATGATGTTTTAGCTAACACAGTTTGAGGTACTACAATTGCTACCCCAATTTCCCCCGGAATATGGCAGGCTCAATATCTAGTCTACCCCTTTCTGTAAGATCTGTACATGATTAATTCACGTTTGAGATGAGAACAAATGATTGTCTTATGACTTTCTTCATAGGTAGGTTCTACTTACGTCAACTTGGCGCAATCAAGGCACGTGTGAGAATGATAAAAACCCGACATACCTGAAATATTGAATCAAGGGATAAGGTTTACATCAAATAATTAATTGAGCATGTTATAGTGAAAGCATGTTCAATACTCATATACAACTGCAATAGCTGAAGAGTTAGGTTCAGACATAATGTTTGTATTAGGAATCTGTTGAACACATGGCAGTTATGGCTCATGTGAAATGAAATAAAAGCAAGACATACAGAAAAATACGGATCATGAATCAGTCTCATGAACGCCCAACTACATCAGCACAACCTGTTTTGGAAGAAAACATAGTTCATATAAGCAAATTCACAACACAAAAAAATTACCGAACGTACTTTCATTCACGAATCTTTATACTTTTGAGAATAAAGGCACATTTAAGAATTAAACAAAAATTGTTAGCCCTATTTGGTAGGTTTCTGGCACAATTAAAAAAAGAAAGATCAACGCTTTTTATGTCACTTCTCTTATGATACTATTCCTCTCCTCTCAACACAATGACATAAGTTTATTAAAAAGGCACTGCCATATTACAATGTTATAACTACAGAGGTTTTTCTAATAAAATGATATAATTTGTCGTATAAAAGATATATATATATATATATGTCTTAAGCTAAATGCCACAAAGGCCAAACTGGTGCATTATTAATGGCACAGTAAAGACTCAAGATTCAAGAATACTTTAAAGTCTCAACCAGAGAAATGATGAGTGGCATTTTAAAATCATAATTACACAGCATGCATTATCAAACAATACAGATTTAGAAGTAACATGATATCTTAAAAGCTGACACCACTCTACGTCACACACACACGCGCGCGCGCGCGCGTACGCACGCACGCACATACACACACACGCATGCGCGCGCGCACGCACACACCAATTAAGGTTAAGAGCAACAAAGCGAAATTATAACACAATAATTATTCAAACACATCTCATGAAATATATCATCTACATAATCAATACTTTCATAAAAATATTCAATACTCTTTCTCCCCTTCACTCATCACAGCTCACATTTATTTATTTGACTGGCTCTTTAGATAACAATGTGTACTCTCTCTCAGAGGCATACTCATGCACACGCTGTTATTTAATTTGATTAATATAAGAACCCCTTAAAAGATTAACAAGGGTTCAGAAACTGAATTGACTGGCTAACAAACTGCTTTGGTTCTGTTTGTTTTTGATGTTGACATACGGAATCGTCGACCAGATGGAAGCAATGTATAGTGTTGCGACAGCACGTGGGTTTTGTCAATGGAAATGCCTTTAGTTTTTAAAAATCATCTGATTTAATCCGATCTCATCTGATTTAGTCATCTCTTATAATATCAAAATAAATGGAACAGATCCTAAATACGTCCAAAATGTTAAATATTTAGGCTCTGTAAAAGAAAATAATTGCCCTTGCTTACAAGCCGTCAAGGCTACAATCGGTATGGCCAAACAAAAGAGGATTCAGCTCAACACCATTTAGAAAAACAGCGGCATATTGGAAAGACAGAGGCATATATCTGAATATCTCAAAATTAGAATGGTCAAAATGCTCACCTGGCCTGTATTGCTGTATGGATCAGAAGCCTGGACTTTACGAAATATGGAACGAGACAAAATAACAGCCAGAACCTGGTTCTACAGGCGACGTCTACGAATTAAATAGAAGAACAAACATTAATGGAAACATTCTTGATACACTAACTCTCAATGCAAAGACAGTGTTGGCTGAGACTGATAAGCACAGTCTGAGACACGTTGGTCATGCAAAGAGAAACACACAGACAAATCTTATGACAGGTTTGTGCAGAAGGAAAAGAGGCAGACCACCACCAACAGCCTGCATTGCCAACATCACTGAAATCAGTGGTCTGGGAGGAGGGCTGCAGGAGATTGCAGAACTCTGCAAGAGAGAGATGGCGAACCCTGATGGCATTGCGTGGAGCTCCTACCATCGACAGCGACGGTGGAGACAGTAAAGTTGATATGTATCTTATAAAAACATATCTATTAGATGATATTATTGTATCATTGTATACCAGTTTTATCCCCGGCACAATTCTCTGCGTAAAATTCGGGGGATGACATGTGCGAGGAAAGCGCGTCGCCACGAAAGCTGCGCAGTACAGCGCAGCGCCACGTATTATTACAAATGGCCAGTCTGACAGCGCAGCGCCACGTATTATTACAAATGGCCAGTCTGCGTTTGTTTCCCTATGTGGGTAGCTTTATTTCCCTACAGAATTTTGCCAGGGACGACTTTTTCACTGCCGTGGGTTCTTTAACGAGCGCTAAATGTGTGTTGCACATGGAAGCTCGGTTTATTGATTGTCTTATCTTAAAGAGTAGTACACAGACCACCCTTTAGTCCAGTGGATGGGGAAGAAGAAGAAGTTCGGGTTCAATCAGGGATCAAGCCTGTTAGTGACTTTTCGCTTTCTAGGCAGTGCGTTACCTCTAGACCATCGACCCACCTGATACACGGGAGCATCCGTCGTGAGCACTATGCGGGAAACACCAGTGATGCACCGCGTGCACATTCCGCGTGGATCGGTGGTCTAGAGGTAACGCGCCTGTCTAGAAAGCGAAAAGTCCGGGTCGGAAGTGTGCGGTGGTTCAAATCCCGTTTGGGCCTTTAACTTTCCCCCCATCCATTAGACCATGAGTGGTGGTCTGGGCGCTAGTCTTTCGGATGAGACGATAAACCGAGATCCCGTGTGTTGCACAAAATTATTCAGCGCACGTTAAAGAACCCACGGCAACAAGGGAGTTGTCCCTGGCAAAATTCTTAGAAAAAAGCCACTCTGATAGGGAAACAAATACAGATGCAGACCAAAAAAAAAAAAAGGGTGGCGCTGCTCTTGTGGCGACGCGCTCTTCCCGGGGAGAGCAGCCCGAATTTCACGCAGAGAAATCTCGTGACTAAAAGTGGTATAAATAAATAAATAAATAAATTCTTCCCTTCTCTTCTCTCCCTGAACTCCTTGAGGAGTCGTGGGGGCACAGCAGTGACATTTTCAGACCATGTCTCTCGGGCAAGGAGAACCTAGCGGAGCCAATCCCTCTACAAGGTGCATGCTGGGTATATTCTGTTTCCGTAATCCACGGAAAAAGCTGATATGAAATACGGGGTCTTCAACGAGTTCATGTTGATTTTCTGCATGCGCATATACACGAAAGAAGGGGAGGCAGTGGCAAGGTTGTGTGCTCTTTAAAGTAGAACCAGGAGATTGTAAAGATCCCCACCCTCCATTTGCCTAACCCTGCTATCAAGATTTGAACCTACAACCTAAAAGACCTACAGGAAAGGAAGTCAAACGCTATAGCCACTCAGCTACGGGGTATGTAGGCCCGGGGGTGAATTCACGCAGCTAGCATTTAGTATTTAAGCAAGTTATACAAGAACAAACCTCTGACACATTTTGCGACTATCAGCTGATGTGGTCTGTATACGTATGAGTACCGTAAGAATAACACCACTGACGAATGATGATAATTTATTATCGGTCGCCATGAACAACACCTCTAGCACATTAATATGTAAACGTGGTATAAAAACTCATACAGCCAGTCACGGGTTAATTTATCGAGACTAAACCAGTGATAAATAAAAAAAGAAAAGAAAAGAAAAGATTTAAACATAAGTGGATGCAGTGAATAATATGAGTACAGTGTGAACAACATTTCTGATACATCATGGAGGCATGGCCATACATTTTTTGTACTAAGTAACAAGAACCGTGCAAGCCACATGCTGACAAACTACCGTCAAGTTCATCATTATCAAGCATCGTAGTCTGTATGCTCAACAGGTGAATAATACCACCAAGAAGTTACGATTATCAGTTAAAGCAATTTTAAATGGTAACATATGGGTGACACTCTTGATGCAATGTGTAAGCAGGGTACAGAGTTCGTGCAGTTGATAATGTAAATGATACACTGATGAATGATCATAAAAAAATGTTTTTCTTCTCAATGATGGAGAAGTTGTAAGTGGTTACCTGCGCTTGTTTCCCCCCACTACTATTTCTGCATTAAACGTTTTTCTTTGTAGGATTTTATTTATCTATTTATTTATTTATTTTATTCTTTTATATCGAGGATAATGGAATAAGCATTTATGTACTTTTTTACATCCAGTACCCTTGTGTCTGCATATTTGTGAATTCTGTCATCTGTTCCCACCGGCACACAATGGCCTACTCTTACGAAAAGCGGAAGAGAATTCAACGTGTGCGCAAGATGTTCTGAGTGCGTTCGCACTCGAGACCTCGGTTTATAGACTCATCGGAAAGACTTTGGGGGAGAACGAAGTCTGCACTGATGTTAACTCCAGAGGAAAATATCCCCCTGAACGGGAATCAAACCCGGGTCGTCAGATTGCGAGCGCAATGTTCTGACCACTAGGCTATCCCGTCCCCCCCACGGAAAAGCCTAGTGGTAGGATAATGTAGGATAATGTAGGATAATGTAGCTAGCAGGAGTACCACGTGGACCGGTGGTGTAACGCATTTATCTGTTCAACGAGAAGTCAGGGGTTTGATCCTTTTTTTTTAAAATCTGAGACTGTTCCCGATTCTAGCGATGAGACAACAAACCGAGGTACACTGTGCAACACACACTCGCACGTATCTAAATAACTCACAGCAACGGGGACTTTCCCTGGCTTCCATAAGCCAGCTTCATAGGAAAAGAAGTAAACATGTTAACAAACACAACACAAATTAAACAAACAAACAAATGAACAAAAAAAGAGCCGTTGTTCTTGTTGCGGTGCGCTCTCTCCGTGGAGAGCATCTTGAATTTCATGAAGAGAAATTAATCTGCCCTAACTATAAATAGTACACACTACACTAGACCACACAAGGCTAACTAGATTAGACTACACTACACTACAATACATTACACTACACTACACCACACTTCACTACATTACACTAAACTATGCTACACTGCACTGCACGTAACTAAAATAAACTGTGTAAGCGTGGTTAAACGTGGTTATAAAATCTTTCATGAGTAACATCAGCGGTAAAATATGAAAATATTCTATTGGTGATCAGCTGCTATGTGTATATTAGATATTAGGTAAGCGTGATTATGAATTATACAATCAGTAAAAAGTACCATGCACATTTATTTTTACAATATGAACAAAGTAGGTTATCAGGTCATGTACTCAGTGTAAATTTCGCATGAGTAATACTAATGCTAAGGTGTAGTACCTTATCTTTTGCAATTATTATGTGTTACAAATCTGATAGACTGTGTAAGCAGAATTATGAATTCATATATGGGAAGCATCCATGGCAAAAGGATGGAAGCAGCCGTGGGTCTTTAGGAGCCTGCTCAGGGTCCGGTGGAAGGTGTTGACTGAAGCACAAATAAAAGCACACTACACGAACTTGGAACAACAAGAAAACGGTAAACGTTATACTGAGGTCTGTAGGCCTTGCGCTACCAAACCAAGAGATGAAACGAAGAATGTCTTTAATTCAAGGCAAGAGTGAAAGAAAAAGAAACAGGAGAGAAGCCAACAGCTCCTCTCTTGGACAAACATCACCAAATCCAGAATCCATGAAATCAGCAGGGCCAGCAAAGACTGGAACAACTGGAGAATGGTCCTTCAGGTGTCACTGGATACAGCAGCCAACACCTGCACTCGGTGATGCTGACAAGTGAACAGGTGAACAGCATTCCTGATCAGAGGTATGACCAAGTAATAGTGCTTACCCACTGCCATGGGCGTCACCACCTTTAATATGCAAACATGGTGATGAATTCATGCTGTCAGTATTGAACAGTACAAGCAAAATTCACACTGAAGGTTTATGAAAAAGATCATTATCACGTCACGTAGTCAGTATGAGTGTAACATGTGTTTCTCAAATGATATACTGCTATTGATCATTGTCATCAATTGCAATATGTAACACCATAATACATTCTGTACGCGTAAATATGAATTCGTATAGGAGTAGAATCACTGATAAGATTTTGAAGAAAAAGTAACACAGCTGATACAATGTCATACTGTCAGCGCAAATACAAATTGATACATGAATATCATCATTGATAAAATTATGACAAATAAAACTGTAATCAGCTGCATGGTATGAGCATTATTATACATTCAAGTAAGTTGTGATATGGCATCATTTCTCTCTGTCTGTCTCTCTGCCTGTGTATTTTCCAGCTGCTTTTGCGTAAACTCAAACTAGCACAATGCTGAGGTCAACGATCCCATCTAAGAGGTCATACCTCTACGCCAAAGCAGTAGCTGTCAGAATGACATGACCCAGGCAGTGTTAACTCCCGACAGTTGGTCACCACGGCCCCATGGACCCCACAGAATCCAATGACAGGAGTCATGGCAAACTTCGAAGACTGTTGAATAACTGGTTAACTCTAGAAGCATCAGCAGTACCACAGCAAGGTCAGAATTCAGCAGCTGGATATTTCGATTCCACACAAGCTAAAACCTATTCCACCTTTCAGAAGAAAAGACCATTGTGTGCAGGCGGAAACATATAACAACATTCACAAAACTGCATGCATATGGGGACTGGTTGCAAAAAAAATAACACAAGTGCTTTTTTTCAGTATTCTCGAAACAAAATAATCCAAATAGGTAAAAAGTAGAGTAAAACATTCCAAAAGAATGTCTGCAAGGTCCTTTTACTTTTATTTTGACTGTCAACTATAGCTACGCAAGGGAATGTTTGAGGAAAATATCAAATGCCTTGAAAGCAAATCACTTCACTGAGCCTTTGTGTATCTTTTTCTTATATGCCGTTTTTGCATATGTCGTTACTATTAGTACACATTTGAACTGAAGATGACACCGTGTGTTTTGTTACTGCAGTGATATCAGGTCAACTGTTATACAGACAAACCTGGTGACAGCAATCAGCAGACAGACAATCAGCAGTGGTAGCAGAGTCATGAAGACATCCAGCCTAGAACGCAGTGTCTGTTGACATTCAGGAGGTTCCAGCCACTTGAGCAGCCTGAGATGGTGATCGTTTGGTGTCAGATTAGCTGTGGTCCAATCATGCAGATTCAAGTGCTTCAGCCAAGGAGGAATTTCACACGGGTCCAGTTTGACCAGCAGCACTGAATCGACCCCATGGCTGCAATCACTGACAGCTTCTGCAATCATAGCTGCCTCAAAATCTTTGCGAAAATGATCTTCACAGTATGCTGCAGAGAGGAAGATGATAAACTTCTCGCTCTCTTTGATAGCCTGAGAAATAGCCCGGAGCTCTGTTTCATTGGGTGGAAGGTCACGATCATGTAGGCATACACGGACACCACATTTTTCCAAGACAGTCAAGATGGCTTCAACGCTCTCCAAATCTTTTGGTACATCTGAATGTGAGAGAAACACATCAAAGTGCTTTTCTTCATGGTTCATCTTGCTTGCAATGCCTTCAGTGTTATTTTGAGACTGCAAAGATGAGTCCAGTTTTTCAACGGTAGTCACATACCCCATGGATCCATCCAGTGTCAGACGTCTGATGTGCCAGCCCACAATCTCCAGGAACAAAGCAACTCTTCGTACTGAAAACAGTATAGCTAAGCATGCTACACAGAAAACAGATATTTCAACATAATTGAAAATACTATAACAACTTCTGCAAAATCTGTGATGGTCTGAAAATCCCAGGAAGTTTTACAGATAGAAGGCTGTTTCTCACAGACGGGTCGTTCAATGACTGGAGAGCACTGGGACCTGTTCTTGAACAGATTCAGCATGTTTTGCTCACGTGGAATGACCACCAGTTTGTGTGGATGAAGAACTTCAACAAGCTCAAACTGTTTCTTTGTGGTATTGTAATAACGACGCACATACCTCATGTTGTGATAACCATAGGCCTTCTCACAGAGGCAATGAACCAGGCTGTATCGTTCTGCAGGATAGTTGGGGCGTTTCCATATAGTGAACAGTTGTAACGGGGGCAGACCAAAAGCTTCACCCTCCTTATGCCAAAACACCCAATACAGAAGCAGAGCCTTTGAGCAGCCATTAAAGTAACTTTCATGGCACAAGTCATAAAAAGATTTGGCATTGACTGAGTAGTCTGGTTCTATGTCATCTGGTGTGGAGAGGTGCCAGTAACTTGTTGTGAATCGTAGGATAGCACTTGCTGGAGCTCGGATAATTTCCTGTCTTCTTTCCATTTTGATGAGTCTAAATTCCCCCATGTGGAGGAATAAGTCTTGAAACAGACCGTTTTTTTTCCACAGCACCTTCTTGCTGGCCATCTGTTGATGTCGGTTCTTGTTCCTCCGTTTCCTGGTCTGTGCCGTGCAGCTTTTTTTTGCATCAGATAGTTTTGCAATGTTGGCCTTGAAATCATTGGCAGATATGTTCATGTACTTTGCACAGTGACACGTATAGCTCCCAAAGTCTGATTGACTAAGCAGATAGATTGTCAATGTTGCATTGATGTCATACTTACTTAGTCCACCCTCCTTCAAATTGGCGTCAGTGATGGTATTATTTGTAATGACTTCTTTGAATGACAACTGATGTCTGTGTCTATCTGTCGCTGTAATTGGTACACCGTTTTTGCGCCAGACCACTTGGTACTTTGTTGGATGAGCATTCGACAGCCAGACTTTGGTAAATGTACATGTCATTTCAACATCCTCCATGGGATATCGGTACAGCTTTGACAGAAGTAAAGGATATTCCTCTCCTTTTGTAGCAGGATGAATAAGGTTTTCTTCATACATTGTTCTATCTTCCTCGATTTCAATGACGTTACTTTCTAGCCTCCACATCATACGTTCATTAAAAGTAGTAGAGGCAAACATTACACCTCCAACTACCAAATAAGACAAGATAGCAGCAACAAGGATCAAAGAGACAACATAGGTGGTAGAACGTAGTTTCCCATAAGCCAGTATTTTGTTGTACAATTTGCACAACAGTTGAGTAACATGAATCACATATGCTTTAAACACAAGACACACAGTATTGCAAGCACAGATGGTTAAACATCCTGCCAAAACAATATCATCACGGAAACTGTTCTCATTTATCTTCAACAAGTAAGTATAGCCCACGAAGCAAGAGACGTATACCATCTGTTTGCTGGGTTCTCCACAAAAACATTTGAGCCCACAGAAACGGAAGATCAAATCCACCAAAATGATGAAAGGTTTCAAGAAGCCAAAGGCATATTCTGTTAAAAATATAGACATATCCATGATGTTAGTTCACTTCTTGTTCGGTGCTCTACCAGAAGACGTTGTTGTATCGTTCACCTATACACGCTAATACCTAACTGACCATTCAGTCCACACTGCTGCACATTGTTTTGTCTCAGCGAACACAACCAGTGGACGATGTTAAGACAGTCAGATCTGTACTACCTCTTAGAATTGGAGGAAAGGAAAGCTTTGTCTGGAAAACAGTCCATCACACATGTCTGTTCCCCATGAAAGTTGTGTGCACATAAGTTTACCTCAGGGAGCATTATGGTGACGTTTCTTTAAAATGTTGTCTCTCTACATACTAAGAGATTCCCTTCAGTCAGACAAACTGCTGTTGTCTCAGAACTAATCTTGTTGAGTCCCCGGCCCCTCATGTCATTGAAGCTGACTACCACTGACAGCACAACCTATTACACTCCTTTTGTTCTGTTTGCCTTTAGTGTGGAACACCTTTTGTTCACTATGGCTACACACACTACTCCCACATCAACTCCTGCGGTACAGTTAATGATAGGCTACACAGGGTTCACAAACTGCAGGTTTGAAATAATTGTTTGTAAAGACAGTGGACAGCATGAGTGCTGACTGATAGACTTGAACAGGCTGATGCTAGACTTCGATGATAGCGGTAGTCTTCATGACGATAGCGTCCTGCCTCTTCTGTGGAACGTCTTGAATTTCCTTTTCACCTGAAACAGCAAAGACTTTATTACAGGTAAAGGTGTTCTCATAACCGATGCTGTTCATAGGTAGGGAGGTGTCAGAGACCTCAGCTTCTCTAGGGGCCAGTACCTTGAGGGCGGCACTCATCTCCTCTCCCTCGCTGCTTTACCTTCCCTATCCCTAAAAATGGCAAGTACTCATTCACAATTGGATAATTTATACTGGAGCACAGTAGCAAAAAGAAGGAGTACTATCACCTAACTCCCAGATAACCACACTCAATGCTGCTTAACCTTAGTTACAGAGAACAAAAGCTCCGACCACTGAGCTAATTCTCCCTTTCGTTATATAAAAAGGTAAAGGGAAAGGTGTCCCATAACCTATGTGGTCATAGGGGAGTTAGGCGTCAGAGACCTCAGCTTCTTTAGAGGCCAGCATATTGAGGGTGATGCCCATCTCCTCTCCCTTGCTGCTTTACCTTCCCTGACCTTAAAGAGGGCAGGTACCCATTTACAACTGGGGGAAAACATACTAAAGGCAAGGCAGCACCCAACAACTTGGTAATCATGCTCAATGATGCATAACCTTAACTTGGAGAAAGCCAGTACTCTGACTACTGAGCTTATCCCATGGCCTTTGTTATACCACTCATGAAATACTTCTTTCTTTGGTTGTGAGTGTGCTAGGAGATGGACAATTGTCTTTATTATTAAAAAAACATCCTACACCAACTGAGATAAACAGTCTTGAATCACATAAATAATTTTTTAAAGGTTAGTGCCATATATCTATCTATCTATCTATCTATCTATCTATCTATCTATCTATCTATCTATCT
>CM054149.1:35417829-35430329 GCA_028751875.1 Rapana venosa | reverse complement strand
AGCTCCAAGAAGTGCATCACACAAAACCAGGTACATCACGATATAATGCTTCACACTTCCTAAAACCTTGTCATATTAGCTTTTCGTACAATCCCACATCCATACACTGCCCCCCCCCCCTCCCCCATCCTCCCACCCCATCCCCACCCCGACCCCTGTCCTTCAGTAAATGACTACCCGGAAGCGAACCCAGACCCCGTCCTCAGTCTAGTCTGTCTAAATGCCATGCCCACCCGCTCTTTGAAGTAGCAGACTGAAGGCATTGAAGGTACCGCAGACTTCAAAAGATAAGTTCTATAACTAAGGGTAGCTGAAACAACCCCCCCCCCCCCCCCCCCCCCCAGGAAGGCGCTATTTCCTGCTACGGGATACCTTGGAGACGAGCAGATAATGAGCGGATTTATGGTGTGTAGTCTTGCGAAAGGATGGCTGAATAGGGGAAGACTCTGTGTGTGTGTGTGTGTGTGTGTGTGTATGTGTGTGTGTGTGTGTGTGTGGGGTGTGTGTGTGTGTTGTAATAAGAGGGGGGGGTGGGGGGGGGTTAGGGGTGGGGAGTGGGGGGGGGGGGGGTCGGGGGAACAGGAATTACTAGTTCACCTTCTTCTTTGCCTTTGTCTTGACTACTTATGCGTTTACGCCCATGTACCAGCGTCTTTGATCTTTCTGCTTATTCCGTCCTTCTTTTCTGTTGCTTAATTAAGGTGGATGTGCACATGATAATGACGCTTTTCTTTTACTTGTAGTTTTCGTAATATTGTTTTTAGTGTAAGGCAGACAACATCACTGAATGGACAGGGAAGAGCTTCTCCACAACCCAGGCACTTGCACACAACCCCCGCAAATGGAGCCAGCTGGTGCAACGTTCGTCAATGCAGTGACCCCTACGACCCCGGAGGGGGTTATGGGAGCAGATGAGATGAGAGAGTGTAAGGAATAACATTTTCGTCATAGTGCTTCTGTGTGTAGTGTAGGGATTACTGTTTCTGTCATAGTTTTTCTGTGTTTTTAGTGTAGGAATATCGTTTTCGTCATAGCGTTTCTGTGTTTTAGTTTAGGGAATAAAGTTTTCGTCATAGCGTTTCTGTGTTTTAGTGTAGGGAATATCGTTTTTGTCATAGTGCTTCTGTGTTTTTAGTGTAGGGAATATCGTTTTCGTCATAGTGCTTCTGTGTTTTTAGTGTAGGGAATATCGTTTTCGTCATAGTGCTTCTGTGTTTTTAGTGTAGGGAATATCGTTTTCGTCATAGTGTTTCTGTGTTTTTTGTGTAGGGAATATTGTTTCTGTCATAGGTCTTCTGTGTTTTCAGTGTAGGGAATATCGTTTTCGTCATAGTGTTTCTGTGTTTTTAGTGTAGGGGATATCGTTTTCATCATAGTGTTTCTGCGATTTTAGTGTAGGGAATATCGTTTTCGTCATAGTGCTTTTGTGTCAGTGTTGGACATATCATTTTTGTCATTGTGTTTCGGTGTTTTTAGTATAGGGAAGTACAAGTGAAGCACTACGAAAACCTGCTGACCACAGTCAAGAAAAGGAAGCTCAGATGGTACGGACATGTGACTAGATCAGATGGGCTGTCCAAAACCATACTGCAGGGAACAGTGCAGGGGAAGAGAAGGTGAGGCAGACAGAGGAAGAAATGGGCAGACAACATCACTGAATGGACAGGGAAGAGCTTCTCCACAACCCAGGCACTTGCACACAACGCCGCAAATGGAGCCAGCTGGTGCAACGTTCGTCAATGCAGTGCCCCTACGACCCCGAGGGGGTTATGGGAGCAGATGAGTATAGGGAATATTGTTTCTGTCATAGTGCTTCTGTGTTAGTGTAGGGAATATCGTTTTCGTCATAGTGTTTCTGTGTTTTTAGTGTAGGGAATATCGTTTTCATCAGAGTGCTTCTGTGTTTTTAGTGTAGGGAATATCATTTTCGTCATAGTGCTTCTGTGTTTTTAGTGTAGGGAATATCGTTTTCGTCATAGTGTTTCTGTGTCAGTGTAGGACATATCGTTATCGTCATAGTGCTTCTGTGTTTTTTGTGTAGGGAATATCGTTTCTGTCATAGTGTTTCTGTGTTTTTAGTGTAAGGAATAACATTTTCGTCATAGTGCTTCTATGTTTTTAGTGTAGAGAGTATTGTTTCTGTCATAGTGTTTCTGTGTTTGTGTAGGGAATATCGTTTTCGTCATAGTGCTTCTGTGTTTTTAATGTAGGGAATATTGTTTCTGCATAGTGCTTCTTGGCATTTTCAGTCACGTTTGGGCTCACATGTTTCTAGTTACGGAAGCAAGTATTGTAAAAACAAAATTCGTAAAAGATGTTCTTGGTGTTTTAACTTGTTTTTATTTTGGTGTGTGTGTGACGTGTGTGAATGCATGAGTGCGAGCGCGTGTGTGTGTGTGTGTGTGTGTGTGGAGAGAAGGAGAGAGAGAGAGAGAGAAAGAGAGAGAGAGAGAGAGAGAGAGAGAGAGAGAGAGAGGAGAGAGAGAGAGAGAGAGAGAGAGAGAGAAAGTGTGTGTGTATGCATGCATGCGTGCCAGCGTGCGTGCCAGGGTGTGTGTGTATGTGTGTGTGCGCGCGCGTGTGCTTCTTTTGTTGTATTTTCTTTGTTCTGTAATTTGTCTCGTTTCTCGCAACATGCTTTGCATTTTGCAACACAACACATTCAGCTTCATAAAAGCAACGTTGCAAATGAATGACCACGCCACATACAGTTAGAGGTGAGTAGAATGCCTTTATCGTGCCTAACACGCACTGTTTGCTTTTTGTTAGTTTTTTTGTTTTTTGTTGGTTTTTTAGTCAGCAAGGTTGTACACTGGAAGCAAGATAGCCAAGTGGTTAGAGCGTTGAACTCGTGATTTATTTATTTAATTAATTAAATAATTTTATTGTATTTTATTCTTTTATATCGAGGACAATGGAATAAGCACTTATGTGCTTTTTTACATCCAGTCCCCGTGCGTATGTGGTTTTGTAAAATCTGTCATCTGTTCCCACCGGCACACAATAGCATACTCTTACGAAAAGCGGAACAGGATTTAACGTGTGCGCAAGATGTTCTGCGTGCGTTCGCACACGGGACCTCGGTTTATAGTCTCATCCGAAAGACTTTTGGGGAGAGTGGAGTCTGCACTGATGTTAACTCCAGGGAAAATATCCCATTGAACGGGAATCGAACCCGGGTCGTCAGATTACCAGCGCAATGTTCTAACCACTAGGCTATCCCGTCCCCCCATCTGACGCTACAAGAGTGGGAGTTTGAGTCCAGGCTTAGGCATCCATCCGAAGAGTTATTTTGTTTCTTTGGAGTTAAACGTTGATACTGACTCCACTCTTTTGGGTGTTCTTCATATTACAGGCCTATATCATAAACACAGACTCTCTCTAGGTATTTTTCCTCTTTATATGCTTTTGTGCCACATTAAGCTTAATTTCTTTCTCTTTTTTAATCGTCATCTTTCGTAGCTTAAGTAGGCCGCAAGAATATGAAATATTCTTGTGAATACGATGGCACTTCTAGATTCTGAAAAGTGTCTTGCTGTAAGGTACCTCCGAGAGTGAAGCTTCAATCACCGCTAGGACTTCTGACGAAGGCTCATCCAGGAGCCGAAACTCCAGTCAGGTCAGGCCAAAGGTATGGTCCTTACTATAAAATAAAAGCCTAAAATGCTGTCACTGTAAGATATTATTTCCACGAGTTTATTGTTTAAAAAAAATTGTTTTCCTTTTGAATTGAATCCATGATTAATCATTTTCCTAACGATGGAGAAGCTGTAAGTGGTTAACCGCGCTTGTCTTCTCCATAGTGTTTTCTAAAACTGAAGTCATGTGTGCAATTACGCATTTACATACAGAACACCTCTCCACATACCTTAAAACCTCAGGCGGTTTTTTGCGAAAGAATTTGCTAGCATTTGCTGATGGCAGAAAGGTGACACGAACATACCCAGCATGCATGCACGATGCTGCTGAATAGGAATGGGCTCCACCAGGTTCAACTTGACCGAGGAACACTAGTAGAATATTCAGTGCAATGTCCCAATAGCTTCTTGAAGAATTAAGAAAATGTCAGAAAACTTACTTCTATATGATTTTTTACTTGGCCTTGTAAGTGCCTGATAAATTGTTGAGGAAAAGAAATGGTAGTATTTTCAGTCAAATTTCGGCTCACATCTTTTCAGAAGCAAGCTTTGCAAATCAGAAAACATTCGTAAGAGACGTGCTCTTGGTTTTGTGCTGTTCATGTACGGTTCTTGTGTTTTCTGTGTATTGTGATTTGCTCTGGTGTCTATGTTTTGTAGATTGTCTTGTTTCTAGGAACATGTATTATTCTCAATCTCTCTCTCTCACACACACACACACACACGCACGCACGTACATACACACACACACACTCATACATGCACACACATACATGCACCGACTTATACACTCTCATACCACTCACACACACATGCACGCACACGCACACACAACGCACGAACACACACACACACACACACACACACACACACACACACACACACACACACACACACACACACACACACACACACGTAATCGTCTGATATCACTTTTTGGTGGAAGGACGTTAAACTGAAGAACACACACACACACACACACACACACAAACACACACACACACACACATCACACACACACACACACACACGCACGCACGCACGCAGCACACACACCTCCACCTGCACCCTCACCTCCTTCCCACAGACAGACAGACACAGATACACACTCACACACTATAAATGACAAGAAAAAGGTAAGGATTTTTTTGTGTTGCATGCACTCAGCACTACTACCTTTATTGAATCATCCAAAGATATCGAAGGCTAGTACACAGGATGGAAAAAGAAAACAAACAGAATCCCAACAAAACACCAGTCCAAGGACAAGACCAGAACTCTCATAGTTACTGCATGATCATTATTATCATTATTCTTATTATTATCATTTTTGTATCAAACTGTGTTCTTTCTACATCACACCTGCGCTAGGTAGGTACATACAGTCCACTACAGTCAGCTACTACTTGCTCATGCTCACACCAAGGCAGATATCAAAAAACAATAACAACAACAACAACAACTACAGTCACCTTACTGGCTTTTTTGTTTGGTTGTTGTTGTTTGGTTGGTTGGTTTTAGTTTGTGTTTTATAACGCAATTCATGATTACATACATACAGACACTGTCTCGCATCTACAACCTTATCTTCTTCTTGTTCCTTTTCAAGGTATGATGGACAGACCAACAGACACGAAGTCAGAGAAACATAGAACACATAGACAGACATACACTCATACACATGCACACAGTGAGACAGACATAGAACACATACACAGACATACACTCATACACGTACACACACAGTCAGACAGACAGAGAACACATACACAGACATACACTCATACACGTACACACACAGTCATAAAAGACACAGACAAAGGCACACACAAATAAACACACACAGACACAAAGACAGACAGATAGACAGACACACACACACACACCACCACACACACAGACACAAAGACAGACAGATAGACAGACAACACACACACACACACACACTTTCATACACATAGTGTACATAGAACCAAGTACACGTTCATTACACAGGCTTGCCTATCAAAAACAAACTAGTGCATTTCAAGAGTGCTATCTCTTCAAAATACTACTACAGTCCAAAGTTTCCACCACATCGTTTAAAGGTTACATTCGGAAGCTAGATTTACAAACCCCGAAATCAACAAAACAAAAAACCCCACTCAAACACAAACGCACCGGCACACATTAAAGCAATAACTACGACCGCCAGCTTCAAATAAACCCCACACCAAAACCCATCATTCATCCATTCTAAATCCACATAACAAATCATATCCGTGATACAGAATGATACAGAACTGAAACTTAAGATAGTGAATATTCCAGGTGAGAAGATTGAGCGTATAAAAGCAAAAAAGTATACAAGAAAAAAATCCCAACAACACACACAAAGAACAGTCAAACAACCAACCACCAAAAATAAAGAAAAAAAATTCACAAGAGTCATGATTCTTAGCTCAAGAAGGCAAAATTAGATTGAAACAAAGCAAACCCCGACAGCAAACAAACAAACAAAATCTCAGTTGGCACATAAATCTTACACAGAGAAAGGAAAAAAATGTGGTTTGACTCACACTAATTCACCAAAGCTCCACTGAATATATATGAAGGAAATCCTGAGTCGAAACTTGTGGGAAAATGGGAATATATATGTACTATATCATTGCTAGATATTTGCAAGTATTATTAAGAAGTAAGAAGTGAATCCTTGTATTAATTGCATGCATTTATTTAAAAACATATCTTGAATTGATGGAATCTGATAGTGTGTGTGTGTGTGTGTGTGTGTGTGTGTGTGTGTGTGTGTGTGTGTGTGTGTGTGTGTGTGTATGTGTGTGTGTGTGTGATTGTTATTGTTATTGCGGATACTGTTGTTGCTTAAAATAGAAATGGATATACATATCACAAAAGAAGAAAACCACAATTATAAAACATAACCGTTACATACTTGCTCTCCAGGTATATATTTTCCCAATATGCCACATGTTTTTTTTTAAAAGTCCTCTATATTCGGGGTGTTTGTCCAAAAATCTGTGCTAATCAGTCACGGCTGTTAACAAGGAAAAAATAGGTTCCAAGCACCCAACTGCCATTTTCCAAGAGTGGGAGAAAAAAACCCCAAAACCCCTCCAAAAAACGAAATCAATGTTTGCTCCAGAGTGCCAGAACAGTCTTGTGGAAGTGTCGCAGCCCATGAACTAATTCTTTAAGCAGTGATTTAAAACATCTTCAAGCTTGGTTTCTTAGGAGCTGGTGAACTTTCAAAAGCATTGTCAACCATCCCTTGAATTTAATATCGGCAAAGACTGTACATTTCTTTGTTGGCATGAAACTGAGAAAGTCTTTCAACTGATTCGTCTAAGATTTGATTAGGACAATGTATGTTCTCATCTCAAGGTTGTTTTTAACCAAGAGGGCTACGATTTTTGGACTGTAATTGATCTCATCTAATGCAAATTCGCCGTGTATATGCTTAACAGCAATTTTGATTTTGCTAATGTGAAAAGAAAAATTAATGCTCTTCTCTAAGTGAGCTTACATCACAAAAAATTCAGTTTATTCAGACAAGTATACATAAGTGCAAACTCGGAGAGAAGCACACACACACACGCACCACACCACACACCACACACACACCACACACGCACACAACACACACACACACAACACACACACACACACACACACGCAGAGGTTCATACAGGAGCACTGCTGATTCATAAACAGAGTTGGCTGATATGCCATGAGATTGAATTGAACACATCCGTTTTGACCAATCAAAAAAAAAAAAAGAAGTTCAAACCCAGCAAGATTGATGCCACACACAACAAACGACTCAGACAGCACTCATACAGACTCGCCACAGCAAACATCAATCCACAACATCATGCCTACACAAACTAACTCAGATAACTACCGACATTGCCATCAGGCGGACCTGCAAGTTTATCTGAAAACACTTCATGCTCAGAGTCCACTATAACCGAAGTAACTCTACTCCACAGACATACAGTGTCACTACAGATTCATACCCTGAACAATCCCTAATCTACACAACATGGCAAGAGGAAAAATGGGTAATTATACTTCATACATTTTAAAGAGAAAAAGCAATGGTCTCACGTGGTACAATTATGCAGCTCTTTTAAAAACTCCAAAATCCATTTTTCGTGAATAAAACGCCTACAATTGCACTCAAATGAACTACAAACTCCTTCTTTGATTTATCATGGACTTGGTATGCTCTTCTGATTACTCATAACGATGTTCAATGATACTGATGTCAAGCGCACTATAATCTTGGCCTTGTTGCCAAGTGAAACCACCACATGATTGAAAACAAAGAGATAAAAAAAATCTCCCAGAGAAGAGAATGTGTAATGATCAAATATCATAATTATGAAGAGAATATGAGTTTTATTTATGTTCGTTTTTTTTGAAGCAGCCTTTTATGTAATATCATTGATTATTGTATTTGCTATCACTTGGTAGCTTTTATTCGCTATCACTTGGTAACTTTTATTCGCTAAAACTTGGTAGCTTTTATTCGCTATCACTTGGTAGCTTTTATTCGCTATCACTTGGTAGCTTTATTCGCTATCACTTGGTAGCTTTCATTCGCTATCACTTGGTAGCTTTATTCGCTATCACTTGGTAGCTTTCATTCGCTATCACTTGGTAGCTTTTATTCGCTATCACTTGGTAGCTTTTATTCGCTATCACTTGGTAGCTTGGATGACAGCATGAATAAACACATTTACTTACACAGTTATGCTTGTTTCTCTTTTGTAGACAAACCAATGCGGTTCTTTCTTTTTCTTCTTCTTTTTTTTGCAACCTAAACAAAGTTTAATGATAAAAAAACACCACCAACCAGAAGTCCAATTCTTCAACGCAGCTATGCATCAAGTGTACATTCCCATATCATCTGCACAAATAACAATCAACAACATTTTTTTAAAAACCCGTCACGCATCATGCACATATACCACACCAAAGTTATGTCAGCTACAAACTCAACATCATTCCCAAATACTTGGCTGGGAAATGTGTTCCACACTGAACTAGAAAACACAGCTGGCAAATCCAACAAGCACCCGGGCTACAAGGATATTGAAAACAAAGAAAAGAAATGTCAACCATTTTGCTTACAGCTGCGTATATTACATTGGCAAAAAGAATTAAAGAAATGGTACTCAATTCATAAACATGGAAAACATAGTAATATTGATGTTTGGCAGAGAACTAGCTATCAAAGAAAAGAAAAGAACACAGGAGCCTGATGGAGAAGTTCCTGATGATCATTGAGTTTGTATTGTCATGAGCAGAGTAGTAGTTTTGTGTATTGTTTACTTTATGGTAAAAAACAAAAAGATCTGACAATTCTAAAATAAAAATAAAACAGACAAACAAACAAACAACAAAAACCCACAAACAAACATCTTCACTATAATAATGAGGATGCTTTCTGATAACTTTCTGGAGAAACCTTTCTCTTTATTGACTTGCTAATTCAGCATATCAGTATTGCCTTGCTGAGCTCATACCTGTAACACAACATTGTTATAATGAAATAGAAAGGCAAAATTTGCCACTGAAATCCAAGTTTAAAAAAAAGAAGAGGAGAAAAACCCAAATTTACACACACACACACACACACACACACACACACACACACACACACACACACACACACACACACACACACACACACACACACACTCAGGTGCGCTAATAAAAAAACACATTGTGAAATAGAAAGGCAAAATTTGCCACTGAAATCCAAGTTAAAAAAAAGAAGGAGAGAAAACCCCAAATTTAACACACACACACACACACACACACACACACACACACACACACACACACACACACACACACACACACACACACACACACACACACTACACACACACACACTCAGGCGCGCTAAAAAAGAAGAGAACATAATATACAATTTTGTTCCAACAAGTCCGCCCAATCAGTAAAAAGCTAATGCCAGGAAGGAACACCGAATTCGGCAGACTCTCAGAAATGAGAAACGAATGCCTGACCAAACTGACTTTCTAAATGAACACTGACGCTATCCCCAGACGATTTGTTAACAATAAAATCATCTATATTCAAAATACATAGCACACATCGTCACAGCAAAATAAAACGTCTAACTACATGGTAGGTTATTACAAGTATCAGGAATGTATCAACAAGTCAGCAACAACTAACAGTCTACAACAACGCAAAATGGTCTCAAAGAGATAAAATGAAGACAACCCCGATGAGATAGATACATAATTATTATGCTCGCCTACTTACTCTTCACAAATAGATCACACACGGAGAGGCTGCTAGGAATAAACAAGAGGCTGAAAGGTCTGCCGTTAATCATGTTCAAAAATAGACAAAATACAAGATGATAAAATCACAAGAATGGACTGTGATGGTTGTCGCCAATATCACTAGGAAAGAGTCTTGTTTCCGATGCACTTGGTCCTCAGACATCAGAACATAGACAATCGTTTGCTGGCTTGTCAGGAAAGGGAGCTAGATAGTTAACACAAAAACGATGTCAATTTGCACGAGACGTTTCATTTTTCCATAGTATCTGAGCTTCACTGATGGTGCTGTTTTGTCCTTATGTTATTTCATTTGACCGTAGCCCGACTCCCTGGTAGACAGTCTTTTTATATATGACACATTCCACAAACGAGTTTAAACGCTGTTACTGTTCTCCCTCTTGATATGTTTGTCAGCATCCTCTATGAAGCGTTGGTTACCTACATAACAGCCATCTTCCAGTCATGGTACACAGTCTTCACACTGTCCTTTGTGTCTTTTACCTGAATATAGTTCGCCTGCCTGGTCCCAACCCCTTCGTGAATGTATACTGCAAACTTAGCTACCTGTTCAAGTATCCCTTTTGATTTGTCCTTCAGTAATGTTCACGCAAACACGATTTAGCAATTCATTTCTTAATAATATTGCAGTTTATAAAATCTTGACCATGCTTTAGTTTCGATCCAATCTTGGGGGTCTTTGATAATGAAACAAAGCAAAGTCCAACAGTCATCGTTCAATACAGCTTGGTTACTTTCCATTCTGATCTTGTCCATTTTTCTAAACCCTGAGAGATTGAGCAATTTTTCAGTTCTGGCATATTAATCTTCGTTATGCCTTACTTTCTATCCAATCTTGTATATCCTTTAAGATACAAACTTGATGAATTGTGGTTGTGTTTAGAGTAGCGCGTATCCTGTGATAATTAACCAACTATCTTTCAACCGCAGTATGTACTATCTTTGTGAATAGAGTTTTGGGACCCTTACAGATTTTGCGTTTGTTTTTCAGTCGTGGTATGCAAAATCCTACATACGCTTTGCGAATCGATTGTGATCTATTCTTATGTATCCGCAAAGTAAAACCATGTTCTTGTTCTTGGCCTTTGGACAGTCTTGAGTAGTCCCTAGCTGCGATCGAGGCAATGCAATCAATAGTTGATCATAAACAATTTACCCATTTGTTTTTGATCAAAGCAATTTACCCTTTTGTTTGTGATCAAAGCAATTTACCTTTTAGCTCGTGATCAAAGCAATTCACCTTTTAGCGGATGATCAAAGCAATTCACCTTTTAGCGGGTGATCAAAGGAATTTATCTTTTAGCTCGTGATCTAAGCAATTCACCGTTTAGCTCGTGATCAAAGGAATGTATCTTTTAGCTGGTGATCAAAGCAATTTACCCTTTAACAGTGATCAAAGAAATCTTGTTCTTTTCGTTCAAGCACCTTTGTCTGTTTTTACAAGACATCATTCTGGTCAGTCTGTCAGCTGCATACATAGCAGTTTGGTTCGTTGCCGGATGCTTTGTCTCTCCGTCCATAAGACATCAGATGATCCCTGAAAGTTTTCTCCGCCAGAGTTCAGCATAGCACAGACAGTGTTTGTTCCTCTGTCAATCAGAGAATCAGAATTCAGTCGATCTGACCTAACTGTGGTCGAGACAGTCTGGAGTAAATAAATGCCAAGACTGGTTGAAACAGTCCTGGTCCAACTATCAATACTGGTTAAAAAACAAAGGTCTGTTATAACCATCACCGTTTGTCCAAATAGTAAAGTCTTTCTTTCCTAACCCTAAGCAGTGGTCTAAAATAGTCGTTTCTACTCAACAGCGTTGGTCCAATCAGTCCTGTGTCGTCACCACCGCTGGTCCAAACAGTTTGGTCTAACCCCCCAACACTGGTCCCAAACCAGCTTGTCTATGGTCAGTACCGGCCTACAATAGTCTTGTCTTAGCATCATCCCTGGAACAAGGAATAAGAAAATAAACAAGATTCAAGCGAACGTTTATCAAATAAAGAAAGGGTGAGGGGGGGGGTGGGGGGTACAAAATTCATAAATCACACTTTAATTCTTCAGACTACACAAGATAATCGGTTATATTGCACTCTTTTCAGTTTTACAACGTATACCCAAACTGTTCACCCAGTGTGTACTTACAGTCTCACAGCGATTCCCTAGCTAGTGTGATGAGCCAGGTAGAGTTATTATTTTGGCTGACTCCCTGGATGTTAAGCTGGAGAACGCCCAACGTACAAACTTCTCCACAAAGTCAGTTTCTGTACAGTTAAGAAAACACCAACCCCCAAACTCTCATCTGTAATACGTGTTTCGATCGAGACAATCGCTGAATAGAGTGTGGTAAGAAGGGGCAAACATAATTATTTGCTAGAAGAAGACGTTTTCATTTTCTGGTCTGTTACTGTGCAACTCCACCAAGAAATTACCTTTCTGTTCTTTGTCAGAGTTTTCAGTTTGACAAACACAGCCTGCAAAAATCTATTGCCATAGATCACAACTATCGATTTAATCTTTGTTATCTTT
>CM054149.1:35410329-35412829 GCA_028751875.1 Rapana venosa | reverse complement strand
TCAAAAATCCATTATCCCCAAGTGGTACGATATGTAAATAAGAAAGTCAGTAAAAGTAGAACTCTGACCCTAAAGCTAACACTCTGTTCAAAACTTGAGCGTCCCTGTAGGGATGCTGGGGGCTAGTTCAGTACAGGCTACACTCCTGTATTAGCTTGCGGGTCATGTAGTGTCTTGTGTAGAGTGCTTGTCGGGAAAAGTTCTGGTGATTTTCTCAGATTTTTTGAAGTAGGAAAAAATGCACTGTGTACTTGTTTTGGGGATTGAAGACATAAAGAAGTACTAAGTAGTCACGAGAAATTTGGAAATGGTCACCAAATGAGGATTGCTTGAGTTCCTACGTTGTTAACCCCGCGCATGCATATTGCGGTTTGGAAGCTGGCAGACAACAAAAGGACTGAGGGGATACAGTGTTTACTGAAAGATTATAAAAAATTCAAACTTACCATATTTGTGCAAAATCACAACAGTTTTGAGTCAGCGGCTAGTCTTTCACAAAAAGTGGTTTTTATTTCTGTGGATGCCTTTGTACGTGTGGTATGAATATAAGAGTTATATACGGAAAAATGGCCAAATCTGAAACAGGAGTGTTGTCATAAATACCACCCCCACTTTCTGGAAATTCTGTGCTAGAAATTTCCCTTTTTCTACTACTCCCTTTGTTTCTGCCTCTTCCCTTACCTCCCTACCCCTCCTCCACTATCTCTTGTTTATTTTTCTGCCTACCCCACCCATTCTCCTACCCCCCTTTAAAAAAAAGCAAACCTGAAATTCTATCTTACGAGCTCTATAAAGAGCTGCCCTGAAGTCAAAATGTGTTGGCTGAGGCCAGCAGGCAGACCTTCTGCAGAGTCACAAGAGCAGGAATAGACAAGCACTGCGCATTCTATCCAAAAGGGAAAGCAAAAGACGAACAAAAACTTGCTTATACTTGCTAGAGTTTAGACATGTGAACAATGCATTTGAACGAACAATAATGACGCGCAGAGAAAGCAATCATCATTAAGCAAAAGTGTGCTAATTAAATTTATGTGACGTCAGAAATGGACAGCAAATATTCAGAGGTACAGATTTTGACTTCCACCATGGCAAATGAAACCAAATCATATAAATTGTCTTTAATGATCCATGAGAAAATGACTGAATGCATATAATCATACACTGATCTCTAAAAATAGAAACCTTTAATATAAGTAAAAACAGCGAACATAATACATATGAACATTATGCTACATACACACACACCACACACACACACACCACAACACCCACACACACAGAGGTGCCTGCATGCATCATACAATAAACCCCCTTTCCCAACACACCCCTTTAACACTAGATAACGTGGCAAAGCTGCACGACAAGATAACTCCCCTCCCCACCACCACGGTTTAACTGTATGGACGATACTGGGAACAAATCGTACTGGGAACAAATCAGTTCTTCTACCGAGTCTCCCTTTCTCCTTTTCTCCTGTCTACTGCAATGATACCACTGGGTGCGCTACACACCCAGGTTTTCAAAATAGCAGCCAATCAGGAGACGTGGCAAAACGGTCTGGGTGAAATGACAGAGTGCGGTGTGAATGCCGGTACAATTACAAAGCTGTTCTCCATGTCCTAGCTGGTGTTCCCACAGGGTGAGGCTGAAAATAGGCTGTGGCTTGATGTCCTTCCCCCTGCTGTGCTGGTGTGAGCAGCTAGTTTGTATCGTGTTACTTATTGACAGTATTATTTTTTTTTGTTCCTTGGATGGAGATCTGAGGTTTACCAATAGTGAGAGTTTTGCAATGGTGACCATTTATGCCCATCATTAAGGTAGTCACATTCTGACTTTGGATATGATGTCTAAATATGACACCAGTGTGAATGCGCTTTTTTATACATTTTTTGCTATCCATTGTTATCGGCACAACTGGCTTACCCTTCTGACAGGCAGATGGGCTTGAACATGTGTATAATGTGTTCCGCAAGTATTCGCGTATGCATAGTATATAACCTCATCCAAAGGACTTTTGGGGGACTGCAGTCAGTACTGATGTTACCTCCAGTAGAAAAAAACATCACCTTCAAAGGGCGTCTAAGTGGTGGTTCAAATCTGGGCTTGATCCCAGGCCGTCAAATTGTAAGCGCAATGCTCTTACCAGTCTGATATCACGCCACTCCCATTTCACAGAATATACATTATATCAAGCTGTGAAATGCGGGTGTGTCTGTTACTGGACGACAGTATTTTAGTGATTACTTGGTGATCTTAGCATATTTCTTTGTATTGCATGCCACTTTTAGCAATGTGTTGTCAGGAAATCAAATATGATAGTATCCATCTCTACACAATCTTCCTAATCTAAATAAACATATCAGAGATCGTATCATAATCACATATCTGACATGTTAGTAGAATCTAACAGAATTAGAATGAGTTATAACAAAAACGAACTCCCCCCAAAAGGAACACTAGTTACATCTGCTCCACAACTGAAGGCCTTTCCTGGCATAAT
>CM054149.1:35392829-35402829 GCA_028751875.1 Rapana venosa | reverse complement strand
CTAGTGCGCTGGTCTAGGATCTTTGCATACATTTTCCCTACATGGCTGAGGAGTGATATGCCTCTGTAGTTACTGCAGTCTTTGTTGCTGCCCTTCTTCTTCCAAATTGGCACTACTGTTGCATTCTGCCAGTCCTCTGGTACTTTCCTCTCCTCCCAAGCTTTTTTGAAGATGGTGGTGAGCCACATTATACCTGTTTCCCCACATGCATGGATGGCTTCAGTTGTTATGCCATCGTCACCTGCTGCTTTCCCTTTAGGGTTGGTCTTCACTGCTCTTCTGACTTCACTCTCCAAGATGGTAGGTTCTGAGTGGTCTGGGTAGTTGGGGGTGAACTGGAACTGGGTGTTATGTGCCTGTTGTCCTGCAGGGTTGAGCAGTTTCTTGAAGTACTCTTTCCATCTTTTCACTATCTCTTCTTCGTCATTAAGGCCTTGTCCTTTTGCATCGTTGATTACAGCGGTGGGGTCAAAGGGTTCGTCTCGCATTCTCATTGCTTTCACACTCTTGTAGAGCTCTCTTGTGGAGGTTTTGCACTTTTCACTTAGCTCTTCTCCATATTTCTCCATGAATTTTCCTTTGCTGTTCTGACTATTTTCTTGGTGTGTCTTCGTGCAATTCTGTACCTGATGTAGTCCTCTTCTTTCTTTGATTTAATCCAGGTCTTGTAAAGACTCTTCTTCTCTCTGATTGCTTCTTTCACTTCTTTGTTCCACCAAGCTGTTGCATTTCGGTATTTTCCTCTAGTCTTCTTTACACCACATGCTTCTTTCAAAGAGTCCTGCACAGCGGTTTTAAAAGTGTGCCAGGTTTGCTCTGCATCCAGTGATGTGGTGTCAACAGAGTCCAACTTCTCTCTTACAGTGTGCTCTATCTGAAACTTGACCTCCTCGTCTGCAGCTTGTGCATATTCAGTCTTTCAGCTGCTTTTTTCTGTTGGTGGTCCTCCTCTTTTCTTGGTGGTTAGCGTTGTGATGACTGGCCTGTGGTCTGTGTCCAGGCCAGCGTTTGGGATAGCTCTTGAATCTGCAACTTTGTTCCGTATGCTGGATCTTGTTAACACAAAGTCGATTTGGGACGAGACGTTTATGTCATTCCATTTGTACCAGGTATAAATCTGAGTAGCTCGATGTTGGAAGAAGGTGCTGGTGATTATCAGGTCATACTCCGCGCATAGTTCCAGTACCAGGTTGCCGTTGTAGTTGCATGGTGTTCTGCGGTCACTGTGTGGACCAAGATGTTTTGTCCATGGAGCTCTTCTCTCCCCTATCCGGCCGTTGAAGTCTCCCATGACATATAGATCTTCTTTGTCAGGGATACGGTTGATAACATCAGAGAGCTTTTCGAAGAACGAGTCCTTAACCTCATCTGAGTAGGAGTCATTGCAAGGTGCATAAACCTGTATGTAGTTAATAATTCTGTCGCCCTTTCTAATGCTGATTTTAGTGATTCTTTCTGAAACATGCTCCGTACTCACTAGGCTCTTTGCCATATCTGGGTGTATGATGAAACCTACACCATGTGTTGCTCTCTGCTCTTTGCTCACTCCACTCCAAACCAGAACGAAGTTTGAGTGTATTTCCTTTGTACCTGTTCCTTTCAGTGGGGGGCTCGAACCTCGGTTTATCAGATAACGAGCATCATGCTCTAACCACTCGCTAACCCCCACCTTTTGATGCTTTTCGTAAAAGTAGGCCATTGTGTGCCGGTGGGAACATATGACAGGATTTACCAAACCGCAAACACACGGGGACTGGATATAAAAAAGCACATGACTGCTTATTCCATTATCCTCGATATAAAAGGATAAATAAATAGATACTGTTGATGATAATGGCGACAAGAAGAAATAAGACGAAGACAGAAGACGAAACAGTTGGTATAAAGTATCCATGGCTGAATCAAAGGACAACTTACAAGGTTTGGGGTTTTTTGTTTTGTTTTTCCCTACTCGTTTTATGGGGGATAGACGTCTTGTTCCAAATTCAGCATTGATGCAGACATACTAGATATAGAGTCATTAGTTGTTGATTTTTAAAAAAAAATCTTGACATACACTCAGGCATAAGACAAAGCACACATATATAGATGGAAACAAACATACCCTGCATCCACTCCACAAAGGAATATGTGTGGTTGCCACACCATAGCGGTAGAACACCCCTTCCTCCCACCCAAAAAACCCCCCAAACAAAAACAAAACAAACCCAAAACAAACAAAAACAACAAAAAATCCCCCCCCAAAAAAAACCCAACAACAACCCCACAACACACCAAACAACCAAACAAACCACCCAACCCAAAACAAAACCCATAATTATGTTTAAAAACATCAACAAAAAATGGCTTGAACATGTGGTTTCAACATTTATTTCCGGTGGCTGCTTGCAGCTTTTACCAAGCAATGAAGTCATCTCAGAGAGATTACAGAGAGAGACAATGACAAGAGAGAGAGAGTGAAGAGAAGACAGACAGACAGACAGATAGACAGACAGACAGACAGAGAGAGAGAGAGAGAGAGAGAGAGAGAGAGAGAGAGAGAGAGAGAGAGAGAGAGGAGAGAGAGAGAGAGAGAGAGAGAGAGAGAGAGAGAATCGAGTCACCTGCTAAAGCACACAGCAGCACGTCAGTTTATGTTACAGACTGCAATGTGGAAAAACAAAAGTTGGAAGGACAATCAGTGCCAGCATTCAGGTGAAGAGAGAGAGAGAGAGATCAAACTGACGGGAGCAGAGATGCATCAAGTGAGACGAATGGAGACACAGGAGCCAGACAGACTGGTAAGGGAAGGGAGGGGGGTGGGGGGAGAGAGGGGAGGGGGGGGAGGCAGGGGAGATGGAGAGGAAGTGGGTGTGTACACTCCAGAAGAGAAGACCTCTATCTTTGACCTCATACCTCGTCGTCTGCTCGACCAAGACTATTGATTATCTGTCATACAGGCCTCACATGATTATTATGTGATTTTGATAATCCCTTAAAGCATGTTGTACAGTTGCGGAACCTTTGGACCTACTTTATGGAGAATCTTGGTGATTTTGCTGCTGCAGTTTTGCTTGTAGGGGTCTCATGACTCTGTTGTGCTTTATTTGTACTTTTTTTGTTTTTAGCTAAGAGACATAAAATACTCACTGGCATTTTTTTGGGGGGTGGTGTTGTGTATGCTCTTTTCTGTGTGTGATTTTGAGAATTCTTAAATCCTGACGTTTGTATGAATATTTGTAATCATACTTCCATTGAAAGGTGACGCCATTTAGATCCAGGTCAGGTTCCCATCCTATAATGTCTAGCGTGATGTTGTTGCTTGTGCATAGCATCATCAGCTCTCCTCCCCGCTTCACATTTTGACATGTCTGAGTCGTTGACTGGATCAGGCGATGATGATCTTGACCATGACAACGACATGAAGAAGAAGAAAGAAGAAGAAGAAGAAGAAGAAGAAGAAGAAGAAGAAGAAGAAGAAGAAGAAGAAAGAAAGAAAAAAAGAAAATATGAACTGTGTCCCACAGTTCTGCTTAAGGGACAAGCTACAGGACCTGGTATGTTTCTTTCTTTCTTTTGATTTTTCTCTTTTAATGAGGTGGAGGTGGTTTTGCTCCGAAATCGGCACTGACGCAAACAGGCCAGATGTAGAGCTGCTCATCGTGGATAACTCTTCTCCTCACTCATCTACGCACACGATCAAACAGTTCCATGAAGATGTCTAGCAGATCATAGAAATTGATATAGACTCAGTACCCCACCACCGCAGACAACAACCGCTGCCTCAAATGTGCATTCAACACTTTGAAAACAGAGGTCCATGTCCATAAACCAGACTTGAACCTGAGACTGTTGCTGTATTTGTTATTGGGCCTTTCCCACCTTAACACACACTAGGGATTCACCTAGAATATGCAATCTCATCTGACTCATCCGACAGTGAATTACTTTGAGATTGTTAAGAACACACAGGGTGAAGAATGTGTGTGTGTGCAGGGTTGTTATTCAAGTACCTTGCCACACAGACAGCCATTTTCTGAGGTCAGAGGATGTGATATTCTTTAATGGAGAGTAAAGGTTGCTATACTAAGAGCCTGTCATGGCTGAAGACAATCTCAACATACCATTTCAAAGCATAAGATTATTTCAGTGAAGGCTTTGACACTCTGCTTGCATCAGGAACTATCAAAGCTTTCGTCTCAACTTTAAGCTCGTGGTTGCATACACTGCTTCCGTGTATCATAACCATGGTTTTTTTCTGAACAAACATCGCTTTAAACCAAAGCTTTTGGACCATAACAAGAACTTAAAATTTCAACTTTTACCTCCAAGGGATGCACACAGCCTGCAACAAAGAAAATACTGAGTCAGCAAGAGAAAGAAAAACAAAAGACTGACACATGTACGGACAAGCAACAGTTACCTGAAGTACTTCATCAAACTAGGTAGAATGTTGTTGGCACGTGTCGGTGAGAACAGTATGGAAGGGGGGGTGGGGGTGACGACCATTGTAGGAGGTGTGCTTAGCAGATACCCTCAGTAAAACTGGAGACATTTATGAGGAAACAAGTACGTGGACTGAAACCATTGAAAATACAGGAGCCAGGGAAATGTGGGGGGGAGCGAGAGGAGGAGGAGAGGAGAGAGAGAGAGAGAGAGAGAGAGAGAGAGAGAGAGAGAGAGAGAGAGAGAGAGATTCTTTTAATCGAGGATAATGGAATAAGCACTCATGTGTTTTTTTACATACATCCGAGGTATGCGGTTTTGTAAATTGTCATCTGTTTTCACGCAACAATGGCACCTTACGAAAAGCGGAACAGGATTTAACGTGTGCGCAAGATGTTCGCTTGCGTTCGAAACGGGGCCTCGGTTATAGTCTCATCGAAGACTTGACAGAGAGAGAAAGAGAAAGAGAGAGAGAGAGAGAGAGAGAGAGAGAGAGAGAAGAGAGAGAGAGAGAGAGAGAGAGAGAGAGAGAGAAAGAGAGAGAGAGAGAGAGAGAGAGAGAGAGAGAGAGAGCAGAGAGAGAGAAGGAGAAGATTTTTTTTCTTAGAGAAGCATATACCCCTTCCTGTTATTGTCTGCGTCCTTGAGTCATTGTTTTCCTGTCCACAGGCCTTACATAGACGTAGTCATTCACTGATCGAATAAAAAAAAACGGTTATAGGTTCAGTCTTTATTCATTAATCTTAGCTGATTTATACTGTTTTGTCTAAAATTATTGAATATTCAACTTTTGTCATAGTTTTTTAGTTAGAATTCATAATAAGATCTAATTTGTGTGTTGGGTTTCATGATTTTTGTAAGTGATGAGAAAGAGAAGGATTTGATAGAGAGAGAGGAGAGGAGAGAGAGAGAGAGATAGAGAGGAGGAGAGAGAGAGAGAGAAGAGAGAGAGAGCGAGAGAGACAGAGAGAGATTTTTTTCTTAGAGAAGCCATCATACTTTCTTCCTGTGTATTGTCTGTAGTCCTTGAGTCCATTGATTTCCTGTCACACAGGCCTTACATAGACGTATGTCATTTCACTGATCGAAATAAAAATAATACTGTGTTATAGGGTTGTCCAGTCTTTATTCATTAATCATTATGCTGATTTGTTACGTGTTTTTGGTCTAAAATGATTCTGAATATTTCAAAATTTTCTGTCATAGTTTTTCTTTTAGTTAGGATATTTCATTAATTAAGATTCCTACTATTCTTGTCCGTGTTGGTCTTCATGATTCATTTTGTAAGTGATTTTGAGAATTAAAAATGGTATTTGTATCCAGAGAGAGAGAGAGAGAGAGAGAGAGAGAGAGAGAGAGAGAGAGAGAGAGAGAGAGAGAGAGGGAGGAGACAGAAACTAGAGACAGAAAAGATAAGGACAGACAAGACAAAAAGACAGAGAGACAGAAAGAGAGAAGAGGACAGACAGACAGAGAGAGGAGAGAGACAGAGACAGACAGAAAGAACAGAGGAGACGACAGACAGAGAACAGAACAGAGCAGACAGACAGAGACAGAAGACAGAAGGAGACAGAAACAACAGACAGAACACAGACAACAGAAGACAGACAGGAGAAGCAGACAGACAAGAGAACAGAAAGAGAGGAGACAGGACACAGAAACAGAAACAGCAACAAATAAGACAGAAAGCAGAACGCCAGACAGAACAGACAGAGTGAGGCGTACGAGCGCACTAGAGTGAGAACAGAGCAAATTATCATGAAGGCGACAGCAGAACGAGAGGATGTGGCTTTACCGCTACTTGCGTGTGAGGAACTTTGAGGCAGACAGAATCTTTAGGAATTCTCTATCTTTTCTGTTGGTTGAACGGGATGCGAGAGACCAATTGTGGAACAGCAGGTCTGTGTAGGATGGGGGCAGAGATGAGCAGGGAGGAGGGGAGAGGGAGGGTGTGGGGTGGTGACTGGGTGATCATACCCCAGGATGGAGGAGGGCCTACATTCTTGCCCTCACACACTAAAGGGCTGTCTGATGTGGCAAAGTCATTGATTTTGTGTCATAGAGGCATGACAGACGCAGGCCCGTAGACGTAGATATAGATACACACAGAGACACAGAAGATACACAACACACACAGAGACAGACACACGCATACACACGAAACCACGCATACACAACACACAGAGCTACAGACATACACAATCACACATACATACACGCAGACACTCGCACACAGACACTCACACACAGCTACAGACATACACATACATATATACACACAGAGACTCAAAACACAGACACTCACACACAGATACAGACACACACACACGTACACATATACACACAGACACTCAAACACAGATACAGACACACACACACCTACATATATGCACACAGACACTCACACACAGACACTCACAAACACACATACATATATACACACAGAGACTCAGACACACAGAAACACAGACACAGGTACGCAGAGACGACAGACAGACAGACAGACAGACAGACAGAAGATAGATAGACAAAAAGACACACACACATACACGCACCCACCCACACACATACATACACACACATACACACATACATACACACACATACACACACACATACACACACACATACACATCACAATAACACACATACCACTAAAACGAAACGTTACGAACACTTACACAACCACACCATCATCAACACATGATAGTGTCTAGCGACAGCACTATCGATGAACGATCAAACCGACCGTACAGAAAATTATGCACCACGAAAAATACCAACCAATACAAAATCCCTGCAAAATCTTAAATAAAACACACTCATAGCAAAGAAATACAGCAGACCAATACAAAACACATACAACAAACACATAAGAAAAACAACTTAGAGAAAATGTCGGTCCTTCTCAAGTCCGATTGTCTTCAATGCAGCACCGAACTTTCTCCAAAAAAAGATCTCTCAGTCTGGAGTTATTATTGTATGTGGTTTATCCAGGAAAAAGTTTGCTTAATTATTTTCAAAATACCCGCACAATACCACACTCCCCAATCACAAGACGTTATCTTCTTTAAAAAAACATGTCGTACTACAAGTCTAGTCATGATAAAGCATATCAATATTTCAAAGCATAACCACATTTTTATATAGACCTTTGGGGACGGGATAGCTCAGTGGTCGGAGCACTCGCTTTCCCCCAGCCAAGTTAAGCAGCGTCGAGCGTGGTTACCAGTTGGATGGGTGACCGTTTGCGCGCCTTAGCTTCAGTACAGTTCCCCCAGTTCCCCCAGCTGTAAATGGGTACCTGCCCTCTTTAGGGTCAGGGAAGGTAAGGCATCGAGGGAGAGGAGATGGGCGCCGCCCTCAATATGCTGGCCCTAGAGAAGTGAGGTCTCTGACGCCTCGCTCCCCTACGACCGTATAGGTTATGGGACACCTTTACCTCTTTTTTTTTTTACATAGCTTACATCCAGTCCAATCCAATCCTGTTGTTGATAGCCCCGCCGACCACAGAGGCCATATCAGGGCTGTCACCCTAGGTGAGTTATGAAAAATGAACATGTCGAGCATGCACTAAGCTATTTGCTTGTTATCGCTCTCAATATTGTGTATGTATATTGTTCATATTTTCGGGGGAAAAAGTTTCTTTAAACCAAATGAACATACCGTGGTATCCCATTGAATGATAATTACGGTACACCCAAGCTGTGCTTGCCCTAAAAGCAGTGGGTTTAATGCAATTTTTTTTCTCAAAAAAGAGCCATTTTCTAAATTACAACAGTCAGAATTGACAAACAAGTATGATAGTTCAACATCTACATCTGGCGGTAGTATGCAAGCTCTCTAACAAAATAATTACACAACCATCACGACCAAACATATATGACCGACAAACAAATAAACACACAGAGTCCATTCAGTTATCTAACAAAGCTCAGTGGTACGTCTTTTGGCATGAGTAAGAGCAGACAAGAAAAAACAAATAATCGACCAGCAGTGGCGGGGGGAGGGGGGTATAGGGCGCTGGGTGCGGCGTGTGTTGAGTAAAAAACCTAACGATTTATCAGGGTAACAGAGCGTGGGCTGAAACAAATCGAGATCCCAGAGCCAGTGAGATAGACAGAGAGACAGAGAGTGAGAGAGAGAGAGAGAGTGAGAGAGTGAGAGAGAGGAGCCGGAGAGGTGAACAGAGTGAGAAAGAGAGTGAGAGAGATGGACAGAGAGAGAGAGTGATGAGAGAAGAGAGAGAGAGAGAGAGAGAGAGGAGAGAGAGAGAGAGTGAGAGAGAGACAGAAAGAGAAGAGCCGGAGAGAGGAAGAGAGAGGAGAAGAGAGAGAGAGAGAGAGAGAGAGAGAGGAGAAGAGAGAGAGAGAGAGAGAGAGAGAGAGAGAGAGTGAGAGAGAGACAGAGAAGTGCCGGAGAGATGGACAGAGAGGAGAAGAGAGGAGAGAGAGAGAGAGAGAGAGAAGAGAGAGAGAGAGAGAGAGAGAGAGTGAGAGAGAGAGTGAGAGAGAGACAGAGAAGTGCCGGAGAGATGGACAGAGAGTGAGAGAGAGAGATGGACACAGAGAGAGAGAAGAGCCGGAGAAATGGACAGACAGACAGAGAGAGAGAGAGAGAGAGAGAGAGAGAGAGAGAGAGAGAGAGAGATGGAGAGAGAGAGTGAGAGAGTGAGTAAGAAGGAGAGAGAGGAGCCGAAGAGATGGACAGAGAGGGAGAGAGAGAGAGAGAGAGAGAGAGAGAGAGAGAGAGAGAGAGAGAGAGAGAGAGAGAGAAAAGAAAGTGAGAGAGAGAGAGTGAGACAGAGAGGAGCTGGAGAGACGGACGGAGAGAGAGAGAGAGAGAGAGAGAGAGAGAGAAGAGAGAGAGAGAGAGAGAGAGAGAGAGAGGAGCCGGAGAGATGGAGGGAGAGAAAGAGAGTGTGTGTATGTGTGTGTGTGTGTATGTGTGTATTTGTGTGTGTGTATGTGTGTATTGTGTGTGTGTATGTGTGTGTGTGTTAGAGAGTACACTTCAGAATGAAGTACCAATAGTCTGGTACCTAAACCACCCACCCAACTGTCTGCTGTGACTGGCTATAGATTTTCTGTCATACAGCCTCCTAGTATATTATGTGATTTTCTTTGAAGTCAGAGTATGGCTACCGATGCGGGTGAGTAGCCTAGTGGTCAGAGCATTGTGCTCGTGCTCTAACGGCCCAGGTTTGAACCACCATAGAGGAACCCGTTCATCGGGATTTTTTTCTCCTGGAGTTAAAATCAATACAGAATCCATTTCCTTAAAAGTCTTTTGGATGATAATCCAAATCGAAGTCCCGTATGAGAACGCACGAGGAACATTTTGTGTACACGTAAAACGCTTTTTAAAAAACAGTAGTTATCAGTGTATTCCTACTATTTTTCATATTAACACAAACACAAATACAATAGTTACCAATGGTTGTTTTTTGCAGTTAGCTTGGTTCTTGCACAAAATGTTTTGAGATCAGGAAAAAGAAATGGATGAAATGTCCATCATGCCTTTAAGACAGATGTTCAAGGCAATGTTCACAATCAGACCTAACAACGCATTTCTC
>CM054149.1:35375329-35387829 GCA_028751875.1 Rapana venosa | reverse complement strand
GTGTGTGTATGTGTGAATTCTAAGCAAAGTGTCTAAGCAAACTCAGGGCCAATATTCTCTTCGTCAACTAGTAAATCAGACATTCAACCTTTATTATCATTATCATCATTTCTCTTCCTTTCTCCTGAGTTCCCTGAGGGGTAGAGTGGTTGGGGCACTACGCTGAATCATTAAGGCTGTGTGTCTTAGTTAAAGTTGAAGCTGGCACAGCCTTTCCCTGTCCAAGTACAGGGTCATGCTGGGTATGCCTAGTGGTTAGAACATTGCGCTCGCAATCTGACGACCCGGGTTCGATTCCAGTTCATGGGGATATTTTCCCCTGGAATTAACATCAGTGCAGACTCCAATCCCCCCAAAAGTCCTTCGGACGAGACTATAAACCGAGGCCCCGTGTGCGAACGCACGCAGAACATCTTGGCCACACGTTCAATCTTGTTCCGCTTTTCGAAAGAGTAGGCCATTGTGTGCCGGTGGGAACAGATGACAAAATTTACAAAACCCCATACACACGAGGACTGGATGTAAAAAAAGCACATGAATGCTTATTCCATTATCCTCGATTAAAAAAAAATTAGCAACCCATCCAACACTGACATGATTGACAGGATCTTCAAAGTACATATTTGATCTTCTGCATGCTCACAAACACCAAGGAAATGAAGACACTGGCAGGTCTGGGATTTGAACTGATCCAGCAGATCGTCACAATCCCTACCCTTAATTCACCTGAGGCTGCGACAGAGGATTCCAACTCACGACTTGATAGGCCAAGAGGGATAAAAGTCCAACACTCCACCCACTCTGCTGTCTGTTTCTGTCTGTGTAAGTATCTGAGTGTTTTTCGTCTCTCTCGGTCTTTGTCTGTCTGTCTGTGTAACTGAGTACAAGGCAGTGTCTTTGAGAATGAAGACCAGCATTGTCATACAAAACCTTTGCTTCATATAGCACCCGGAACGCTTCAATCTTTATCATCTTTATCCCTACACTCTTCACGTTTTACCTCACCATCTCTTTATTTTGCCGTCTGTCTTTCACATTTTCAGAGACCTTCCAAAACTAGTCATCATCATCATCAGCATCAGCATCATCATCATCATCATCATCATCATCATTTTCATTATCATAATCCTCCTCCTCCTCCTCACTCATCATCATCATCATCAGCAGCATCAGCAGCAGCAGCAGCAGCAGCAGCAGCAGCAGCAGCAGCAGCAGCAGCAGCAGCAGCAGCAGCCTTATCATCATCAGTAGCAGCAGCAGCAACAGCAGCAGCGGCGGCAGCTGCAGCAGCAGTAGTAGCATCAGAAGCATCAGCAGAAAGAACAGCAGCAGTAGCATCATATTATCATCAATTTTGTTTGTACATATAGAACTTTAAAAAATAAGTGTCTAAATCCCCTAGAAGTATTTCAACATGAAACAAACTAGAAGAAGAAAAACCACAAGACGTCCCTTTTATGTCACATCCAAACGACCTGCATCTGACTGTCGCCAGAATAAACAAATATCAACTCCGAGAAGAAAACAAATCCCCCAAAGCTTACATCCAGCTCCGTACAGACTCAAACCCTGTCCCCCAGATTCTTCACA
This sequence comes from Rapana venosa, assembly GCA_028751875.1. Classification (NCBI taxonomy): domain Eukaryota; kingdom Metazoa; phylum Mollusca; class Gastropoda; order Neogastropoda; family Muricidae; genus Rapana; species Rapana venosa. The sequence goes on along the minus strand of CM054149.1, from coordinate 35,386,239 downwards.
TCACGGATTCGACACATTTATTTATTTATTTATTTATTTATTTATACCACTTTAAGTCACGAGATTTCTCTGCGTGAAATTCGGGCTGCTCTCCCCGGGGAGAGCACGTCGCCACAAGAGCAGCGCCACCCTTTTTGTTGTTGTTGTTGTTGTTGTTGGTCTGCAACTGTATTTCTTTCCCTATCAGAGTGGCTTTTTTCTAAGAATTTTGCCAGGGACAACTCTCTTGTTGCCGTGGGTTCTTTTTCGTGCGCTGCATAATTTTCTGTAACACACGGGACCTCGGTTTATCGTCTCATCCGAAAGACTAGCGCCCAGACCACCACTCATGGTCTAATGGATGGGGGAAAAGTTTCGGGCCCAGACGGGATACGAACCCGGACTTTTCGCTTTCTAGACAGGCGCGTTACCTCTAGACCACCGATCCACATTAACCACTAAACCACAGCACCCCCTTCCCACGTATGCTTTGGGAATGTCATTTCCTCTGCAAATGAAACTCTCCTCTATTTTATGTGGATAAGCCTCTGAGTGTTATTGGAAATCATCAAAACTCTTATGTATAATTGATTGCGCCGTTTAAAAAAAATAAACGAACAATATCATTCTCTGTTGTGTTTTCCACTCTCTCTCTCCCCCCTCCTATCTCTCTAGACCTCCCCTCCTCCCTTCCTCTGTTTAAGCATAGCTAGCCCTAGTAACGTTCAGCTTCCTTCTATTGTGTTTTTGAAACGGGAAACAGTGCGTTTAGAGGTCGGTCTGGATGCTATAAAAGTCTTAAAATGTACATGGGAAAACCCAGTAAAGCAAGCGAGGTAAGAAAGACATACAAACGTAGCGTACACACACGCATGCACACACACAAGTACGCACGCACGCACGCACGCACGCACGCACGCACACATACACCATTGTGTGCCTGTGGGAATAGATGACAAAATTTACAAAAATGCATACACACAGTGACTGGATGAAAAAAGCACACGCGCTTTGATTTGTTTTGTTGCGAGATATAGCGCTATATGAATTTCATGTATTATCATTATCCTCAAAATAACAGAAAAGGAAAGAACACACACACACACACACACACACACACACACAACACACACACACACACACACACAACACACACACACTCACAAACACACACGCACGCACGCACGTACGCACACAAACACACACTTTATACACATACTTCGAAAAGTCACTAGATATCGAAGTGACACACAGCAGACATGACATGATATGATGGTGTGAGTGGTGGTAGACTGGGTCAGGCTCTGCTGAATCTCTAAGCCGAAAGTGAATTCCAGCCTCGTGAGCCAGTGGGCATAAAAGATAACGATACGAGCACGTTTGGCTAGGTAAGAGGATCAGTGACCGTCAAAAATATACAACTTTTTCTATTTGGACATTTTCTTATGTTTTTTCTCCTTTGTTTATTGTTTGTTTCTCTCTCCTCTCTCTCTCTCTCTCTCTCTCTCTCTCTCTCTCTCTCTCTCTCTCTCTCTCTTTTTCTCTCTCCCCTTTTATCTCTGTCTGTCTGTCTCAAAAATATTCTTTTTTTTTGGACTTTTTCCTTATGTTTATTCTTTACTTCTCTCTTTTCTCCCTTTCTGCTTTTGGCTTCTCTCTTTTGTTTACCTCGTCTGTCTTACTGTTGCTCAAAAATATTCTTTTTTTTTTTGGGAAATTTCCTTATCTTTTTTTCTTTTCTCTTTTTTCCTCGTTTTTTCTCTTGTTCTGTCTTACTGCGTCTCAAAAATCTTTTTAAATTTGGATCTTTTTTTTTTAGAGTTATTTTTTTTTGTCTTTCGTTTATTTGTTTCTTGGCCCTCTGTTATTTTCCTTTTTATTTTTTTCTTTCTTTCTTCCTGCGTCTTTCCCTGTCTGTTTGTCAGTTTTGATCCTTCTTTTTGGGGGAGCTTTTTCTTTTTTGTCAAAAAACAGGAAATAGGGCTTTGTTGAAAAGGTTTTCTTTTTGACAAAAATCTGCGATGCAAAACATTTCTAAGGCTTGCTTTTTTGTTTAGAAAAATAACTGAAAAGTATCCCCAAAATGTTCCCCCACAAGTTTTTTTTTTTTTTTTTTTACCCCTTTTCCCTCATATCTGTCGCCATTATCTTTTTTATATAAAAAAGCAGAACATTTTTTTCAGCTTTCCAAATATCCATTTTTGTTACGTGCCCCACTAATAGAACGATTTTGAGCAAAGCTCTCATCGTAAAAGAAAGACAAAGACAAGAAAGCAAAAACAAACAAATAACCAAAAACCTTCTTGCAGACGAGCGCACAAACACAATTCCCAGATCTGATGATTTTCAGCAAATTATCTCCCTTTTTATGTAAATATTCCGCGGCTGAATACAAGCTGTCGTCTGCCATTTTCCTGCATTATGGATCGCACGACAGAAAAACCGGAAATGACGACATTAGCCGCAGTGTGATCACGCCATACTGAGATTTCCCTTCTCTGAACAGACGTGTATGTACACGGTCTAAAGATGGTCGTTTTGTTTTATAGCATGTTCCTGATTCGACATATGTACTGATTTACATAAATGCGTTGACTGGATATTCCTGTGCTTTCTTTCGTAGTAGAATTAATACACAAGAGATCGAAAATTCTTCAATCGTACTTCGACTTAAAAAGGACCTACATTAGAAATAGACACTCAATGGTATATTTGCGTTCTTCAAGCTGTGTTTGTTGTAAATATGTCCATGCACGCACTTCACACACACACACACACACAAACGCACGTGCGCGCGCACACACACACACAAACGCACGTGCTCACACACAAATGCATGCACACACACACACACACGCACGCATGTACGCACGCACGCAATCACACACACACAGCGACTAGGAGAAGTAAAGAGGTGGCACCGAACTATGGCAACAGCTCTTTCTTGAGCAGGAGAAATGGCCTGAATATCTCTCAGAGAAATCTGCCGAGACTAGAAATTTAATCTACTCCATTTCACTCTAAGACCACATTATTCTTTATGATACAGCGCTTGTGCTCTAACAGCTTTTCAGATTTTAGAAACCCCCCACACTTTTTGCATTATGTTGTATTATATTGCATTGTATTCCACTGTATAGCATTACATTGTGTTGTATTGTTGTGTAATGTATTGTATGGTATTGTAGTGTTTTGTACCGTGTTGTGTAGGAGTGTATGTTTTAGTGTTGCTTTATAGCAGATTATCTTCTACCGTCATTAAATTGTATTTTAAGTTATCATAGCGTATCATGTTGGATTGTACCTTTTTGTATTGTTTTGTATTGTATTGTATCGTGTCGTTTTAAATCACATCGTATTTATTTCACTTTCAGTCACTTTAAGATTTCTCTGCGTGAAAATGTTAAGAGCGCCCTCCTCCGACTTCCCACCTTCCCGCCAGAGGGAGTGAGCCATCGCAACAAGAGCAGCATCGCTCTTTTTTTTTCTCTTTTAAAAAAAGTTTTTGTTTTTCTACAACAGCAGCTTTAAACCGCCCCCCATCCCTCACCAGAATTTTGACAGGGACAACTTGCTGCCGTGGTGATCTCTTACGTGCGCTTATCACGTATTGCACCGCAGGACCTTGGTTGCATCTGTTTCGCCTTGACCATCCCGACTGTACGTTTCCACAGGCTCGTCTGTCGGTCTCTGAACGTCTCTGAACTCTTGAGCAAATTGTTATGTCCGACATGTCCTAGTGGAAGTGAGATTTTTCCCAGAAGACTGTGAGTCATTGAGGTAGCTGTTGACGTTGGTTATCAAGACGGCTTTGTGTCTCGCTTCCTTTAAAAGGGTTTCTTTGTTAGCGATGGGAACTGGGTAGCTCAGTGGTCAGAGCACTCGCTTTCCCCAAAGCTACAAAACCGCATACAGACGGGGACTGGATGTAAAAAAGCACATAAGTGCTTATTCCATTATCCTCGATATAAAAGAATTAAATAAAAATAAAAAATAAAATAAAGCTAGGGTGAAGCAGCATTGAGCGAAGGGTACTAAGTTGGATGGGTGAGTGTTTGCGTTCCGTGGTTTCAGTACAGTCCCTTAGACCACCCAGCTGTAAATGGGTACCTGCCCAGATATCTGCCAGGGAAGGTAAAGCAGCGAGGGAAAAGAGAAAGGCACAGCCCTCAACATGCTGGCCCTAAGAGAAGCTGAGGCCTCTGACATCTGGCTCCTTAACGACCACATAGCTTATGAGAACAGCTTTACCTTTGTTAGCGACACCTCTGCATCAGCTTCTCATGCCGTAAGGTTCTAGAGATTTTTTTAAAAAGATTATTGTATTGTACACCCCTTTCCGTCACGGCAAATTTCTCTACGTGAATTTCAGGCTGCTCTTCCAGGAGAAGCTAGCATGTCGCCACAAAAGCAGCGCCACCCATGTTCTTGTTTTCCTACCTGTATAAATATTCTTCATTAGAGTTTCTTTTTTCTCCATTATTTTGCCAAGGACAACTCTCTTGTTGCCGTGCATTCTTTTACGCGCGCTAAATGTGTGTTGCATATACAGAACCTCAGTTTATCGCCTCGTCCAAAAGACGAGAACCCGGACCACCTCTCAAATAGGTGTAGTGCTTGGGGAAAAGTTAGGAATGAAACTGGGGTCGATCTTACGACCTCTTGCTTTCTAAACGTGTGCGTTTCCTCTAGACCACCGATCCACCAACGGACTAAACCCTACTTTAGCTTGAAAACTTGGTCGATGAGCAGTCTCGGTGATTGCTGCTGCTGCTGCTGCTGCTGCTACTGCTACTACTGATGCTGCTGCTACTGCTGCTGCTGCTGCTGCTACTACTTCTGCTGCTGCTGCTGCTGCTGCTACTACTGCTGGTGCTGCTGTTGCTACTACTGATGCTGCTGCTACTGATGCTGCTGGTGCTGCTTTTACTACTACTACTACTACTACTACTACTACTACTACTACTACTACTACTACTACTACTACTACTACTACTACTACTACTACTTATACTACTACTACTACGACTGCTGCTGCTACGACGACGACGACCACCACCACCACTACTATTGCTGCTGCTGCTACTACTACTACTTCCACTACCACTGCTGCTGCTACTCCTACTACTACTATTACTACTACTACTACTACTACTGCTACTTCTACTACTACAGCTACTGCTACTACTACCACCTTTACTACTACCACTGCTTCTATTACTACTACTGCTGCTACTACTACTAATGCTACTGCTGCTGCTACTACTACTACTGCTTCTGCTACTGCTATTACTACTTCTACTACTACTACTATTACTACTATTACTTCTACTACTACTGCTACTGCTACTACTACTGCTGCTGCTGCTGCCACTACTACTATACTGCTACTACTACGACTACTACTACTGCCACTGCTACTACTACTACTGCTACTACTACTAATGCTACTGCTACTACTACTACTGCTACTACTACTACTTCTATTACTACTACTGCTGCTACTACTACTAATGCTACTGCTACTACTACTGCTACTACTACCACTGCTGCTGCTGCTACTACTACTTACTGCTACTACTACAACTACTACTGCTACTTCTACTACTACTACTACTGCTACTACTACTACTATGAATGTCAACAGTGGCTAAACACCATGCACACAAATCTCTTTATAACGGATATTACTCTCATTTGCGTGTTCCTGCACGCAAGCACACACATACACAAAAGCGCGCATGCAACCGAACGCACGCAGTCACGCACACACACACAGAAAACATGGCAGCTCAATATACCTGCATAATAACTAGCAAAGAAAGAAACACCGCACACAATCCACACACAAAATCAATCGGCTTTGGCAGCTTCCGAAAAGAAACTTTGGAAACTTGAAATAAAGAATACATATCACTTCAAAGCAAAGCAAAGCAAAAAGGAAAGAAATAAAATAAAACGTAAAAAAACAACAAACGAAAGTACAGTTCACAAAGATTAATATAAAAAAGCACACAATTTTAGCTATAAAATATTTTGTCCGAAAAGATTTTAACAATGCAGACATTTTTGACAAATAGAACTGGAAAGAAAGTGACAAGCTGAAGAATTTTATTTTTGTTATTTTGTTTTTAAAACCACTTTCCTCTTCACGCATTGAAGAAAAAAATTAGATCTATTCCATGTCAATAGGCAGCAAACTTAAAAGGAAGATGACATTCAGAGAAAATGGAAAATGTTTTGCAGGATAATAGGTAGACTTCTGAAGTTATGATGAAACAGAAAGGCGTGTAATTATCTAACAAAGGAGAATTCATCTATATATTTATTTTATTCTTTTATATCGAGGATAATGGAATAAGCACTTATGTGCATTTTTACATCCAGTCCCCGTGTGTACGCGGTTTTGTAAATTTTGTCATCCGTTCCCACCGGCACACAATGGCCTACTCTTACGAAGAGCGGAACAGGATTGAACGTGTGCGCAAGATGTTCTGCGTGCGCTCGCACACGGGGCCTCGGTTTATAGTCTCATCCGAAGAACTTTTAGGGAGAGTGGAGTCGGCACTGGTGTTAACTCCAGGGGAAAAATATCCCCCTTGAACGGGAATCGAACCAGGGTCGTCAGATTGCGAGCGCAATGTTCTAACTACTAGGCTATCCCGTCCCCCTGCCTCAGTGACACGTGAACCTGCAGGAACCTCAGAGGAATACTGGTAGACTCCAGTCATACTGCTGATGCCCTCGCCAACCCCAGAGTCCACACCAGGGCTTAGCCGTAGTGAAAAAGAAAAAAAGGTTCGACCATTGGCAACATTGATATGACAAATCAAAAGTCAAGAGAATGAAGCAGTGATAGTCCTTCGGATAAGACTATAAACCGAGGCCCCGTGTGCGAACGCACGCAGAACATCTCGCGCATACGTTCAATCCTGTTCCGCTTTTCGTAAGAGTAGGCCATTGTGTGCCGGTGTGAACAGATGACAAGATTGACAAAACCGCATACACACTGGGACTGGATGTAAAAAAGCACCTAAGATCTTATTTCATTATCCTCGATATAAAAGAATAAAGTAAATAAATAAAAAAAAGGACAGCTTCGTTTTAAAACGAGGAAGTTACAATCAGTTAGTTCTTAGCAGTATTTAACCGGTTAAACTAAAGGGCTCAAGAAAATTCTACAAAGGTGTACTCAAGAGTGTGGGGTTGGGTTTTTTTGTGTATGCGCTTTATAAATGAGAGTTTCATTCACTCATTAAACACAGCGTTAAGTACAAAAATCATTTAATGCGATATCAGTTATCTGGAGTATTCTGGAATATTCCTGATTCTAAGCCAGTTACGTGCATTTTTAGAGACGGGCAGATCTCGGAATGACATGAAAACTAAAAGTTTCTACAATCGGTCATCCCGAAATATTGATTTTTTCCTATCGTGCTTCGGCTAAAGCTCGGAGGTGTACAGATGGTAAGATTTTTGCGTATGCATTCGTTTCCTGCCCCCCCCCCCCCCCCCCCCCACCCTCCTTCTCCCGTTAAGGTAGCCGCATTGCGACCTCAGGGATACAGTTGGGAACTGGACCTCCTAATCCAGCCAGAGCAGTCGGGAGGTACCTCCCTGCTCTTTCCAATTTTCAACGGTCGTGGGTTCTTTTGACATGCACAAGTCTGTAAGCATATGACTTCAACTGGTTTAGAGTCTTCCCCCCAAAAGACTTGACACTCAGTTAAATTTTCCCGTCAAACAGGCAAGAAAGGGCAAAGCTGGGAATGGAACCTAGAATCTTACGTCTACTTGTCATGCGGGTGGACGTCTAAACCGTCCTGCCACCTTCCTTCCTTAAATTCTGAAATAAAAAGAGACGATTGAAAAAAACAACAACAAAAATGTCGCTGCCCGTTCAACGTCCAGAACTGTCCCAGACATGCATGGGGAGATAACCGGTTGTGCGCGCGTGCCTGCGTGCACACGAGTGTTTACACACACACAGACACACTCATACGCACGCACGCACGCACGCGCGCGCACACACACACATATACACACACACGCACGCACGCGCGCGCACACACACATACACACACTACTTGCAGAAGCACCATATTTCTTGTCACACGCTGATTTCATTCATTCATCTAACCATCTAAACTCAGTTATTCATACATTTTAGCCAAGTAGACCACAAAGCCATTATGTGGCTGGTATTGCATCAAATGCCCCCCCCCAAAAAAAAAAAAAAAAAAAAAATCAAACACACAAACAAAACCCCAAATAAACCAAACCAAACCAAACAACGTAAACCAAAAAAAATCCAACAAAAAACCGTAACAAAAAAAATCAAACAAAAGGACCCCCCCCTCCCCCCCCCCCCCCCCCCCCCACACACACACTCAACATCTTTGCCAAAACCGTATAAAACAAAGCAATAAATAACCCCAATTTGACTCCGTCAAAACCAGAATCTAGTTATTATAAAGCGGTGTGAAAACGTGAGCCAAAGAAAACAGCGTAAGAAAAAGCTAAAAGCGAAAATGCAACACTTCCAGATACATTATAAAATAACAAAAAATAAAAAAATCTCAGATATTCCCTTGATGTCGGCTTACATTACAACGTAGATCATCAGGGATTTAGAGAAAAACAGAAGAAAACTAATTATACGCATAGAAGAATGTCAGAAAAACTAGAGTAACAACACAAAGACACAACCGCGAAATGTCCAAACCTTATTGAAGTCTGCAGTGATGTGATTAATGGACAAGAAGAGAGAAACAGGAAGAAGAAGAGAAGAGAGAGAGAGAGGAGTAGATGAAGAGCAGAGAGAGAGAGGAGAGTAGAGAGTGAGATGTGAATGATGTGTACGAGCAGAGAAAGAGAGAGAGAGAGAGAGAGAGGAGGAGAGAGAGAGAGAGAGGAGAGAGAAGCAGAGAGAGAGAGAGAGAGAGAGCAGAGAGAGAGAGAGAGAGGAGAGAGAGAGAGAGAGAGAGAGAGAGAGAAGAGAGAGAGAGAGAGAGAGAGGAGAGAGGAGAGAGGAGAAGGAAGAGAGAGAGAGAGAGAGAGAGAGGAGGAGAGAGAAGAGAGAGAGAGAAGAGAGAGAGAGAGGAGAGAGAAAGAGGAGAGAGAGAGAGAGAGAGAGAGAGAGAGAGAGAGAGAGAGAGAGAGAGAGCGAGCAGAAGAGAGCAGAGAGAGAGAGAGAGGAGAGAGAGAGAGAGAGAGAGAGGAAAGAGAGAGAGCGAGGAGAGAGACACAGAGGAGATACAGCGAGTGAGAGAGAGAGGAGGAGAGGGGGGAGAGAGAGAGGGGGGGGGGGGGGGGGGGGGAAGATGCTCACTCCCTGAACTGACTCCATTTAAATTTCATTAAAATTTGAGCTGTCATTTGCAGGAGTTAATACTTTTTTGTGCTTGTTATTCCAGTCGTTTTTGTGTGATGCTTTGCTTCAAACTGGCCATGTGAAAGCTATTCTTTCGGCAATAATATCCTTCATGAACCCAGACACACATATATAATTATTATGCACATAAGAACGGGCACGTACGGGTGCTTTTTAAGAAATATTGTCCATAAACACACACACACACACACAAAGAGAGAGAGAGAGAGAGAGAGAGAGAGAGAGAGAGAGAGAGAGAGAGAGACAGACAGACAGACAGACAGACAGACAGACAGATAGTGAGAAACAGAGATAAAAGACAGCCAGACAGACAAACAGACAGTCAAGCAAAAAGAGAGACATTACACATAGAGAGAGATAGAGAGAGAAGACAGAGAGAAAGAGAGAGAGAGAGAGGGGAGAAGGAGAGAGAGAGAGAGAGAGAGAGAGAGGAGAGAAAGAAGAGAGAGAGACAGAGACAGAGCAGAGAGACAGACAGACAGCCAGAATGACAGACTGAAAGAAAAGAGAGAAACAGAGACAGAAAAACAACAAACGGAAACAGAAACCTATCAGGCAGGAAGACAGACAGGGCACACAGAGGCAGACAAACAGAAAGACAGACACACAGACAGTCAGGCAGGAAGACAGACAGACACACAGAGATAGACAAACAGAAGACAGACACACAGACAGTCAGGCAGGAAGACAGACAGACACACAGAGATAGACAAACAGAAGACAGACACACGACAGTCAGGCAGGAAGACAGACAGACACACAGATATAACAAACAGAAGACAGACACACAGACAGTCAGGCAGGAAGACAGACAGACCACAGAGACAGAAAACAGAAGACAGACACACACAGACAAGCAGAAGACAGGTACTCAGAGAAAAGACAAGCAACGACAGGAACACAGAGACAGACAAGCAGAAGACAGGTACACACAGACAGACAAGCAGAAGACAGGTACACAGAGACAGACAAGCAGAAGACAGGTAACAGAGACAGACAAGCAGAAGACAGGTACACACAGACAGACAAGCAGAAGACAGGTACACACACATACAAACAAAGCAGAAGACAGGTACACAGAGACAGACAAGCAGAAGACAGGTACACAGAGACAGACAAGCAGAAGACAAACATACACAGACAGTCAGGCAGGAAGACAGACAGGTACACAGAGACAGACAAACAGAAAGACGACACACAGACAGTCAGGGAGGAAGACAGACAGGCACACAGAGACAGACAAACAGAAGACACACAGAGACAGACAAACAGAAGACAGACAGACACACAGAGACAGACAAACAGAAGACAGACAGGCACACAGACAGACAAACAGAAGACAGACAGACACACAGAGACAGACAAACAGAAAGACAGACGGCACACAGACAGACAAACAGAAAGACAGACAGGCACACAGAGACAGACAAACAGAAAAAACAGACGGGCACACAGACAACAAACAGAAAGACAGACAGGCACACAGAGACAGACAAACAGAAAGACAGACAGGCACACAGACAGACAAACAGAAAGA
>CM054149.1:35345329-35370329 GCA_028751875.1 Rapana venosa | reverse complement strand
GCTGCTGCTACCATTACTACTACTGCTGCTGCTACCATTACTACTACTGCTGCTACCGTTACTACTACTGCTGCTGCTACCATTACTACTATTGCTGCTACTGATAGTATTACTACTACTACTGCTGCTGGTAGCATTACTACTACTACTGCTGCTGCTACAATTACTACTACTACTGCTGTTACCATTACTACTACTGCTGCTGCTACCATTACTACTACTACTGCTGCTACCATTACTACTACTGCTGCTGCTACCATTACTACTACTGCTGCTGCTACCATTACTACTACCATTACTACTATTGCTGCTGCTGCTACCATTACTACTACTACTGCTACCTCTACCATTACTACTACTGCTACTACCTCTACCATTACTACTACTACTGCTGCTACCATTACTACTACTGCTGCTGCTACCATTACTACTACTGCTGCTGCTACCATTACTACTACTACTGCTGCTGCTACCATTAGTACTACTGCTGCTGCTACCATTACTACTACTACTGCTGCTACCATTACTACTACTGCTGCTGCTACCTCTACCATTACTACTACTGCTGCTACCTCTACCATTACTACTACTGCTGCTGCTACCATTACTACTACTGCTGCTGCTACCATTATACTACTGCTACTACTACTACTACTACTACTACTGCTGCTGCTGCTGCTACCATTACTACTACTGCTGCTGCTGCTGCTGCTGCAGCTACTGCTGCTACTACTACTACTACTGCTGCTGCTGCTGCAGCTACTGCTGCTGCTACTACTACTGCTGCTGCTGCTGCTGCAGCTACTGCTACTACTACTACTACTACTACTACTGCTACCATTACTACTACTACTACTACTACTGCTACTACTGCTGCTACCATTACTACTACTACTGCTACCTCTACCATTACTACTACTGCTTCTACCTCTACCATTACTACTACTGCTAGCATTACTACTACTGCTGTTGCTACCATTACTACTACTGCTAGCATTACTACTACTGCTAGCATTACTACTACTCACAGTCGCAGTAGAAGGTGAAGCACATGTTCATCAAGGTTTTGGCCGGGGAGAAGTCTTCAGCCTCCCCACACTCAAAGAGGCACACCGCCATGTACTGTACCAGGCGGAAAAACGTCTCCTCCGTCACTCTCTTGTTGTTCACCCTCTGTGACAACATAATTATCATATACACTAGAATGTAGACCATGAAGGGATAATTATAGACTGGAACTGCATCTAATAAGCTACGAAAAGAAAATCTTCAAGAAGAGATTCAATATTAATGTCTCGAAAGTTGTCGCCACTTAAACGATGAAGAAAGTCAGACACCAAAATACATATATATCCAGAGAGGAAAGAAAAAATTGAAATGCTGTCTACAGAATTACAGATGAATTTTTATTGACTTGATGAATTTGTCTCATAATTATGATGAACTCATAAGCATTTTTTTTTTTATCAAACTTTTTAACCAAAGACAAAGAACGTAAAAACGGTATAGATATAGTAAGCAACATATCTGCAATCGATAACTATCAAACAATTATTATGACATAACTATGTGTATGAATGTTTTGAACAAAAAAGGAATTTAAAGTAGAATGCATCATGAGGTTTTAACGTACCTTTCAGTCACTTTGAATATATAGATGATCATAAAGCTATGTGTCGTATGATCTGTTCATGAAATAGTTTTACACATCTTTTCTGGCAAGAAAATAATCTGAATTTGAATCTGAATTAGAGACGTACGCAATCATTAACATACACATTTCTAAGCATGTTTTAAATCTGAATGATTTATATATACTGACTTGTTGGGTATTTCCCCCTCCAAATAAAAAAAAGCGCAAAACTTGTTCCAAAAGAATGCTAAATCTTATGGCTGCTTATGAGTATTGCCAGGTACCTGAAAACAGTGATAACGGCAAACTTCTCATCCAGTGTGTGTGCTTATGGTCTCACAGTATAAACTATAAACCTATATAGACTATAAACCGAGGACCCGTGTGCGAACGCACGCAGAACATCTTGCGCACACGTTAAATCCTGTTCCGCTTTTCGTAAGAGTAGGCCATTGTGTGTCGGTGGGAACGGATGACAAAATTTGCAAACCGCATACACACGGGGACTGGATGTAAAAAGCACATGAGTGCTTATTCCATTATCCTCGATATAAGATAATAAATATAATAAAATAAAATAGATAAACAGTGACTCACACAGCAAATCAAATCAAACCAAATTATTTTATTTCGAGGATAATGAACAAGCACCCATGTGCAAAATGAGAGAATGAGAGAAACAGAGTGCGTAGTTATTGAATGAGAGAAACAGAGTGCGTAATTATAGAATGAGAGAAACAGAATGCGTAATAATAATAATAATAATAATAATAATAATAATAATAATAATGATATATGGAATTTTTATAGCGCTGAATCTTGTAAAGCAACAAAGCAAAGTGCTCAGATGACTTTTTTTTTATCGAGGATAATGGAATAAACACTCATGTGCTTTTTTACATCTAGTCCCCGTGTGTATGCGGTTTTGTAAATTTTATCATCTGTTCCCGCCAGCACACAATGGCCTACTCTTTCGAAAAGCGGAACAGGATTTAACGTGTGCGCAAGATGTTCTGCATGCGTTCGCACACGGGGCCTCGGTTTATAGTCTCATCCGAAGGACTTTAACATTCAGTTCGATTTTTTTTGTCAAACTGGGAAGAAAGGGCGAGACTGGGAATCGAACCCAGAACCTCAAGGTTTACTTGTTGGCAGGCAAACGTCTTAACCACCCTGCCACCTTCCTTCCTATAATTATAGAATGAGAGAAACAGAGTGCGTAATTATACAATGAGAGAGACAGAGTGCGTAATTATTGTTAGTGAACGCACACCACTTTGCTATCAAGTTGGGGATCACACAAAGAAAGCCAAAGACATTTCAAAGAAATCCTCTTTACACCAGTACAGTGCGACATGTTACAAAACAAACACAATGTCTCCAACTCTCCTATGCCAGTCTCAGCCACTTCGCTTTCAGCGGACACACATACACACCTTAAAGGAGTACACGTTTCCCCATACCTTACACAGAAAAAACAACACACACACACCATAAATTGGAATTTGTGTTCTGCAGGAGTTGCTCCAAATGGGCACAATAAATAACCAGCAAATGTGACCTGGAAATCCCTACGGGCGGGGGGTGTAGAGGTGGGGGAGGGGGGGGGGGTTGGGGACAGGGGAGGGTTGGGAGGAGGCCAAGAGAATGTGTTTGTGTGTGTGTGCGTGCGTGTGTGTGTGTGTGTGTGTGGTGGGTGTGTGTGTGTGTGTGTGTGGTGTGTGTGTGTGTGTGTGTGTGTGTGTTTAATAGCACCCCTGCCAGTAATACTTTCTAGTCATTCAGAGACAATGTCCAGCCTAACCTTTATCTTCTGACAGCGGAAAAGTGCTGTGCGCTTGTCTCCTCTCTCTCTCTCTCTGTCTCTGTCTCTCTGTCTCTCTGTCTCTCTCTCTCTGTGTCTCTCTCTCTCAACGCCTTGCTTACATTATTTTAGGCTGGTGTATGGTTTAGCCCTGATGGTCTTAAAGTCCTTCGGATGAGACCATAAACCGAGGCCCTGTGTACGAACGCACGCAGAACACCTTGCGCACACGTAAAATCAGTTCCGCTTTCGGAAGAGTAGGCCATTGTGTGCCGGTGGGAACTGATGACAGAATTTACAAAACTGCGTACACACGGGGACTGGATGTTAAAAAAGCACATGAGTGCTTATTCCATTATCCTCGAAATAAAAGAATAAATAAAAAGTCTCCAGTCTGGGCTCAAACATTAGAGTAATGCAATACGAAAAAATGTGCGTCAAAGGGCGGGCGATATAATTTCGTTCCATGTTGTTAATAACTCCACTGATCACCAAGAACATAATTATCAGGGGTGTAACCCCGTTTAGTTCTAATAATTCAATTCAACATCTAATGCAATACAGGGAAAAAATTAGCACATGCAAATCGCCTCATCAACCTTTAAAAAAAACAACACCCCTCACATTACATGACAAATTACCATAATGATTTCACTCCTTACGGCAAATATAATCATGCCATGCTGAGGACACCAGCTATTTCCATTTACTTCCTCCCCGGGTGATATGGAATCGTAAAAAAAAAGATAACAAACACTTGATAGTAATTAAAAAGAATATGAAATGCCGTATAGTCAAATAACATTGCAGAATGGATATCCCTCACCCACCCTAGCATTTACAACCACGCTACCTAGTTTCCAGAACAAAATATACAGGCACAATGTTATATTCTAAGAGAGAAAACATAATTTTGGAATTCCTTTACCAAAATACTCGAGTGTAGGCTGAGAAGGCAGAACATACGCAAGACAGAGAGAAAGAGAAGATGGCAAGATAAACAAAAGGACAGAAACAAAGAGATAGGGGGAACTTTCTTACACAGTTTTTTTCTCTCCAGATGCTGGGGTTGCTGTTTGTTTTGCCATATGACGCAGGAAATTAAAGTAATATGAGCAGCAAGGTACAATGCAGTGATGTGGAGGTTTAGTGACCAGCTTACCTGTGAATTTATTGATGTATTTTTATTTATTTATTTATTTATTCTTTTATTTCGAGGAAAATGGAATAAGCACTCGTGTGCTTTTTTGTTTTACACCAAGTCCCCGTGTGTATGCAGTTTTGTCAATTTTGTCATCCGTTCCCACCGGCACATCAATGACCTAGTCTTCTGAAAAGCGGAACGGGTTTTAACGTGTGCGCAAGATGTTCTACGTGCGTTCGCACACGGGACCTCGGTTTATAGTCTCATCCGAAGGACTGCGTGAATTGACGTGGCAAGAAAACCAGTGATGCGATAACTGGAGATTTAGTAAAGAGCTTACCTGTGAACCTGGGGACCGGATAGCTCCGTGATCAGAGCACTCGCTTTCCCCCAGTTAATGTTAAACAGCATCGAGCGTGGTTACCAATTGGATGGGCGACCGTTTTGTGTGCTTTGTTTTCAGTACAGTACCCAAGCTCACCCAGCTGTTAATGGGTATCTGCCTCTTTAGGGACTGGGAAGGTAAAGCAGCGAGGGAGAGGAGATAGGCGCCACCCTCAATATGCTTACCCCTGGAGAAGCTGAGGTCTCTGACGCTTCGCTCCCCTACGACCACATAGGTTATGGGACACCTTTACCTTTTTTTTTACCTTTACCTGTGAATTGACGTCACGACAAAACCAGTAATGGAATAGATGGGAGATTTAGTCAACAGCTTACCTGTGCATTGACGTGACGAGAAAACCAGTAATGGAATAGATGGGAGATTTAGTCAACAGCTTACCTGTGAATTGACGTAGCGAGAAAACCAGTGATGGAATAGATGGGAGATTTAGTCAACAGCTTACCTGTGAATTGACGTAACGAGAAAACCAGCTATGGGATATATGGGAGATTTAGTCAAGAGCTTACCTGTGAATTGACGTAACGAGAAAACCAGTAATGGAATAGATGGGAGATTTAGTCAACAGCTTACCTGTGAATTGACGTAGCGAGAAAACCAGTAATGGAATAGATGGGAGATTTAGTCAAGAGCTTACCTGTGAATTGACGTAACGAGAAAACCAGCAATGGGATATATGGGAGATTTAGTCAAGAGCTTACCTGTGAATTGACGTAACGAGAAAACCAGTAATGGAATAGATGGTAGATTTAGTGAACAGCTTACCTGTGAATTGACGTAGCGAGAAAACCAGTAATGGAATAGATGGGAGATTTAGTGAACAGCTTACCTGTGAATTGACGTAGCGAGAAAATCAGTAATGGAATAGATGGGAGATTTAGTCAACAGCTTACCTGTGAGTTGACGTCACGAGAAAACCAGTACTGGAATAGATGGGAGATTTAGTCAACAGCTTACCTGTGAATTGACGTAGCGAGAAAACCAGTAATGGAATAGATGGGAGATTTAGTCAACAGCTTACCTGTGAATTGACGTAGCGGGAAAACCAGTACTGGAATAGATGGGAGATTTAGTCAACAGCTTACCTGTGAATTGACGTAGCGAGAAAACCAGTACTGGAATAGATGGGAGATTTAGTGAACAGCTTACCTGTGAGTTGACGTAGCGAGAAAACCAAGTACTGGAATAGATGGGAGATTTAGTCAACAGCTTACCTGTGAATTGACGTAGCGAGAAAACCAATAATGGAATAGATGGGAGATTTAGTCAACAGCTTACCTGTGAATTGACGTAGCGAGAAAACCAATAATGGAATAGATGGGAGATTTAGTCAACAGCTTACCTGTGAATTGACGTAGCGAGAAAACCAATAATGGAATAGATGGGAGAGTTAGTCAACAGCTTACCTGTGAATTGACGTAGCGAGAAAACCAATAATGGAATAGATGGGAGAGTTAGTCAACAGCTTACCTGTGAATTGACGTAGCGAGAAAACCAATAATGGAATAGATGGGAGAGTTAGTCAACAGCTTACCTGTGAATTGACGTAGCGAGAAAACCAGAGCCTGCCTGGGGCATACTGCAACAGAAAATAAAAACCCAGCATTCATTCATGTGTTCATTCAATTATCTATTTTACTGTCAGTCACGCAATATTTGTGTTCGTTCGTTCAACAACTCAGTCTGTTTGTCAGTCTGTCATGTTGGGTGGTCAGTGGGTATGTACGTAAGCCATTGACTCATTCCGTCACTCAGTCCCTTCGTTTTTTTCTTGTTTCGTATTTATTTCTTTCGTTTTTGTTTCGTTTCTTCTTCTTTTTCTTCTTCTTCTTCTTCTTCTTCTTCTTCTTCTTCTTCTTCTTGTTCTTCTTCTTCTTCTACTACTACTACTACTACTACTACTACTACTACTACTACTAACTACTACTACTACTACTACTACTACTACTAATAAATGGAACTTACATAGCGCTATATCTTGCAAAGACAAATCAAAGCGCATCTTCATCTTCGTCGTCTTCTTCTTCTTCATCTTCACCCTCTCTCTCCCCCGGATCCCCCTCTCCCTCCCCTCCCCCTCTCTCTCTCTCTCTCTCTCTCATCTCACTCTCTCTCTCTCCCCCCTCTCTCTCTCTCTCCCCTCTCTCTCTCTCTCTCTCCCTCTCCCCACTCTCTCTCTCTCTCTCTTCACTGGGGTGCCGGTTTTTAAGTGTACACTTGTCTCATCAGGGCGGCAGTGGCAATTTAAAAAAAAAACAACAGAGAGAGAGAGAGCGAGCAAAATACACACACACATGCATTGATTCTGCAAAATGTCTCCAGTACCAATTTCACTCAGACACTATTTCATGGAATGTTTAAAGTCCAACGTCATCACATCTACTCTCTTTCTCTCCTTATTTTTTGTATACTTTCACACACGCACGCACACACACACACACACACACACACACACACACACACACACACACACACAACACACACAACACACACACACACACACACACACACACACACACACACACACACAGATAGAAACATACACAGACACACATACGCACAAACAAAAAAAGCACACACATACAACTACAACAGCACTGCTTATTTAATGTACCATTTGAAAATAAACGTTTGACTTTGACTTGACTTAAAACACACGAACAGACACACACACATACACAAACATGCACGCACGTATGTATAATTATGTGTGCATGCACGCTCGCACTTGCGGTACATGTGTGTGTATGTATGTGTATGTATGTGCGTGTGCGTGCGTGTGTGTGCGTGGGTGCGTGCGTGCGTGCGTGCGTGTGTGTGTGAGTGTGTGTGTATGCGTGTGTGCGTGTGTGTATGTGTGTGTGCGTGCGTGTGTGTGTGCGTGGGTGCGTGCGTGTGTGTGTGTGTGAGAGTGTGTGTATGTGTGTTTGCGTGTGTGTACCTGCGCTTGCATTCATATTTTCAAGCGTTTGTACTTGTGCATTCTTCTAAAGTGCCTACACTTTAAATTACAACCCGATAATAATAATAATAATAATGTATGGAATTTATATAGCGCTGAATCTTGTAAAGCAACAAATCAAAGCGCTCAGATTTTATTTCATACCACTTTAAGTCACGGCAGATTTCTCTCCGTGAAATTCGGGCTGCTCTCCCCGGGGAGAGCGGGAGAACGCGTCGCCACTTAGCGCTGCGCCACCCTTTCACCCTTTTTTTTTCTGCAGCTGTATTTGTTTCCCTATCAGAGTGGCTTTTTTCTAAGAATTTTGCCAGGGACAACTCTCTTGTTGCCGTGGGTTTTTTTACGTGCGCTAAATAATTACGTGTAACACACGGGACCTCGGTTTATCGTCTCATCCGAAAGACTAGCGCCCAGACCACCACTCATGGTCTAATGGATGGGGGAAAAATTCCACTCATCTTATCTACGTACAGAAAATGGCTGTCATTTCTTGGGGCAGCTGGCTGACGAAATCTCACGCCAACAAAACACAGATTAGATGCAGGACATACCAGACAAAAGAAAGAAACCTCACAGACTATCTATGAAGCCTGAGAAAGAGAGAGAGAGAGAGAGAGGAGAGAGAGAGAGAGAGAGAGAGAGAGAGAGAGAGAGTGTGTGTGTGTTGGGTGTGTGGTGAGAGAGAGAGAGAGAGAGAGAGAGAGAGAGAGAGAGAGAGAAGAGAGAGAGAGAAGAGAGAGAGAGAGAGAGAGAGAGAGAGAGAGAGATGAATGAATGAACATTTTTACTGAGTGAAAAGAGTAAGCACAATGTGGCTTTTTTTCATCCAGCCCGAGAGGAGAGAGAGAGAGAGAGAGAGAGAGAGAGAGAGAGAGAGAGAGAGAGAGAGAGAGAGAGAGAGAGAGAGAGAGAGAGAGAGAAGAGAAGCGATTATTTATTTATTCATTTATTTATTATTATTTATTATATCGAGGATAATGGAAAGAGAGAGAGAGAGAGAGAGAGAGAGAGAGAGAGAGAGAGAGAGAGAGAGAGAGAGAGAGAGAATGAATGAACATTTTTATTGAGTGAAAAGAATAAGCACAATGGTGGCTTTTTCATCCAGCCCTCAGAGAGAGAGAAGAGAGAGAGAGAGAGAGAGAGAAGAGAGAGAGAGAAGAGAGAGGAGAGAGAGAGAGAGAGAGAGAGAGAGGAGAGAGAGAGAGAGAGGAGGGAGAGAGAGAGAGAGAGCGAGAGAGAGAGAGAGAGGAGAGAGAGAGAGAGAGAGAGAGAGAGAGAGAGAGCGAGAGAGAGAGAGAGAGAGAGAGAGAGGAGAGAGAAAGAGAGAAGAGAGAGAGAGAGAGAGAGAGAGAGAGAGAGAGAGAGAGAGAGAGAGAGAGAGAGAGAGAGAGAGAGTCTGTGACAGAGGCTATTGGGTAGACTGACAGACTAGACGTATTGGATGCCAAGAATGTCGATGGTAGTGGCGGATTGTCTATAGGCTAGATACAAAAATTTTGTCTCTTTGACTGTCTGTCTGTCTGTCTGTCTCATTCTGTATCTGTCTGTCTGTCTGTATCTCTCTCTCTCCCTCTCTCCCCATAGTCATGCATGTGCATATATTCAAACACACACACACATACACACACGCACACACGGATGCACGCATGCAGACACACACACACACACACACACACACACATATATATATACACACACACATTTAGGTATGTATGTAGATATGTATGTGTATATGCATATATGCATATATGTATATATGCATATATATGTACCTCCATAAACAAAAATTGTTTGAATCGTGACAGAATAAGAAGAGAGCTGTGTACTAAACCACCTACATAAAAGTAAGGCTGTCTTGCCTGACTTTGTTTTAGTGGAAAACGCGTTGCTGCTGCCTAAATGATTCATGACGTGTGACAAAGGCTTTTATCAGATGCACGGAACAAAGCTGCCTACTGTTGTAGTGGAGACTAGCACACAATATGAATCCTCCATTCCAAAAAAGAGCAAATATATTGTGTTCAAAGTACCGTATCATCTTTCATCAAGTACTGAAATAAATGTATCCAAAGGTATGTATTCGACTGTTTTTAGATAAATGATTCAGAACCGTTCTCTGGCCTCATCCCATAGAGTAAGCAGATAATCGAGGCACCAGTATCTGTCACGATTTGTGTAGCGCATACAGTCATAACTCTCCTATCCAAAGTCGTCTGTTTTGATATCTCTAAAGCCTATGATCGCACATGACAAGAGGATCTGTAAAAAGCTGAGTGCTGGTCAGTCTATGAAATAAAAATGGAGTTATGTAATGATTACCTACACAAGCTACATGCTGTGTGATAGAAGGTTGCCAGTCTGACACGCAGCTAGTTCCTGCGAGTGTGGTGTGCCTTACGGATAAGTGGCAGGTCCTTTGCTATTTCTAGTGCCTATTGCAGACATTTTGATCCAACTGAATGTGAAAGAAAATCCGGAAACTTAAAAAAAAAAAGATGTGTATGGTATTTATATCTCATGCTGTCAAATACTATATATGATTCGTGTCCCCCCCAAAAATCACTGAAATAAACGGGAAGTAGACTAATCATTGGACAGTCAAGCTTGATAATAGGAAAACAAAATTATTTAAATACTTCGAGAAAATCAAACTGCTTTGTCGTTTAATCATGGGGTTTTTCACGTACTTAGCATCCATAAACTCTTAAGGCAATTTTGAAGAATGACCGTTGTCTAGGAGAGCACATTAAAAACAATGCATCAATCAATCAATTCTTTTATTTTAATGATAATGAGCAAGCACATGCAGCTTTGTAAATTTTGTCGTCTGTTCTCACCGGCACACAATGACCTACTCTTCCAAAAGGTGTAACAAGTATTAGCAAATTAAAGATCTGATGTAAGACGGTTTACTTCATGTCTAAAAAAAATATAGGTTCAAACATTAGAAAAATGTCTCCGGAGACCATGTCCAAGTTTTATACTTTGCCACACTTACATTACACAGACATTTTATCGGGCAAGTAGACTGAAGCTCATTGAAATACATTAGGGTCCTCGTATTCAGAAGTAGTCAGAATTGTGTATAAAGCAATGAAAGGAACGAGACATTTGATATTGTATAAATGAGACTAGTTTCTGCTTATCAAAAGAAAGGAAGAGATGAAAAAAGGGAAAATTGAAGAGAGAGAGAGAGAGAGAGAGAGAGAGAGAGAGAGAGAGAGAGAGAGAGAGAGAGAGAGAGAGACAGACAGACAGACAGACAGACAGACAGACAGACAGACAGAGACAGAGTCAGAGACAAATACAGACATAGATAAAGTGTTAGTGTTTGCATTATGTTCAGAAACCAACATAAAGAAGGAAATAAACAAGTTGCTGTTTTGTTTTGCTGTGACCTGCATGTAGACATCCTATGGAGCTGGAATCTTCACACACACACACACACACACACACACACACACACACACACACACACACACACACACACACACACACACACACACACACACACACACACACACACACACACACACACATACACACACGAACACACATACACACACACAGAGCGTACATTTTCGACCCCCCCAAACTCTTGCCAGCCTTACATACTAATAAGCAGCGTGCTATATAGCAATGACTGTTCGATCACCATCACCCCTCTCTCCCCTCCCCCTACCTACTTTCTACCACCCTACGCCAAGTTCCTGTTTTCTCCTGCCAAGCCTCCCTTTCCTCCAATGCCCACCCCCTTCCCTTCTTGACATCCACATTGCCCCCCTCCCCTGCCCCCCCCCCCCCCCCCCAAGCCAGAATTTATGGATGGGGTGTCTCAGGCTGACTCAGCCATTTGCCATTCTCCCTGACCACTGCCAAGACAATGGTGAGTGAATTTATAGCCGGGGGATACGGGGGATGGATCTACTGAGAGAGCGAGAGAGAGAGAGAGAGAGAAGAGAAGAGAGAGAGAGAGAGAGAGAGAGAGAGAGAGAGAGAAGAGAGGGGGGGGGGCGTTGAGAGGGGTTGAAATGGATATATATCTTTTTTTTTTTTTTTTTAATAATTTTTTTTAATTTCTTTTGTTGATACAAATACATATATGCATGACAAGCGTTATCAATATCAATAAACGTTAACTAGACATAACAAAGAAATAGCGTATATACAGCATTCCTGCATACATACATACATACACACATACAAACACAATTCATATGCCATGCTATCTGAAGAATATTAAACAGTTTTTCAATTGC
Source organism: Rapana venosa (assembly GCA_028751875.1). Lineage (NCBI taxonomy): Eukaryota > Metazoa > Mollusca > Gastropoda > Neogastropoda > Muricidae > Rapana > Rapana venosa. The sequence continues at coordinate 35,358,124 of CM054149.1, read as the reverse complement.
CATTCCTCCCTCCCCGAAATGGATATATATCTTATATGTGTTTATAAAATATATATATATATATATATATATATAGATAGAAATTTCATTTATTTTCATTTATTCTTTTATATCGAGGATAATGGAATAAGCACTCCTGTGTTTTTATTTTTTTTTTACATCCTGTCCCCCCATGTGTATGCGGTTTTGTAAGTTTTGTCATCTGTTCCCACCGGCACGCAATGGCCTTCTCTTCCGAGAGAAAGAAAGAGACAGAGACAGACAGAGAGAGAGAGGGAGAGACAGAGAGGCAGAGAAAGACACAGAGAGAGACAGAGAGAGAGAGACAAAGACACAGAGAGAGATAACGACACAGAGAGAGACAGAGAGACAGAAAAAGACAGAGAGACATACAGAGGAGAGAGACAAAGACACACAGAGAGAGAAGAGACAAAGGGATAAACACAAAATAAGAAAGAAACAAAGAGAACAACAACAGGCACACACACAAAAAAGGATAAGAAAACCTGTCAACCTCTTCCTCCATCGCAAAAACTCACAAACGCATGGACGTATGCACAAACATGATTATCTGAGTAGTCAAGCATACATCACACACATCCCACATGCCTGTTGTTGTTGTTGTTTTGTGTGTGTGTGCGTGCGTGTGTGTGTGTGTGTGTGTTGTTGTTGACTTCAATTTTACGTCTGTTCACTTTTAGTGATATTAGACGCCCCCCCCTAAAAAAAAAACCCAAAAAACAAAACCAAACCCCAAAACAAAAACAAAACAAAAACAAAAAACCCGGGAGATGTGGATGTGGTGTTAAAAAAAAAAATAATAATAATCTCGAAAAACTTGGCAATGCAACAGGAATTTAAAAAACAACAAAAAACCCCCCAACAAGTCCTTAACGTTAATGTAACTATAACAAATGTCCTATGGGACTGTAACAAAGACCTTTCACAATTTCAAAATGCCAATTTTAAATTACTGAATATGCTGTGAGGGAGTTTTCAGAAAAATGGGGCATGAAAGGTTTTACACTCTGGCAGTCAAAAAGTATATGAGTATTAGTGATATTCTCACCACACAGGCATTTACCATTTTTGCTGAATTTGGTTATCAATGCATTAGTTTCATTCTAATAGAATAAAGTATTAATTCTCCTTGACGTAAAAACATTTGTACTAACTTCTGAATGGTTCCCCACTGTTAGATTATGGGTATTGATTGCAGTTCTAGTTAAAAGTCTCTCATTTTGCTGATTACTATCAGTGACCTTTCTCCATGATTTTTGTTCTAGTAAGCTATACCCTTCTTGTAAGGATAAAGGCACATGCAATTCTATTGCATCCCGTCCATGTTTTGCACCCTTTTTGGCAGCTCTATCCGCCCACTCATTTGGAAAGAACCCAGTGTGTGAAGGCACCCAACAAAAATTCACACTTATGCCCTTTACGGTTAAGAGATGTATGACATGCTTAATCTCTAATATGATTTTCGAAGTTTTCTTGTAACATGGCGATTTTAAAGCATACAATGCCGATTTAGAATCAACGCAAAGAAGAATTTGAAAAATACCCAACGGCAAATCAAAGATATAAGTAAGACCCATTAGTATTGCTACAAGTTCTGCTGTAAATATCGAGTGATGTTTACCAATGTAATATGATTTTTCAATTTTTAACGCTGGTATAACAAAAGCAGAACCTGTTTCTTGATTATCTAGGCGGGATCCATCTGTATAAATTTGTAAATGGTCAAAATATTTATGATGGATGTGGGATCGGACATCAGCAACCATTATATTCTGGTTGTCATTCTTGTTTTCATTAGACACCTCTATATCAAAGTGTGCTTTATTCATCTCCCATGATGGGCAAGGTAAGATTGCTTCTCGTGTGTCCATGCTGTGTTGATTGACTTCAGAGTTTTCTACCAGATCAGACACATATGTGTGTGTGTGTGTGTGTGTGTGTGTGTGTGTTGTGTGTGTGTGTGTGTGTGTGTGTGTGTGTGTGTGTGTGAACTGGCAGGTTGTTAAACGTAACGAAGCAAAGAGTTTGCAGTCACCCCTGCCCCTTCCCCTAACCTTCTTTAGCCCATCATCAAACCATTTTTTCTTTGTACTCTCTCACTGCACCCTCTTGTCCTGTGTCTCCCCCTCCTCCCTCCACCCTCTGTTTTATTTCTTACGTCCACCTCTTCCGTACCTCTCCACCTCCTCCCTCCCAAGCCATAATCTATGGAGACAGAGTTGAGTCAAGGATTCTGCATTATGTCTGATCACTGCCAAGATGGTGTTGAGTAAAAGGGAAAAAAAAGAAAAAAGAAAAAAGAAAAAGGCTTTTGGGTGTCATTCAGAGAGAGAGAGAGAGAGAGAGAGAGAGAGAGAGAGAGAGAGGATAGAGAGAGAGAGAGAGAGAGAGAATGAATAAGCACTCATGTGCTATTTTACATCCAATCCCCGCCCGTAGGAATACATCTTAATAATAATCCAATACTTATACTCACACAGTAGAACCAAAGGGAAATAATCCTTTTCAAAACAAAACAACAACAACCCCCCCCAAAAAAAAAAAAAAAAAAAGAAAAGAACAACAACAACCAACAACAAAAAAACAAACAAATAAAAGAAAACCCTAAAAACAGCCCCCCCCCCCCCCCCCCCCCATCCTCCACCACCCCCAAAATCCCAAACCACAACAAACAAAAGAGAGAGAGAGAGAGAGAGAGAGAGAGAGAGAGAGAGAGAGAGAGAGAGAGAGAGAGAGAGAGAGAGAGAGACAGATAGACAGACAGACAGAGAGGGAGAGAGAAAGGGAGGGAGAGAGAGAGAGGGAGAGGGAGAGAGAGCGAGAGGGAGAGACACCCCCCCCTCCACACACACAAACAGACAACACAAACAGAGAAAGAGACAGAGACAGATGTATAGTGAGAAAAAAAAAGCAAACAGGCAGGTAGACAGACAGATAGCTTATCAACCCTCCTGTCCAACACAGTACACCCTGTATCCAACACACACACACACACACACACACACACACACACACACACACACACACACACACACACACACACATACACACACACACACACACACCCACGCACACACACACATACACACACACATACACACACACACACACGCACACACACACATACACACACACACACACACACACCACACACACACACACACACACACACACATACACACACACACATGCACACAATCACGCGCGCTTGCGGGCTCATGCACGCATGCATGCATGCATAAACTCATATCTGAGCGGTCAGGTGCATGTAATCCATATTCCACCACTCCCAGTCTCCTTTCAACCTTGCTGTCTGATAACTTTGATACAGCAAACCAGTTTGCAATCCCGAACCCCCCCCCCCCCCCCCCCCCATCCTCCTCCTCCTCCCCTCCCCACTCCTTCCTCCTTTCTAACCCAATCCAAACTTTCTATTCTTCCCCTGAACAAACCTCTCCCCCCCTCCCTCCCCCTCCATCCCCGATCCCGTACCCTCCTTCCCTTTTTTTTATCACCCCCCTCCCTCCCCTTTCCTTAGGTTTCTATTCCCCACCCAAATGCCAGAATTTATGACTGCAGTGTCAAAAGCTCACTTAGGGAATCGCCACTATACCTAAGACCACTGCCAAGATGGTCATGAGTGATATCATACCCTAGGGTATCATTCAGACAGACAGACAGACAGATAGACAGACAGACGGACAGACAAAGAAAGAGAGGGAAGAGAAGAGGAGAGATAGAGAGAGAGAGAAAGAGAGAGAGAGAGAGGAGAGAGAGAGAGAGAGAGAGAGAAAGAGAGAGAGAGAGAGAGAGAGAGAGAGAGAAAGAGAGAGAGAGAGAGAGAGAGAGAGAAAGAAAGAGAGAGAGAGAGAGAGAGAGAGAGAGAGAGAGAGAGAGAGAGAAAGATAGAGAGGGAGAGAGAGAGAGAAAGATAGAGAAGGAGAAGAGAGAGAGAGAGAGAGAGAGAGAGAGAGAGAGAGGAGAGAGAGAGAGAGAGAAAGAGAAAGAGAAAGAGAAAGAGAGCAAGAGAGACAAAAATTGACAAAATTGACAAAATTTATTGCTATTTAGCAAATCAAGCCATATAGCGCTGCGGCGCGGTAACAAACGATATCGAACGCGACGCGATTACAATGACATGGAAACCATGGCAGTAGTGGTATGTACATCAAGATCCCATACATTATTGTCTGTGTCTCAAGAGTCTCAATTTCAAAACAGCCTTTCCTTTTCCAGTCTGCAGCCAGCGAAGTCAGCCCATGTAAGACCGGATCAGGTCCCAAAGATGATGTAATTCCCGCTCAGCATGCCCCACTGTCTCTGCGTGTTGTGTGTTTGGACACTGCTTCCCTTTACAAAGTCTGGCAAGCCTGACACGTTCTGGCAACATGTTTTTCTCTTCTTGCTTGATGTACCAGAACACACACTTAGATTCCTCGCCAGGATCTCCATTCCAAGAGTATTCCAGGGCGATGTCATCTGATTCACACATCACAATGTTTTGATCGCCTGAACTATGTACCACCACCTTTCGAAACCGTGTGTTTCTCTTGCTGTCCCGTAATCGACGCTGCACACGTTTTTCAGTTAGGGTAGACACATACTGTTTCACAATACCAGTATCAGAGTCATCCACTGTGCAGCCAACTGTCAGCTCTTCCTGCACATCAGACGCCTCAGAAGACACACCGATCTTGCTGTCTGTTGCTGGATCACACAGTAGATCAAGTGAATCTGGTGTGGCCGAGGCATTCACTGCACTGCTGACACACAGCTCTGTGTATACACTGGTTTGTTTTTCTTTTGTTTCCACATCGAACAGGGAGTCAATGTTACACAAGACCGGCTCTTCCAAGACACTGTCATTGTCACATTGGCGACTTGCCTGTCTTTCTTGGTGTTGTCTGCTTCTTTGGAAATCCCGACGTATTTGACATGGGGGTTTCTTGCGATAGTACTGAACTCGGGAGTTACGGTTCAGCACGGGTCCGCCATTTCTGTTGACACTGACTTGTCAGCTGGCTTCATTCGCAAGAAGAACACAACGCTGCCACTCTCCCCCGCGACTTTCCAACTCGATACGACGTTGTCGATCAGCAGGGCGTTTAAAGTTGTTATTAGAGTTGCTGGAAGGCCAGTAACTGACATTTTGAAGCTAAAATGCAAAAATTTGCAGCAGCTTACTAACAGCACACCCGTTCAGTTCTCGTCCCCTCACGTCGTTTTCCGAGAGCAAGAGAGAGAGAGAGAGAGAGAGAGAGAAGAGAGAGAGAGAGAGAGAGAGAGAGAGAGAGAGAAGAGAGAGAGAGAGAGAGAATAGAGAGAGAGAGAGAGGAGGGAGGGAGGGAGGAGAGAGAGAGAGAGAGAGAGAGAGAGAGAGAGAGAGAGAGAGAGAGAGAGAGAGAGAGAGAGAGAGAAGGCACAGAGGAGAAGAGAAGAGAAGAGAAGAGAGGAGAGGAGAAGCGAAGGGAAGGGAAGGGAAGGAAAGAGAAGAGAAGAGTGATAGAGAGACAGAGAGACAGAAACAGACAGAAACAGACAGACATACGGTCCAAAAACAAAGAGACATAGACAGAAACGCACACACACACATACATACACACACGCACGCACGCACGCACGCACGCATGCATACATACTGATAGACACAGATACAGAAAGAGAGTCAAAGAAAGCAAGAGACAGAGACATGCAGACAGCACCAGAATCAGACTAACAGAGAGATGCAGTTTCTGTGTCTGTCTGCTCTTCATCCAGAAGCAAGAACAAAAAAAACTAAAACAAAAAAAGCAATAAGTCGAGGTGATACATATACATATATGTATATACACACACACACACACACAAACATACATACACATACAACATACATACATACATACAAACATACATACGTACATACATCCATACACATACATGTATACATACATACATACATACATACATACATACATACATACATACATGCTTGCATGCATGCATACATACATACATACATACATACATACATACATACATACATACATACATACATACATACATACATACATACATACATACATACATACATACATACACAACATACACACACAAACATACGTACACACATACATACATATATACATACATACACACAAATATACATACATACATACACACATACATACACATACACACACAAACATACATACATAAATACATACATATATACACACATACATACACACAAATATACATACATACACACATACATACACATACACACACAAAACATACATACATAAATACATACATATATACATACATACATACATACACACAAATATGCATACACACACACACACACACACACACACACACACACACACACACAACACACACACACACACACACACACACACACATCCCTGGCAGGCTAGAGCTGTAAAAAGAGACAGGCTCTTCCAGCATTCTGCATAAATCCTTGGAATCACACAGAAAAAACAAGGAAGTATCGGATTAAAAATAAACAGCATGTATTGATTCAAATAACACAGCGAAGTGTCAAAAGTCCACGAAGATTGACAGAAAACATTAACCGTTACACCAGAACGATTGAAAGACAAGAAGAACAAAGAGAAACAACCCCGAACAATCAATGACAGTGTCTCCTTTTATTTCTACACAGTATGTTCAAGAGGATTTTTTCCCTCTGGAGTTAACATCAGTGCCGACTCCACTCTCCCCAAAAGTCCTTCGGATGAGACTATAAACCGAGGCCCCGTGTGCGAACGCACGCAGAACATCTTGCGCGCACGTTAAAACTCGTTCCGCTTTTCGGAAGAGTAGGCCATTGTGTGATGGTGGGAACGGATGACAAAATTTACAAAAGCTGCATACACACGGGGACTGGATGAAAAACAAGCACATGAGTGCTTATTCCATGATCCTCGAAATAATAGAATAAATAAAATAAATATGAACTTTTGTTTCTGCAGGAGTATAAGACAATATGTGCATGATATTAGCTTTTGTTTCTGCGCTGTATAAGACAATATTTGCATGATATCACCTTTTGTTTCTGCACTGTTTGAGACAATGTGTGCATAATATTAACTTTTGATTCTGCACTGTATAATTTAAAATGTGCACGATACTAACTGTTGTTTCTGCACCGTGTAAGATAATATGTGCGTGATATTAACGTTTGATTCTGCACTGTATGAGGTAATATGTGCATGTTATTAACGTTTGATTCTGCACTGTATAAGTTAAAATGTGCATGATACTAACTGTTGTTTCTGCACTGTATGAGGTAATATGTGCGTGATAATAACTTTTGTTTCTGCACTGTGTGAGGTCATATGTGCGTGATATTAACGTTTGTTTCTGCACTGTATGAGGTCATATGTGCGTGATATTAACCTTTGTTTCTGCACTGCATGAGGTCATATGTGCGTGATATTAACTTTTGTTTCTGCACTGCATGAGGTCATATATGCGCGATATTAACTTTTGTTTCTGCACTGTGTGAGGTAATATGTGCGTGATATTAACGTTTGTTTCTGCACTGTGTGAGGTAATATGTGCGTGATATTAACGTTGCTTCTGCACTGTATGAGGTAATATATGCGTGATACCAACTTTGTTTCTGCCTTATAATTATGTGGTAATATATTATGAATTGACCGAACTGTTTCTGCATCGTACTATGAAGCAAGAATTTGCACAGCATTAACTCCTTTTCTGTATTGTTAGACGTAACATGTGAATAACAGTAACTTTTTATGCACTGTATATCAAGGTGATGTGTACATTACAGAAACTTTTTCTGTATTTTATGAGGTAATAAATATGTGCATAGCATTAACTTTTTTTCTCTTGAAAGTGAGAAAGGGGTGAGAGCATAAATGCATATCTGAAGTGTAAAGCGCGTGTTGAATATATCCCAACCCCAGCCTCTTTCAAACATTACAAGTTGATAAACATGACAAAGCAATAATTTTGCAATCACACCCCACACCCCCCTCTACCCTCTTCCTTCATTCCAATCTTCTATTCTCCGCCTTCTTATCCCCCTTCTTCTTTATCCTTTCTCCCCCCCCCCCCCCCCCTACCCCCACCTTCCTCGCGCCAAACAAGACCCCCACAAAAAAGAAGCCAGAAATAATTGATGCAGAGTCAAAGGCTGACTCAGCGAGTGGCCATTATTCCTGACCATTTCCCTGACGATGGTGAAGAAAATTATACCCTGGGGCATCATTCTGAGAGGGGAGGCTGAAAAACAGGGAGAACAACAACAAAAAAGGGGGGAGGGGAGGGAGGATGTATGTGTATGTGTGTGTGTGAGAAGAGAGAGAGAGAGAGAGAGAGGAGAGAGAGAGAGGGGGAGGAGAGGGAGAGAGAGAGAGAGAGAGAGAGAGAGAGAGAGAGAGAGGATGTGTGTGTGCCTGCGTGTATGTGTGTGCGTGAGAGAGAGAGAGAGAGAGGGAGAGAGAGAGAGAGAGAGAGAGAGAGAGATCTGCTTGTGTGCGGGAATGTGTGTGTGTTTGTGTGTGGGGGGGAGGCTTGTGCATGCACATGCATATGCGCGCGGCGTGAGTATAATTGATGCGTGTATGTATGTAATAATAATGATAATTATATGGAATTTATATAGCGCTGAATTTTGTGTATGTGTGTGTACACATATATATGCACGTGTGGGTGTGTGCATGTGTGCGCGTGCGCATGCATGTTCACACAAGCACAAAGGCGCACATGTACGTGCATGTGCCTACATTTACGTCTGTGCTTGCATGTAATCTTGCATGAGTACGCGCAGTCTGGCGTTCATGCATGCGCATACTGATGTATATGACATACGTAGGCAAGTTCCCACACATGCATAAATGCATGCCACCAGAAAGGAACCACAATATTGCTGTATAATTATGTTCAACACTATCTTCATTCGTAAATTCCAGCATCAGCCACACATTCAGATATCGATTCTGGCATTACTCATGCTTACAAACACACACATACCCACACACGCGCGCGCTCGCGCACGCACACACACATACATTCTCTCTCTATCTCTCTCTCATCTCTCTATCTCTATATATATATATATATATATATATATATATATATATATATATATTCACGGAGACGGGATAGCTCAGTGGTCGGAGCACTCGCTTTCCCCCAGCCAAGTTAAACAGCGTCGAACGTGGTTACCACTTAGATGGGTGACCGTTTGTGCGCCTTGGCTCAGTATAGTCCCCCAGTTCACCCAGCTGTAAATGGGTACCTGCCTCTTTAGGGTCAGGGAAGGCAAAGAAGCGAGGGAGAGGAGATGGGCGCCGCCCTCAATATGCTGGCCCCTGGAGAAGTTGAGGTCTCTGACGCCTCGCTCCCCTACGACCTTATAGGTTATGGAACACCTTTACCTTTTTATAGTATACACCAACACCCACCCACCCCCCACCCCCAACACACACACTTACCATTAATGCACATTTGAGCGATGCAATTTGTAAAATACATTCGTCCCCACCACCCTGTAGGTGAAATTATTCTGATCTGTCTTTTTGAAACTCTTATCTTCCATCCCAAATTTTCTCTCCTTCCACTCTTACCTCCCCTCCTCTACCCCCCCCCCCCACCCCAGCCCCCACCCACACAACCATCTTCTCTTTATTTTTTTTTATGTCAGCCTTTACCCTCACCATACCCCTCAAGAACTCAGAAAGAAAAACAAATTGTCAGAACGAACAGACGCCATGTATTAAGCTGGTCTAGAAAATGGCCATCATGTCTGCACGTTGCCTAAAGACTGGTGGCACAGTGACACGTGAAATTATGCCCTGGGGGTCCCTTCAGAGAGGGGGGGGGCCAAGCAGAAATGACGCCACGCATGTGAGAGAGAAAGAGAGAGAAAGACAGAGAGACAGAGAGAATGAATGAATGAATGAATGAATGACCTTTATTTTTCAAGGGTTGCAGGTATGCATCCGCGTACTTTTTTCGTTCGATCCTTTCCCTGATTAAGGACTATCAAAACAAGAGAGAGAGGAGAGAGAGAGAGAGAGAGAGAGAGAGAGAGAGAGAGAGAGAGAGGAGAGAGAGAGAGAGAGAGAGAGAGAGAGAAAGAGAGAGAGGAAGACAGACAGACAGACAGACAGACAGAGACACAGACACAGATAGAGAGAATGAATAAATGAATCTTTATTTTTCAAGGGTAACAGAATAAGCATAGGCGTACTTTTTTTTCATCTGGCCCTTGCCCTGATTAGGGACTATCAACAAAACAAGGAGAAAAAACCCTTCTACAACAACAACGACAACATGATTTTTAAAAAAAGATAAGTGTATATTTAACAATACACAATCCCTAACTTACCTGAACATTTATGTCAAGAGATACATAGATTATATTTTTAAAGAAATGGTTTATGCGTTAATAAACACATAACTCTCAAATGAATTGAACATTAACATGAAAACTGATACACTGATTATAATTAGGCAATATGGATAAAGTAAAATAGAGGGAAGACAGCAAGAAGTGAGAGAGAGAGAGTTCCACAATAAACCATTTTCATAGAGACAGACGGACAGACAGAGAGACAGACAGACAAACAGACAGACAGACAGAGAGACCGATACAGACACAGACACATACAGAGAGAGAGAGAGAGAGAGAGAGAGAGAGAGAGAGAGAGAGAGAGAGAGAAGAGAGAGAGACAGAAAGACAGACAGAAAGACAGACAGACAGAGAAAGAGACAGAGAGAGCGTTTGGGCATTTTGACAATTTATCGGCTTCAGTGACAGGCCTGCTCTTCGACTGGCAAAAAAGCAATGAACGAAACTGACAGAAAATGGCTCAACATAGTCGTTCATCTCAATTAAACAGACTCTCATCCAATTCATTTGAATCCAATCCATTTTGATCCAACCCCGATCATTTTGTTCATAGCCCTGCCGACCATAGAGGCCTTAATTATCAGAGCTAGCTTGTCTCATTAACAATGGTCGAAGCTAAGACTGATTAATTAATCAAAACTGTGTAACGCTATTGGAGATGCTACACAAGATTAAAGCTAATTCTTACTCAAGCAAATTAATAAGATTTTAAATGTCTCTGCGCTTGTAAGTGTATGTTATAAATCATTTGTACTTTTCATCAATATTTAAAATGAAACAAGTCCAAATCTGTGCTGCATGATCAATCTAAAGTTCTGATAGTCTAGACTAGCGAATGAATGTTGAGCATGAGCATGGGATTTATTTTACCTCTACTTGGTAGAATCTGACTAGGTTATCATATACCACTCCACTCCACTACACTACAACTTTATATAAATCCAATGAATACATCACATTATAATACAAAGTATACAACACAACACGATACAAAGCAATGCAAACATTAAAAAAACAACCATAAAACATACAAAATAAACACAATACAAAAAAGACCCAATATAACAAACAAAAAGAGAATGGACGAATACAGTTATTGAATCTTTGAGTACACCAAACGCTCAGAATCGGACAGATAGATAGATAACACACAAACAATCGAATACTACAAGTCAACAATGCATCACTCTGACCCCAAAGCAGCATCAACGGAAGTATTGGTAAAAACATCAGCCCATACAAGAAATGCATACAAAGCATACATATAAAAAGATCCTGCCACTGCTTATCCCCAAAGCTTAGCTTTCACTGGGAAGCCGAAGCATGACAATAACACACCCGTACAATAGCGAGCATCTAAAAACTTAATCCCTAGGACTTCTATATAGTATATGACTCTTTACCTTTACACAAACAAATCACATCCGATATAACAACAAACAACCAACTTAACAGGATGCAATACAGTACAATGACACAACTCAGTACAATGCAAGGCATACATGAATGCAATGAAAAACGACATAATCACAACAAACACATCCTAATACATAAAAGTACAACACCATACAATGCAATACAATTTGACCCCAAACGACACAACGCAATACAACGGAATGTAATTTGATACAAAAAACAATACAGCCACAATACAATACAAAATTGGATACAAAAGCCAATACAATCAATCACACACAAGATCTGCCTTACCTGGCATAACTCCCCAAACTTGGCCTTTTCCACCTGTGAAGTCTCCTCTCTGAAAGCAGACAGAAAACACACACTGTCGTCATATAGCCGACATCATAAAAACTTAATTCTAGAGGAACTTCATATATATAGATATATATATCTATCTCTCTCTATCTCTCTCTATCTATCTATATCTATCTATCTATCTATATATATAATTATATATATATATATATATATATATAAACGAGATAGCCTAGTGGGTAGAACGTTACGCTTGCAATTTGACGGCCCGGGCTCAAAACTGGGTTCGAGCCATCACCGTGACACCCGTTCAAGTAATGCCCCCCCCCCCCCCCCCCCCCCCCCCCCCCCCCGCCACTGGACTTACAAACATCAGTACTGACTCCAGTCCCAAGAAAGTCCTTCAGATGAGACTGTAAATCGAGGTCCTGTGTGCGAACGTACGCAGGACATCTTGCGCACACGTTAAAACCCGTTGTGCCTTTTGGAAGAAGTAGGTCATGGTGTACCTGTAGGCACAGGTGATAATGATTATCAAAAATCAAAAGCGCACGCACACTGGTGTAAGTGTTTAAAGCTGATCCCCGAAATGGGAAAGCTACCTTCACGGTAAGCAAAAACAGTGGAATACACAAAGTCTTTTTTTCTTCTTTTTCTTTTATTCTTTT
>CM054149.1:35327829-35340329 GCA_028751875.1 Rapana venosa | reverse complement strand
TACAGTATTTTGGCAGTTGGGCTTGGCACAAAATATCAATTTTTAAAAAATCCCAGAAAAGAAGTGAAAAATGTACCCAGCAAAAAAAAAAAGATATCATCTGATCATATCTTACAATTCTCTCACCTGAACTTCATTCTAGAAAAGAAAGCCATAAAAGAAAGTAAGAAAGGAAGAAAAGAATGGGGAAAGAAAGAAAATAAGGCAAGAGATAGAAAAAGAGAGACAGACAGACAGAGAGGAGGGAGGGAGGGAGAGAGAAAGAGACAGGCAGACAGACAGAGACAGATAGAAACAGAGACATAGAGACACACAGATACACAGAGACAGAGAGAGCGAGAGAGATAGAGACATAAAGAGAAGACAGACAGAGAGAGACAGAACTCAAACTCGAACTCGAAATGTTTATTGAGTGTAAATGGATAAGCACAGGGCTTCTTTACACCAGGAGACCGAGACAGATAGAGACAGAGAGACACACAGATACACAGAGACAGACAGACAGACAGACAGACAGACAGAGAGAGAGAGAGAGAGAGAGAGAGAGAGAGAGAGAGAAGGAGGAGACATAAACAGAGACTGAGACAGAGACAGAAATAGAGAAACAGACAGAGCAACGGACAGACAACGGACAGACAGTGAGCCAAACAGACTAACAATAAACAGAAGAAATACCCCCCCCAAAAAAAAACAACAACAAAAACAACAACCAAACAACCTCCCCACCCTCCACCCCCCCCAAAAAAAAAAAAAAAAATCCCAAGACAGTCAGAAATCAGCAAACGACAGAAGCCGGAACAAAAGCTCGAAAGAAGGAAGAGACAAACAGAAGGAACAGTGACAGATAGAAAGAAAGAAACAATAAATAAATAAAAATCAACAGAGAAAGTTTAGAAGAGATTTTTGTGTTTTCTTTTTTGTTCTTCGGCTACAAATCCAAGGCTCATCAAAGGCAATATTTATTTATTATCTATTATTCTTTTATATCGAGGTTAATGGAATAAGCACTTATGTGCTTTTTTTAAACATCCAGTCCCCGTATGTATGCGTTTTTTTTTGGTAAATTCTACCATCTGTTCCCACCGGCACACAATGGCCTACTCTTACGAAAAGCGGAACAGGATTGAACGTGGGCGCAAGATGTTCTGCGTGCGTTCGCACACGGGACCTCGGTTTATAGTCTCATCCGAAGGACTTTTGGGGGAGAGTGGAGTCTGCACTGATGTTAACTCCAGGGGGAAAATATCCCCCTTGAACGGAAATCGAACCCGGGTCGTCAGATTGCGAGCGCAATGTTCTAACCACTAGGCTATCCCGTCTCGCGTATGCCACCGTTTTTACCCCACAATTAAGGTAGCCGCATATTGACTTCGGGGAAAGAAGAGACATTAAAAACACAGATGACAAAACCCAAAACAGAAACACAGCAAGTAATACACGAAAAAATAAAACCCATAGGAAAAAACAGGAAACAAAAGAAACGTAAAACGAAATGAGAGACAAGGCAGATAGAAAAGAGAGAGAGAAAGTAAAGAAAGAAAGAATGAACGAAATAAAGAAAAACAAGAAAAATAGATAAGGAAAAAAGAAAACAACAATAAAGAAAGAATTAGCAAGCGAGAGAAGAAAAAAAAATGAGAGAAGAACGACGAAAGAAAGAGAAAGGAGAGAAAGAAAGAAAGTATAAAATAAAAAGAATGAATGAACAAGAAAAGAGGAAACAAAGAAAGAAAGAAGGAAAGAAAGAAGCATCATACGAAAACTTAAGGGAAAAAAACCTTTATATGCTTCAAGCAACAAATGTAGAAACCTAGTTTAGCAACATCCACACACAGAAAGAAAGAAAGAAAAAGAGAAAGAAAGAAAGAAAAAGAGAAAGAAAGAAAGAAAAAGTGAAAGATATAATAATACAACGAAAGAAAAAAAGTGACATCCCCAAAACAGAAAGAAAGGAAGAAAGAAAGAAAGAAAGAAAGAAAGAAAGAAAGAAAAAGATTTTACTAAAGATAAAAAAGCGTGACATGAAAATTCAAGAAAAAAATCCCAATGTACCTTGAGCCAGAAGATAAGAAAACCTTGTTACTCACAACAGAAGTTCTTCTACAAGGAGAAAAAGATAGAAAAAAAGAAACAGAAAAAAGGAGAAAAAACCCGAAACAGAAAAACGGAAACATCTTTAAAAAGAGAGAAAAACGAGGGGGGGGGGGGGGGGGGGGGGGGGGGGGGGGGGGAGGGGGGAAGGAAAGAAAGGTTGCAAACAAAACATTCAATGAAATAGAACTCTCTGCTCCAACTACATAATAAAAAAAAGAAAGAAAGAAAGAAAGAACGGAAGGAAATAAGGAAGGAAGGCAGAAAAAAGCAAGAAAGAAAAACAAGAAAAAAAGAATAGAAGGAAGAAAAAAAAGAAAGAAAGAAAGAAAGAAAGGAAAAAGAAGGAAGGAAAGTCAGAAAGAAAGAAAGAGAGAAAGAAAGAAAGAAGAGAGAGAGAGAGAAAGAGAGAGAGAGAGAAGAAGAGAGAGAGAAAGAAAAGAGAGACAGAGACAGACAGACAGACAGAGGGGGAGGGAGGGAGAAGAAAGAGAGAGAGAGAGAGGGGAAGAGAAGAGAGAGAGAGAGAGAGAAGAGAAAAGAGAGAGAGAGAGAGAAAGGGGAGAGAGAGGCAGAGACAGAGAGAGAGAGAACAAAAGAAAGAAACGGAAGAAAGAGAGAACAAAAGAAAGAAAGAAAGAAAGAAAAGAAAAAAAAGAAAGAAAGAGTAAAACATGTGACAACTTCCCATGAATAAAACAACGTGCTTCCAGCCAGTTATAGCAGGGACCTAGTTTTGCAACATGCTGATGTTTATCTTTTTCTAATCTTTTCCTTCTTTCAAAAGTTTTTATTTTCGATTTTTTTTTCGTCCATTATTTTCTTCTGTTGCATTTTCTTCTAATTTTTCTTCTCCCTCCTATTTTTTGTTTTGGGTTGGGTTGGTTTTTTCTGTTTTTATCTGTCTCTATTTCGTATATTATTTCTTCCCCCCCCCCCCCCCCCTACTTTTTTCTTTATTTGATCTTTCTTTCGCCCTCTAAGTTTTTTAATATTTTTCCGCTTTCAATGCATACGAACTTGCTGTTTCCTTTCGTGTGCAACTTTTATTTCAAGTTCTTTTTTATAATATACTCAAGAAGCATTAGCATGTCCATCAAATTGATTTTTTCATTTGCACACGTGTGCGTTTCACACACACACACACACACACACACACACAAAACACACACACACACACACACACAACACACACACACACACACACACACACACACACACACACACACAACACACACACACAGCCAGTCAGCCATTCAGACGGACAAACGACAGACAGACAGATATACAGACAAGAATCTTGTAGTTTTTAAATCATATTACTACTTAGTATACTTTATATCGAAAGTAAAATGCAATAACTTCGCTAATACACTTCATCTCTTAAAAAACAGACTGACACAAAAACGAAAGACAGAGAACAAAAAACAACAACAACAAATAAAACGTTCTCAAAAGGCTTTTATAGACTTTAGAATCCCTGTGATCTGCTTAACTTTTCGTTTGTTTGTTCTTTCTGTCACCTAGTTTCTTCTTCTTCTTCTTCTTCATCATCATCTTCTTGTTCTTCTTGTTCTTCTTGTTCTTCTTGTTCTTGTTCTTGTTCTTCTTCTTTCTTCTTCTTCTTCTTCTTCATCACCATCACCTTTTTCTATTTCTTCTTCTTCATCACCATCATCATCTTCTGCTTCTTCTTCTTTTTCATCATCATCATCATCATCATCATCATCATCATCATCATCATCATCATCATCATCATCATCATCATCATCATCATCTTCTTCTTCTTCTTCTTCTTCTTCTTCTGTTCATAGTTTCTTACCTTAAAAACCCCTGTGTTAGATGAGGAAACCCATAACTACAGCTACATTTTACAAACAGAGTGTTACAAGTAAACACGCGTGCTTAATGCAGGAAACATCCACAAGGTCAGCATATAAAACATACACCGCCTCCAAAAATCGATCAAACGAAATACAAAAGCTCGCTTTCAGCTGATTGATCACACATTAATGGGAGAAGCCTGTTGGTCTGGAGAACAGAGAACGTTGATGGGAGGTTGCACGCACGCGCTTACAGACAGATAAACACACACACACACACATACACACGCACGGACGGACGCACGGACGAAAGCACTTATACACAGACACACAGACGCACACAGACACAGACACAACACACACACACATACACACACATACACACACACACACGCACACACACACACACACAGACACAACACACACACAACACACACACCAGAGACACAACACACACACACCACACACACACACGCACACACACAACACACACACACACAGAGAACCAAATATGCACGCACGCGTGCTCATTAATACGACTCTGTGAGGGGAAGGAAAGGTGGAGATCCAGTCAAGCAAAAAATCCTTCAGATAAGACTATAAACACAGGTACTGGGTGTGAACGAACGCAAAACATCATGCGCACACGTTAGACCCTGTTCCACCTCTCGGAAGAGTAGGCCATTGCCTGATGGTACGAACACATAACAATCGTGTTTACAAAAAAACCCCCACAACCACATTGGTGTCGTGTTTAAAGCAGCATTCCCGAAGACTGATTACGGATACCTTAATGATGGTTAAAAAAAACGGTCGCATACGCAAAACCTCACCTTTGGTGAACCACGGAGCTCTAGCTGGGAAACGGAGTGGAACGAGTGGGGGGGGGGGGGGGGGTGAAGGTCAGGCAAAAGAGACCTCTTGCAGATGGTGTTGGTGGTGGTGCTACTGAAAGTATCTTTTATTTGCAAGGGTCGCAGATTTTTTGTTGTCTGGGCTTTCCATACCTCAAAAGGAGCTTTAATAAATACAACGCATACTTGATACTTTTCGTTTTGAGAAGAAGGGGGGAAAAAAAGCAATTCGGCACAAATAATGATCTCGAACACTCATGCTGACTTTCCAACAGGGTTTAAGATTATAATACTTTAATGAAATTAAACTATTGGTTAAAGTGCCCACACGTTTTTCCAAATATTCTGCATATGGATGACTGGTGGGTGAGAGAGAGAGAGGAGGGAAGAGAGAGAGAGAGAGAGAGAGAGAGAGAGAGAGAGAGAGAGGAGAGAGAGAGAGAGAAGAGAGAGAGAGGAGAGAGAGTGAGAGAGAGAGGAAGAGAGAGAGAGAGAGAGAGAGAGAGAGAGAGAGGAGAGAGAAGAGGAGAGAGAGAGAGAAGCGAGGAGAGAGAGAGAGAGAGAGAGAGTACCGCCGTCAGCACCTACCCAATATTTTTTCCACATTGAAAAAAATATCAACTGATGACATTTCTTCTGTGACATTTGGGCTAGGCACTAAAGAAAAAATGAATAAAAATTAAACACAGTAAACAATAAAATAGTTGACGATATGAAATAAAATGAAAGTGAAATAGAATAAAACAATATAAATATGATAAAATGGAAAAAATCTATGAAAAAAGTAAAATAAAAAAAAATGGAACAGAATAAAATAAAAGTCAAATAGACTCAGAAAAAAGAAAGATAAAAACAAAAAGCACAACATCGATAAATAAAAATCAAATAAGGTAAAAACTAAATGAAATCAACCCACAGAAGGAAATATCCGCCCTCACTTTACAGTTATGCTACCAGAACTATCATTAAAATAATAATAAAAAAGAGCAAATCAGATGAAAATAACTCCTAAAAATGAGCAAAAAATATAGGGAAAAAAGGAATAAAAAAGGAGAAAATATGATAAAATAAAAAGAAAAAAAACCCAGAAAGAATGATGAAAGAAGGTGAGATGAAGGAGGAAAAAATGATGAGAAATAGACACACAAAACCAGACAGAAAATATAAACGGAAGAAAGAAAGAAAGAAAGAAAGTAATAAAGAAAGGAAGAAAGCAAGTTTCAGAGATTAAAAGGTAAAACAAAAAGGGAAGCGAAAAACAGCAACAAAAACCAAAACCAAACAAACAATAACGACAAAAAAAGACAGAAGGAAATTTGAGCAAGAAAAGAAAACCAAATAACCCGAAACGAGGGTAGAAAGAAAGATCGGCATAAAAAAGAAAACAACCCCCACACACCCCAAAAAGAAGGACAAAAAAAAAGTCATGAAAGTAAGAAACAGAGAAGGTAAGAAAAGAAAAAAAAACAGGAAAAAACAAGAAGAAAGGAAGAAAGAAAGAAAAAAAGACTGAAAAAAACATTTAAAATAAGAGAAAAGAAAGTAAAAAAGCAAAGAAATAAAGGAAAATCAAAGGAAAAGGGAAAGAACCAAAAAAGAAAAGAAAAGACAGAATGAAAGAAAAGAAGAAAAGAAAAGAAAAAAAAGAGAAATTAAAAAAAAAGAAAGTAGAAAGAAAGAAAAGAAGAAAGAAAAAGAAAAGAAAGAAAAAAAGAAAGAAATAAAAAGAAAAAAAGAAATAAAGAAAGAAAGAAAGGAAAGACTGAAACAACTCTAGAGAAAAACGTGACCAGAAACCTTGATGACTAGGAACAAGACGCTTCAAGCCACTTAATGCCACGACCCAGTTTGCTACTTTAAGAGATTTCCTCCTTTTCTTTCTTTCTTTCTGTTTGTCTTTCTTTCCTTCTTTCTTTTCCCCCCAGACTTCCTTCCTTTCAATCACTCTGTCTATCTTTCCCTCTTATTTCGCTTTTGTTTTCTTTCTTAAATTACCTTTGACGTGTGTGTGTGTGTGCGTGTGTGTGTGTGTGTGTGTGTGTGTGTGTGTGTGTGTGTGTGTGTGTGTGTGTGTGTGTGTGTGTGTAAGTGTGTGTGTGTGTGTATGTGTTGTGTGTGTGGTGTGTGTGTGTGTGTGTGTGTTTTGTGTGTGTGTGTGCAATCCTTTCCCTCTTTTCTTTCTTTCTTTTCTTTCTTTCTTTTTTTTTCTTCTTTTTTCTTTTCTTCCCTTTCTTTTTTTTTTCTTTCTTCTTTTTTTCTTTTTTTTCTTTTCCTTTCTTTCTTTCTTTTTTTTGTCTTCTTTTTTTGCTTGCTTTCTTTCTTCTTTCTTTCTTGCTGTCTCCTTCTTTTTTGTTTTTTTCCTGCACCCCTTTGACTGCCCTCTCGTTTCTTTTCTTCCTCATTTGCTTTTCCATTCTCTGTCTTCTGTCCCCTGTCTGTCTGTCTGTCTCTCTCTTCTCTCCTCTCTCTTCTGTGTCGGATAGCCTGTGGTTAAGTGATCATTCGGATCTTCTGACCCGGGTTCGAACTCGTTAAAGGATTTTTCCTCTGGAGTTAACCATCAGTGCCGCTCCACTCTCCCCAAACCTTTGGGTGAGCTAAACCGAGTCCCTGTGCGAATGCACCAGAACAGAGTAGGCCATTGTGTGCCTGTGGAACGGATGACAAATGTATTAAACTGCTACCCGGGGACTATATGGAAAAAAATCCTACATGAGTGCTTATTCCATTATCCTCGAAATAAAAGAATGAATAAATACATACATAAATAAATAAAATATCTCTCTCACTCTCTCTCTTTCCACCCTTTCTCTCTGTATCTCTCTGTCTGTCTATCTGTCTGTCTCTCTGTCAGTCTTTCGCTCGCTCGCTCGCCCTCCTTTCTTTTTCTTTTATTTTCCTTTTGTCTTCCTATTTCATTTTTATTTTCCTCTCCTTCTTCATTTCATTTGTGTATTCTTTTAATTCTGCCTCCGTCGTTGTGAGTGTTCTTTTAAAAAAAAATCATCTCCAAAATTCCTGTCTGTTCCTTCAGGTTTGCTCTCTCTCTCTCTCTCTCTCTCTCTCCTCTCTTCTCTCTCTCTTCTCTCTCTCTCTCTCTTCTCTCTCTTTTCTCTCTCTCTCATCTTTGTTCTTCTCTGGCGTTTATTTTCCTCATTTGTCTTCTTCTTCTTTTTCCTGTCTAAACTCTTCATTCTGTCTTTTTATTTTCTTCCTGTCATCTTCCTCCTTCTCCTCCTACTTCTTTCGATTTTATAGTTCCTCTTGCTATTGATTTTTTTCTTCTAGTCTTCTTTTTCCCTTCTCTTTGTCGCTTCTTCTTCATTTTCTTTCTTTTCTTTTACTTGTGCTTTTGTGGATCGGTGGTCTAGAGGTAACGCGCCTGTCTAGAAAGCGAAAAGTCCGGGTCGGAAGTGTGCGGTGGTTCGAATCCCGTTTGGACCCGAAACTTTTTTCCTCATCCATAATACCACGAGTTGTGGTCTGGGCGCTAGCCTTTTGGATGAGACGATAAACCGAGGTCCTGTGTGTTACACATAATTGTTTAGCGCACGTGAAAAAAACCCACGGAAAGAGAGTTGTCCCTGCAAAATTATAAAGAAAAAAAGCCATTTTGATAGGGAAACCAATACAGTTGCAGACAGGAAAAAAAAGGGTGGCGCTGCTCTTGTGGCGACGCGGTCTCTCCGGGGAGAGCGGCGCGAATTTCACGCAGAGAAATCTGCCGTGACTTAAAGTGGTATAAATAAACATCAATAAATAAACTTCTTTCTTTCTTTCTTCTTCTTTTTTGTGTTACTTCTTCTTGTTCTTGCTCTTCTCTTCTTTGTATCTTTTCCTTTGTGTTCTCTCTCTCTCCCCTCTCCTCTCTCTCTCTCTCTCTCTCTCTCTCTCTCTCTCTCTCTCTCTCTCTCTCTCTCTCTCTCAATTTTCAATTTCTCTCTCTCTCTCTGTCTTTTCCCCATCTTTCTTTTCTCCTTCGCTCTTGTTTTCTCCCTTTCTTTCTGACTGTCTTTCTTAAAAATCTTTCTTTCTTTTTATCCCTCCTCTTTCTTCCTCCCTCCTCCTTCCTTCTTTCTTTCTTTCCTTTTTTTCCTCCTTAATTTTCTTTCTTTTTCTGTCTTTCTTTTGTTTGTCACATTTTTTATAGCGGTGTGCGTGTAGAGAGACCGTTACGTTGAATTAATCACAGTGAAGAGCACATAACTGCATAAACGCGTCTCTTCTTACAACATTACGCAACCACTTTTGCAAACAAAGCACTATAGGAACAGAAGGGTGTGGGGAAGGAATAGGGGATGGGGGGAAGGGGTGAGGGGGTGGGGTGGGGGTGGGGTGGGAATGGGGTGAGGAGGGAGGTGGGGTTGATAATGAAAAAAAATAAAATGTTGTTCGTGCATCTACACGTTGTTGTTTTCTTTTTAATATTATTTATTCTTTCAGGGTTGCTAATGAAAAAGAAATGTGGTTCGTGCATCTATAGGATGTTGTTTCTTTTTTTTTTATTATAAATATCGTTTATTCTTTGCCTTCCGTCTGCTGCAACCCTTTTTTTTTTTTTTTTTTTTAGAGTGAAGGTGTTTTCTTAATATTTTGTTTTGCTTCTTTTGAGTTTGTTTTGGTATTGCGCTTATTAGCTAATGCTATTCGCGAACTGAATTATTCAGCGTTGAGAGTTTTTTGTTGGTGGTGGTTATTTCAGTTTTTTAATGTATGTTGATTTTTATGTTATTGCTGTTCTCAACTTGATTTTGCTATTGTAAAACACATATTAGCATGATCATGTGGTAGATGGTACAGCCAATCAATGACTTAACATATATAGAAAGGGAGAGACAATGACAATGACAATGACGAGAGAGAGAGAGAGAGAGAGAGAGAGAGAGAGAGAGGGCAGACAGATAGGCAGAAAAAGAGTTTCCCCAAAATTCAACTTCTCTCTCCTATGTCCTGGTTTGTTCAGTCTTGTCTCTTTATTCACTTCCCTATGGCCTAAGATGGGATGAGCTAGGTGTGGATGGTTTCTGTTTGTTTACACTGTTTTTGGCCTCTGTCCTGATCACAGCAGTAGCGCCAAAAGCGTGTTCAGGTGCACGACTTTTGTCGGTTGTGCTGGAATCCGTTTTTCAACATTCTACACTCCCTATAAACAGAACAAGCAGGTAGACAAGGCAGACAGACAGACAAAGAGAGAGAGAGAGAGAGAGAGAGAGAGAGAGAGACAGAGAGAGAGACAGAGACAGACAGACAGACAGACAGACAGACAGAAACAGACAGGCAGACACACCCCACCCACACATAACCCCTCTTCCTCCCCCCCCCCTCCCCACACACACACAAAAGGGTCAATGATTTCACACAGACAGCAGTGTGAGATCTGTCCCAGTTTTCTCTGGACCAGTTCACACCCAATACAATACGTAACCTAAGGCCAAAGTATCCCCCCCAAATAACTATTCATTTATATCTATGACCTCAATGCTATAGCAAAATCCTCAGTGTAGACACTGAAGGAGGCAGTGGTCTTGCTGCAAGTGACACTTTCTTTCCAGGTACATTCTCTCCTTACTGTCTGTTTTTTTTGGTGTGCTTTTTAAAGATTGCTTCCTAAAGTAAGGGAAATTCCTCCTCTTGTTACAGAATGAAAACAATAAGATTATTGAGCGCGTGTGTGTGTTTTTCTTGCAATTTAAGAAACTTGTTTTCCCTGATCTTATCAACATGACAGTGGTGAGAAAAATCTTTTTGCAGCAATATATATGTAGAAAGTTTGAAGTATTCCAGTGATCCTTGAAACAGGAAAACATGTGAATTTGTACTCTCGAATATTAATCATCTAATATCAATAACGTAAAGTGTTTCTGTTCTTTTTTTGTTTTCTTTTCTTTTGCTTTGTTTGTGAGAATGTTTCAACTGACTGTACTCTGTAAAAATATAAAAAAAACACACACAAACACAGACACAGACACAGACACACACACACACACACACACACACACACACACACACACAAAACACACACACACACACACACACACACACACACTACATACAGTTGATATAAACCATCACAATTTTCGTTGGATCAGAAAATAAAGGAAAAACAGATAAACAACCCCCCACCTCCACCACCCCCAAAGATTTCCTCCTCACCCTCCCCCCTCCCACAACGCCCCCTCTCCTGAAACCAAATATACATTCACATACAAAACAAAGCACACAAAAAAACATGGAGAAAAATGCAGCTAGGAAAACAAGAAACCCAAACCAAAGAGAAACAACTTCTCTTTTACACGCCCACAAAATCGGCCACAAAAGGATCAATGATGTCCCACAGACAGTGCAGTCAGACCTGTCCCAGTTTTCTCTCAACCAGTTCACACCCAATACAGTATGCAACCTAAGATGCCGGATTACAGAAAAGCTCTGTTCATATAATATATCTGTGTCCTCATCACTATAGCAACGCCCTCAATTAAGACACTGAAGGAGGCAGCGTCTTGCTATAAGTGACACTTTCTTTCCGGGTACATTCTCCCCTTACTGTCTGTTTATTTAATGAAAATAAAAGATTCCTTCTTGAAGACAGAGAAATTCCTCCCCTTTTTACAGAATGAAAACAATAAGATTCTTGAGTGTGTGTGTGTGTGTGTGTGTGTGTTGTGTGTGTGTGTGTGTGTGTGTGTGTGTGTGTGTGTGTGTGTGTGTGTGTGTGTGTGTGTTTTCTTTCAATGTAAGAACCTTGTTTTTCCTGATCTTATCAACATGATAGTGGTGTGAGGAATCTCTTCTCGACAATCTACATGTAGAAAGCTTGAAGTATTCCAGTGATCCTTCAAAACAAGAAAACTACGAGTTTGAAATGTCTGTTATTACTCCATCTTGTATCAATATTGTAAAGTTTTTTAAAATTGTTTTTGGGTTAAAAAAAAAGTTTTTGCTTTTGAAAACATGCCAACTTTTATACACTCCAAAAGATATATATATCACACACTCACTCACACACACTTGGCTACTTTAAATCATCAGATATTTTTGTAAACCAAAAAATCAAAAGAAAACAAAGAAACAAAACTAAAGAAAAACACAACTTTCCCCTCAAACAGACGCCCCAACTCCCTCATATCAGAAACAAAATTAACAACAACAAACCACACAACATACTGACATACACAACAAAAAATTCCTCTGAACAAACATTAAAAATCTGTTACACACACCCACAAAATTGGCCACAAAAGGATCAATGATGTCCCACAGACAGTGCAGTCAGACCTGTCCCAGTTTTTTCTCAACCAGTTCACACCCAATACAATAGGCAACCTAAGATGCCCGATTTCAGAAAAGCTCTGTTCATATAATATATATCTATGTCCTCATCACTATAGCAACGCTCTCAATATAGACACTGAAGGAGGCAGCATCTTGCTACAAGTGACACTTTCTTTCCGGGTACATTCTCACCTTACTGCCTGTTTACTTTTATTTAGGGTAAACTTCACGTTTTGTTTCATAACGAAAACAATAGTTGGTTTCTTTTTCGATTTTTGTGTTTGCAGCGTAAGAAATTTGTTTTGTGATCGCACAGAAATGACAGATTTAGATTGAATTAAAAAAAAAAATTCTAGGTGGAAAGAAAAAGAGTGGTGTATCTCTGTGATCGTTTACACAAGAGAATGTGGATTTGTATGATTTTTTTTACTGCTTTATTCTCAGATCGAAGTGGTACCTT
>CM054149.1:35305329-35317829 GCA_028751875.1 Rapana venosa | reverse complement strand
CATCTAGCTGGTTGTTTGTGTGTCTTTTGCTGTGTCTCTGTATCTCCCTGTCTCTGTCTCTCGTATTGTGTGAAATTCTCTTTCTTTCTCTGTATGTCGTTCTTTTTCTTCCCTCTCCCCTCTCTCTCTTCTTCTCTCTGTTTTCTTCCTATTCTTTTATCTCTCTCTTTGTGTGCTGTTGTCTTTGTTGTCTGTGTGTATATCCGTTTTCTGTCGTTCTGTCTGTCTGTCTCTCTGTCTCTCTCCCTTTCTGCTCGTATATCTCAATCTCTCCTGCTTCTCTCTTCTCTCTCTTTCTCTTCTTTCTCTCCATTTCTCCATCTCTCTCTTCCTGCTCTCTCTCTTTCTGTCTGTATCTCTGTCTTTCTGTCTCCATTTTCTCGCATGTGCAATCTACTGTCTGTCTGTCTGTCTCTGTTTCTCTCATGTGGCAATCTACTGTCTGTCTGTCTGTCTCTGTTTCTCTCATGTGGCAATCTACTGTCTGTCTGTCTGTCTGTCTCTGTTTTCCTCAATTAGCAATCTATTGTCTTTCTGTCTCTGTTTCTCTCATGTGGTAATCTACTGTCTGTCTGTCTCTGTTTCTCTCATGTGGTAATCTACTGTCTGTCTGTCTGTCTCTGTTTCTCTCATGTGGTAATCTACTGTCTGTCTGTCTGTCTCTGCTTCTCTCATGTTGCAATCTATCATGTTTACAATGCAGTTTCGCTGTCTCATGAAAACACAGAATCAGGTCAAAGCCATTGTTGTATGATTATTGATGAAAAACACCTGAGGTTTCTGCAACGTTTGAGCAGAGAAAAGGTTTCTTTGTACTCTCTATGTTTGTCTGTCTGTCTGTCTGTCTGTCTGTCTGTCTGTCTGTCTGTCTGTCTGAGTCCTTTGGATGAGAATATATAAACAGAGGCCCCGTGTGCGAACGCACGCACAACATCTTGTGCACACGTTAAATCCTGTTCCGCTTTTTTTCGTAAGAGTAGGCTATTGTGTGCCGGTGGGAACAGATGACAGAATTTACAGAACCGCATGCACACGGGGACTGGATGTAAAAAAAAGCACATAACTGCTTATTCCTTTATCCTAGATATAAAAGAATTCTTTAAAAATGTCTCTGTCTGTCTGTCTGTCTGTCTCTCTTTCTCTCTCTGTCAGTCAGTCAGCCAATCGATCGGTCTGTCTGTCAGTCAGTATCTTTTCTCTCTCTCTTCTCTCTCCTCCTCTCTCTCTCTCTCTCTCTCTCTCTCTCTTTCTCTGTGTCTCTGTCAGTCAGTCAGCCAGTCTGTCTGTCAGTCATGTCAGTCAGTCAGTCAGTCAGTCAGTCAGTCAGTCAGTCAGTCAGTCAGTCAGTCAGTCAGTCAGTCTCAGTCATCAGTCAGTCAGTCAGTCAGTCTCTCTCTCTCTCTCTCTCTCTCTCTCTCTCTCTCTCTCTCTGTCGGTCAGTCAGTCAGCCTGTCTGTCTGTCAGTCAGTCTCTCTCTCTCTCTCTCTCTCTCTCCTCTCTCTCTCTCTCCTCTCTCTCTCTCTCTCTCTCTCCCTCCCTCCTCTCCCCCTCTCTCTGTTCCATGGCGAAGATCCATGCGGTTAAAGCTTTCAATATCTCCACACAGTGCTGTTGCCAACTTGGCACATCCAGTTCTCCTTTATTGAGTTTTCTTTCACTACTACTTTCTTTCTTTCTTTTCAAACATTGTTGCTCCCTTTTACAGCCAATATCTTCTTCCATCTTCTCCTGTGGGGTAATCAAATTTAGCTCTGCAGCAGCAGCAGCAACAGCAGCAGCAGCAGCAGCAACAGCAGCAGCAGCAGCAGCAGCAGCAGCTGTAGCAGCAACAGCAGCAGCAGACATCTCATCAGTTCAGAAATAGCTGGCATTTCTCCAGAGATATTCTGCTGTAAAATATCAATGAAACAGCTAGCGCCATGTTGTGTCAGAAACGGTTCAATAGCCCCATTCGTGTTCACTGACTGTTGGTGTGTTTGTCGTTTGCCTGGTTTGTGTGTTTGTCTTTTGTGTGTTTGTCTTTTTCCTGGTTTGTGTGTTTGTCTGTTGCCTGGTTTGTGTGTTTGTCTGTTGCCTGGTTTGTGTGTTTGTCTTTTGTGTGTTGCCTGGTTTGTGTGTTTGTCTTTTGTGTGTTTGTCGTTTGTCTGGTTTGTGTGTTCGTCTGGTTTGTGTGTTCGTCTTTTGTCTGGTTTGTGTGTTTGTGTGTTGTTTGGTTTGTGTATTTGTCTTTTGCCTGGTTTGTGTCTTTGTCTGTTGTCTGGTTTGTGTGTTTGTCGTTTACCTGGTTTGTGTGTTTGTCTTTTGTCTGGTTTGAGTCTTTGTCTTTTGGTTTGTGTGTTTGTCTTTTGTCTGGTTTGTGTGTTTGTCTGTTGTCTGGTTTGTGTGTTTGTCTTTTGATTTGTGTGTTTGTCTTTTGTCTGGTTTGTGTGTTTGTCTTTTGTCTGGTTTGTGTGTTTGTCTTTGTCTGGTTTGTGTGTTTGTCTTTTGTCTGGTTTGTGTGTTTGTCTGTTGTCTGGTTTGTGTGTTTGTCTTTTGTCTGGTTTGTGTGTTTGTCTTTTGTCTGGTTTGTGTCTTTGTCTTTTGTCTGGTTTGTGTCTTTGTCTTTTGATTGTGTGTGTTGTCTTTGTCTGGTTTGTGTGTTTGTCTTTGGTTTGTGTGTTTGTCTGTTGTCTGGTTGTGTGTTTGTCTTTTGTCTGGTTGTGTGTTTGTCGTTGCCTGGTTTGTGTTTGTCGTTTGCCTGGTTTGTGTGTTTGTATTTTGCCTGGTTTGTATGTTTGTCTTTTGTGTGTTTGTCTTTTGTCTGGTTTGTTTATTTGTCTGTTGTCTGGTTTGTGTGTTTGTCTTTTGTCTGGTTTGTGTGTTTGTCTTTTGTCTGGTTTGTGTGTTTGTCTTTTGGTGTGTGTGTTTTTCTGTTGTCTGGTTTGTGTGTTTGTCTTTTGTCTGGTTTGTTTGTTTGTCTGTTGTCTGGTTTGTGTGTTTGTCTGTTGTCTGGTTTGTATGTATGTCTGTTGTCTGGTTTGTGTGTTTGTCTTTTGGTTTGTGTGTTTGTCTTTTGTCTTGTTTGTGTGTTTGTCTTTTGTCTGGTTTGTGTGTTTTGTCTTCGTATACTCAACAATGTCTGTTTCTTGTTGCAAGAATGTGTTTGTGTCTCTCTATCTGCTTGTTGTTTGTTTGTTCATCTTGCAGTCTTGCAGTGCATTGTCTAAGACTTGCGGCTATAGAGAAGTTCGCTTCTTTTCAAACGTTCTATTATTTCAAGTCTTGGACATTGTACTACTAATATTTCAAAGAGTTTGAAAGTTTCCACATGTAAAGAGCACTTCTCCATGTTTGAATCCAGTGGCAAGATTGGATTTCAGAAACACACACACACACACACACACACACACACACACACGCACGCACACTCCTCCTCCTCCACACACACACACCAAGATACCTCCACTCACACACAGACACACACGCACACACATAACACACACATGCATACATACGCACAAACACATACACACACACCAGTGGCAAGATTGGATTCCACATTTAAAGTCCTCGGACTGGCCTTGTGCTGACTTTGAAAGCTTTCATTCAAAACTCATCATAACCCAACTTTGACGAGTAAGTAAGGCACATCATCCCTAGAAAGAAGCACATTATGCCTACAATCATATCTCCTGTATAAACATTAATCCTTTTTTCCAGGCACAAGAGATACCAAAGCTGACCAAAGATGCAGTGCAAACACTGTGCCTCCAGAATGGGATTGCAAAAGCCACATTTCAAGGGAAATAATGAGTGTTTGGATATGAGGTTTACTTTGTGGACTCAAAGAAAAACCACTAGTACAATTGGCTTCGTGTTTCTTTTGATCTCTAACACCTAATGTTTCTTTCGTGTTAGTATTCTCTTTTTGCGGTCTTGCGCTCAAAACTTAAGTTTGAGAGTAACATAATAAACAGTTTAGCTTACTGACACTCGCTATTCCTTCTCATTATCTATCTGTGGCTTCTGGTCCCGGCCTTTCCTTATGATTGAACACGTTTCTCTAACATTAATAGTGAAAGTTTCTCTCTTCACCTGTGTCTGTCTCTCTTCCTTCTATCATTTTGTTCCTTTCACTTTTTTCCTTGCTGTTTATCATTATTTCTTCCTCTCTTCTCCATCTTTTCTCTTATTCCGATTTTTTTCTGTTTTTTTTTTCTCTCTCTCTTACTTCCCCTCTTTTTAGACTTTTTTTCGAAATCTCTCATCGCTTCTATTTATGTCCTTCTCTCTGCCGGTCTGTCTGTCTCTCTGTCTGTCTCTCAGTCTGTCACACACACACACACACACACACACACACACACACACACACACACACATACACACACACACACACACACACACACACACACACACACACACACACACACACACACACACACACACTCACACACTAACTCTTTCTGCTTTACATGAAGTACCTATGTGGTCCAAACTTTCAATATCTCCAGTGCTAGTGTATGGCCGGCCGCAACCCCACACATCTAGTTTTCCTTTATATTGAATTTTCTCTTCATTCTTTCTCTCTTTCTGTCTTTCATTGTTGTTCTTTTTACAGCCAGTGGCTTCTTCTGTCTGATCCTGTGGGGAAATCAAATGGAGCTGGCCGCAGCAGCAGCAGCAGCAGCAGCAGCAGCAGCAGCAGCAGCAGCAGCAGCAGCAGCAGCAGCAGCAGCAGCAGCAACAGCAGCAATAGCAGCAGACATCCAATCGATGCCAACATATCTGGCATTTCTCTGGAAATGTTTTTGCTTTGAACATCAATGGAATAGCACCAGGAAATGGAAATGTTGTGTAAGAAATTATTCAATATCCTTTTCCACATTATGGGCACGTTTCTGTAATGAATAAACTTCCACATTCTCTCTCTCTCTCTCTCTCTCTCTCTCTCTCTCTCTCTCTCTCCTCTCTCTCCTCTCTCTCTCTCTCTCCTCCCCTCCGTCTCTCTCTCCGTCTGTCTCTGTCTGTTCATCTCTCTCTGTCTGTCTGTCTCTCTCTCCATCTGTCTCTTGTATATGTCTGTTTTTGTCCCTCTGTCTGTCTGTCTGTCTGTCTGTCTGTCTGTCTGTCTCTCTCTCTCTCTCTCCTCTCTCTTCTCTCTCTCTCTCTCCCCTCTTCTATCTCTCTTTCATCCTTTCTAACTTCATCACTCTTTCTTAAACACTCACACACACACACACACACACACACACACACACACACACACACACACACACACACACACACACACACACACACACACAGACATGTACTACTGCGTTTCAATCTCGTGAAGACTAATCGATCTTGACCTCAACTTTTTCCTGCCGTGGTGTCGGGTTGGTGTTTTTTTCCCCCTTCACTGTTGCCAAGAACGTATCCTTGGTACTCCTTTATCGAATTTTCCTTCACTCGTTCTTTTCCTTTTAGAATTTTTCCTGAAAGGCAAGGATGTCTCTTTCAGGTCCTCTCCTGTGGGAACATCAGATTGGAACTTCAGCAGCAGCTGTATATGTAGCAGCAGCAGAAGAAGATATCAAATCAGTTCAGAAATATCTGGAGACTTTCTGCTGTAAAGACATCAATGACACAGCACCTGGTACTGGTAGTGTTGCGTAAGAAATGGTTCAATATCCTGTTCGTCTATAATCTCTCTCTCTCTCTCTCTCTCTCTCTCTCTCTCTCTCTCTTCTCTCTCTCTCTTCTCTCTCTCTCTCTCTCTCTCTCTCTCTTCTCTCTCTCTCTCTCTCTCTCTCTCTCCTCTTTCTCTCTATTTCTCTATCTCTCTCTTTCTCTCTCTCTTTCTCTCTTCCTCTCTCTCTCTCTCTCTTTTTTTTAATTGTTTTTTTTGTTTGTTTGTTTTTGGGGGTTTTATGGGTTTTTTTCCATTTGTTTGTTGTTGTTGTTTTCTGTTGTTTGTTTGTTTGTTTGTATGTTTGTTTGTTTTTTCTTCTTCTCTCTTTTTCTTTAAAAAAAAGTTTGTTTTTTTTCCTTTGCTTCTTCTGCTTGAAAGTATGAGTACTGAGTGCATTTTTAAATGTGACCCCATGGGCGGGGACTGGATGTAAAAAAGCACATGAATACTTATTCATTATCCTGGAAAAAAGATTTTGTTTCTATTACTTACAATGTGTAGATGTTCTTTTTATGACTTTATTGGCTTTTTCCCCCTCTTTATTATGTGAGTGTATGGGTATTGCACTTATTTTATTACCATGACATTCAATTTGCATGAGCATAATTAAAAAGCGTTTGTGTTGATCGTGTGCTATGTGAGTATTACATATTTAGTATTATCCCTGAAACACCCCCCCCCCCACCCCACCCCCACACGCTCAAACAAACACAAAACACACACAACACACAACCCCACACACACACACACACACACCACACACACACACACTCACTCACTCACTCACTCACCCACTCATATTCTCTCCCTCAACGACTGTATAGTTTTAAATTTCTTCTTGGTTTGTTTCTTGTTTTTATTGTGTGGATGTATGGGTATTAAATTTATTTCATTATCATGACATATAATTTGAAACGAGTATAATCTAAAATGAGTGTTGATGGGATCGCATACTGTTTTGGGAATTATATATTGGATATTATCTCTGAAATACACACACACACACTCTCTGTCTCTCTGTCTTTGTCT
Organism: Rapana venosa; assembly: GCA_028751875.1. NCBI lineage: Eukaryota > Metazoa > Mollusca > Gastropoda > Neogastropoda > Muricidae > Rapana > Rapana venosa. The sequence goes on along the minus strand of CM054149.1, from coordinate 35,311,147 downwards.
CTCTCTCTCACCTTTTATCGTCCTGCTTATAGTCATAGTATATCCTGATGAAGGATTCATATTTTTCTATTTTCAATACTTTATTGGACTTGCCTCTGTACTTAAGTTTTAATGAGTGCCCTATTTCAATATCTTATAATTATGTGTAACAAGTATGTGTACCATTTGACAATGTGTAGATGTTTATCTTTATGACTTATTAAGTTTGGTTGTGTTATTTTTCTTGGCTTTGTTGTTGTTCTTGTTGTTGTTGTTGTTGTTTGTCTGTTTTTCTCTTTTTTATCATCTTTTGTTGGTTTGGTTTTTTCTTCTCTTTTGTTTGTTTGTTTGTTTTGGTTAGGGTTTTTTGGGGGGTGGGGGTAGGGGTGGGGTATTTTTAGGATTTTCTTTTAATTACTTGCTTTGGGGGGGGGGTTGTTGGGGGGGAGCTGTTTTGAAAAGGGTTATTTCCCCTTGTTTTTATTGTGAGACTGTATAAGTATTGGGTTATTATTATTAAGATGTATCCCTAACGGGCGGGGACTGGATGTAAAAAAGCACATGTGTGCTTATTCATTATCCTCGAAATAAAAGAATTTGTCATTGTCATTGTCATTGTCTCTCTCCACTACAAAACTGCAAGAATGAACACATTGTTTTGCCTAACTGAAATTTCATTCGCTCTGTCTTTTCCTTTCCAGTTTCTCCAAAGGCAATGATTGTCTCTGTCTGTCTTCTCCTGTGGGAACATCGCATCGGCACTGCAGCAGCAGCAGCAGCAGCAGCAGAAGATAATCATCAAATCAGTTCAGAAATGTCTGGTGTCGCTCTAGGGACTTTCTGGTGTAAAGACATCAATGACACGGCACCAGTAAGTGGGAGTGTTGCGTAACAAATGGTCCAATACCCTCTCCTCTCTCTCTCTCTCTCTCTCTCTCTCTCTCTCTCTCTCTCTCTCTCTCTCTCTCTCTCCCTCTCTCTCTCTCTCCTCTCTCTCTCTCTATTTCTCAACTTTCTTTATTTGAACAAAAGCTTGGTGCTCCAGTATGCAGCAAACTGTAGGGAATAGTATGCATTATAGAATATTAACAGTTTTGTGTTCAAGACTAAAACAAAATAATGACAAAGAAAGACAAAACTATTTGCAAATGTTGTGTTATAATATATAAACCGAAGAAAAGTATAATTACTTAAGTGTGAGATTTAAGTCTAATATCAAAGAATGAAAACAAAGAAACTTTCATTGTAATAGAAGTAACCATAACGTATGGAACAATGTTCTACTCATTTGTATATGTACAGTAATCTTGTTTCCGATAAAGCTAGCTAAGCAAAATTAAGCAAAACTAAATTTAATCTGCACCTTAGAAGTGTTTCCGTATACGGAAAACGCATGAATATGTATTGAATGTTGACTACTGTGTGTTATATACTGCGTTATATCGTGATGCTTTCCCAAATCAACTTTGCATTGTACTGTGGCCCAAGGCCGATGTGCAATTAAACCAGTTCAGAGTTCAGAGTTTAGAGTTCTCTGTATTCTCTGTTTGTCTGCGAGTTCATACATAAGAAAAGAGCCAATGTCTTGTCTCTCTGTATTCCCCCCCCCCCCCCCTCTCTCTCTCTCTCTTAATGTCTGTATGTTTGCCTCTCTCTCCCTCTCCCTCCTTCCCCACTCTCTCTCTCCCTCTCCCTCCTTCCCCCCCCCCCCCCCCTCTCTCTCTCTCTCCCTGTCTGTATTCTCTGTTTGTCTGCGAGTTCATACATAAGAAAAGAGCCAATGTCTTGTCTCTCTGTATTTCCCCCCTAACTCTCTCTTAATGTCTGTATGTCTGCCTCTCTCTCCCTCTCCCTCCTTCCCCCTCTCTCTCCCTCTCCCTCCTCCCCCCCCCCCCCCCACCCCCCCCCACTCTCTCTCTCTTCCAGCCTCTCTCCCCGTGCTACAGTAAGAACATAGATGTACTTTTGCTTTATTGAATTTTGTTTTGAGCTTTCTTTCCTTTCCTTTTTTTAATTTCTCTGAAAGGGATTTTCAGTTTCTCCCTGTCTCTATTTTTTATTTAAAAATCGTAATCTGTCTGCCTCTCTTTCTGTCTCTCTGTCTCTGTTAAAAACGTAGTCTATATGTTTGTCTGTATGTCTCTGCTGTCTGTTTGTCAGTCAGTCTCTCTTCTCTCTCTGTGTCTGTATTTCAGTCTGTCTTGCTGTCTGTCAGTCTGTATGTCTGTCTGTCTATCTGCCCCCGTCTGTTTGTCAGTCAGTCTGTCTGTCTGTCTGTCTCCCTCCCTCTCTCTCTCTCTCTCCTCCTCCTCCTCCTCCTTCCCTTATATTACTGCAAGAATGCACACTTATTTTTCCAAATCAAATTTTCTCTAGCACCCACGCACACACGCGTACACACCACACACACACACACACACACACACACACACACAACACAAACAAACAAACACACACATACATACACAACACACACAAACAAACACGCACACACACACCTACACCCCCCCCCACACACACACACACACACTGACCACACACACACACACACACACACACACACACACACACACACACACACACACACACACGCGCGCGCGCGCGCGCACACACACACAGAGGCTAAAGACGATACAGCGAGGTCCCGTGTGCAACACACATTTACCAGCACATAAAAAGGGCCACGAACCACAAGAGAGTAGTTGTTTCTGGTATAACCCTGTAGGGAATGAAAAGCCACTCTCGTAGGGAAGCCTATACTCCTAAAGACTGGAAAACAACGAAAAAGAAAGGAGAAAAGGGCGGCGTTGCTCTTGTGGTGACATTAGTTTCTTTCTCCCAAGAGACAAACTCGATTTTCACTCCTGAGAAATCTGCCGTGACAGAAAGTGATATCCAACACAATAGAATACGATACAATACGATACAATACGATACGATACAATACAATACGTACAATACAATACAAAATAATCCAATCCAAATTAATACAAGATAACGCAATGAAATGCAATTCAAAGCAATACAAAACCAAACAATGCAATACAACACAGACATACACACAAAGACTCACAAACACAGACACAAGCACACAGAGACACACAAACACAGAGTTACCCACTAGCCCTATTCTTTCTACCCCCTAGCACATAAATGCAAACATATAACTAAAATTGTGTATATATATATATATATATATATATATCTGTGTGTGTGTGTGTGTGTGTGTGTGTGTGTGTGTGTGTGTGTGTGTGTGTGTGTGTGTGTGTATGCGTGAATGAGTGGAGTGAATGAAAGCGCTTTGATTTGTTTGGTGGTTGGGGTTTTTTGTGCAACAGATGGCGCTATATAAATTCCATGTATTATTATTATATACTTTTTAAAACATTCCTTTATATCGAGGATAATGGAATAAGCACCAATGTGTGTGTGTTTGTCTGTCTGTCTGTCTGTCTGTCCGTGTCTCTGTGTGTGTGTGTGACTGTCCTTGCGCACGTTTCACTTCACATGTGTCTGATGGATGAACGGACAGATTGGCCACTCTGGCTTTCCCTTTCTCTCCCTCAACTCTCCTAGGAGTCATTGGGACCTTGTCGCTGGCTTCAGGAGGCGTTGTGTTGTATTGAAGAGCTGCTCTTCAGCACGCCAAGTGGGGGTGGTGGAGCCCATCTCTCACCGTGTACAGGAAGTAGGCTGGCTATGTTTGAGTCCGTAACGCACCCGAACACTAATATGGAGGACGAGATATTAAGTGTGCTATTTTTTTTTAAATTTAGGCATGGGTATAATAATAATAATAATAATAATAATAATAATAATGATGATGATGATGATGATACTACTACTACTACTACTACTACTACTACTAATAATAATAATAATAATAATAAATAATAATAATATATACAGGAATGGAGCTGAACCACTAACACGAGAGCACTTTGACTTGACACAGATGATGGTAGAATTTTCCACCCAGAATGCACTTTCATTCACTATAATTACGTCACTGCCGACATTTGAGCCCACAACTTCATGGACGCACAGAGAAGGCAGCTAGTTAAAGGTTCTGTCCACTCAGCTTTGGTCCAGGCCCAAACGTTTTGACAGTCACTGATGTAATCTCAGCGCACAGGTCCACATTAATTAGAACGTTATGTTGCAAAATGTAATTATGGAGACTGTTTCCAGCCATCACAAGCTCTCCACATAACAACCAGCAGTCTCTTTTAAAGAAGAAACAAACATCCCCTGAAGTCGGAGTATGCCTGCCTATGTGGTAAAGTAGCCTACTATTTGAAAACAGTCATACACGCGAACTTCTCATCTGGTGTATGGGCTACTTCCCTTCTCACAGTGATTCCCAGGTGGGGCGAGTGAGTCAGGGTGCCCAGTCTAGTAGGATGACTCCCCAGGGTGTTAAGCAGGGGAACGTGCAACAACAACAACATTCACCAGCCGCCATGGCGCAGTGGTTAGCGCCTTGGGTTATGGACTGGAAGGTCGTGGGTTCGAATCTCATGAGTCATAGAGATTTGGGGGGGCTCCGGCCGGCTCCTACCCAGAGTGAGTGTGCTATAGGCTCAGTGGGAGGACTGAGACCACACAGTCGAGCGTCGTTCACTTTAAGGTTGCGAGTGTGAGATTGTTGCTCAAATTATTTGACCAACACTGCAGGTGTCTGTATCTCTCAGGCCCGGGTTGACACCGGGATATATTCCGATAGGAAAGCGCAGAGCACAGCCCTGTCACGTCGTCGCATAGCAAGCGCATATCCACAGCAGCATTGTTACATCATCCTCACCGTTATTGACCATCTTGTCATAAAAGCAAATTGTCTCAGATTCGGGAATTTCACAGAAGATGAAGCAGCCAAAACCCCCACAAAAAACAACCTCAGACCAACCAACCAACTGACCGACCAACCAATCAACCAACCAACCAAACAAAAACAAACAACAGCATCCACTCAACTATAGCTTTTGTCAACAGATACATCCCTGCATTCTCAATGTCTCTGAGGGGAGAGGCCTTTATCAGAACAAACCCTGTGATTTAGTATTCCTCACTTTTATGACCTGTTCAAACTTTTTTATTTATTTTATCTTCTTGCATCTTGTCTGTATTCCGCTTCATAAAAAATATCTTTTTGTTTTAACCATTTACATGTGAGATAAATGTGTGTGTGTATGGTTTTTGCATCCTGAAAAAAAGATAACCTAGCTGCTTACGTTTGTTGCGTTTGCTTAATTTGCTACAATGCCTTTGGGATACAAGAAATGTGGAGGTAGAGTGTGTGATTGTATTGTGTTTGACGTATGTAGAGTTTTTATGCTGTTATTACTGTTGCTACTGCTGCTGCTATGTTGTGTGTGTGTGTGTGTGTGTTGTGTGTGTGTGAGCACGCGCGTATGTGTGAGTGTGTGTGTCTGTGTTGTGTTGTGTGTGTGTGCGTGCATATGTGGTGTGTTGTTTGTGTGTGTGTTTGTGTATGTGTGTGTTTTGTATACGTTATGGGTATGTGTGTGTGTGTGTGTGTGTGTGTATGTGCGTGTATGTGTTAGTGCGTCTGTGTGTATTTGTTCGTGTGTGTGTGGTATGTGTGGTGTGTGTGTGTGTGTGTGTTATTTCGTTTGCTTGCTTTTATGCCTCTTACCTAGTTCCTTTTCTTCTATTGTGGTCTAAGATCGATTTGCTATTAAGCCATTTTAGAGTGCTCTCTGTCTGTCTGTCTGTCTGTCTGTCTGCCTACCTGCCTGCCTGCCTCTCTGTCTGTCTGTCTGCCTGCCTCTCTGTCTGTCTGTATCTCTGTCTGTCTGTCTGCCTGCCTGTCTGTATC
>CM054149.1:35290329-35300329 GCA_028751875.1 Rapana venosa | reverse complement strand
TTTGTCCACGGCCAAAGTACCTGTCTAGCTAACAGTGTTGTTGGATTTCTTTTCTTTCTCACCTCTGATAAGCTAACACTTTGTTTTTGTTTGCACTGTGTTTGTTTGTTTCCTTTGCTTTAGGCCAAAGACGAGCAAAAGTGTGTGTATTTGTGTGTGTGTGTGTGTGTGTGTGTGTGTGTGTGTGTGTGTGTGTGTGTGTGTGTGTGTGTGTGTGTGTGTGTGTTCTTTTATTGCGAGGTAATGGAATAAGAACTCACGTGCTTTTTTTTAACATCCAATCCCCATGTGTATGCAGTTTTGTGAATGTTGTCAACCGTTCATACGGATGTGTGTGTGTGTGTGTGTGTGTGTGTGTGTGTGTGTGTGTGTGTGTGTGTGGTGTGTGTGTGTGTGTGTGTGTGCGTGCGTGCGTTCGTGCGTGCGCGTGTGTGTGTGTGTGTGTGTGTGTAGTGTGTGTGTGTGTGCATGTGTGTGTGTGAGCGTGTACATACACAAGTCATCATCAGAACACCAGGGAAAAGACCTCACTGACCCAACTTTCTGTCACTTTTGATTATTTCGCTCTTTTTCTTTTCTCGCTTTCTTTTTGTAAGATTACACTTTGCTTGCTTTTTTTAAGAATTGATTTTTGCCCAAACCTGCATTTGACCGCAGCCTATCTTCTAGAGTGCAGTGTGGTGTCTTCTTTTCTGTCTCTCCTCTGCTTGTATTCATTGGCACACATACACTTACACACACACACACACACACACACACACACACACACACACACACACACTTACGCGCGCGAGCGCCCGCACTCATACAGAGATACATACACATACATACACACACACGCGCGCTCGCGCGCACGCACGTGCGCACACACATACACACACACATACGCGTGCGTGCTAACATACACATGTCTGGAAACAGACATCTGGAAATAAAAATTTGACTTTGACTCTGACTTTGAATTTCACTCAACACACACATTCACATACACATTCAAAAACACAACCTTCACACAACACACCACACCACACACACACACACACACACCACACCACACACACACACACACACACCCACACACACACACACACATCTAATATCACAGAGAGTGAACAGACGTTAAAATGCAGACAAACAACAACAACAACACACAACACACACACACAACCACACACACACACCACACTTACTCACCCATTCACACAAAGAAGTTTCCCAATATGCACACAATTTCGTATTTCGAAACTTTCTGTCAAGATAAAGGTCAGAAAAAGAAACGCTAAATCCCGAAAACCAAAACTACCCTGTCATCAGAGGACAAAGGAGCATGTGAACGACCTCTCTGACCAGTCTTGGAACCACTGAACATGACCTCTCCTCCACTTCTTGTCCTATCTGGTCTGGGGTCAGTCTTCTAGTCCAGCTCTGATTTTGTTTTTAGAGAGACAGATGGTATGCATGGGAAGAATCTTTTATGGAAAAGAAAAATATGGTATCGCTCAAAACATCATGGAAGGCGAAAGCTAGAATCAGTTTTCCTTTTTGCCATACTAGTGCGCATGGCTTCTTTAGTCTACGTGATGATGATGATGATGATGATGATGATGATGATGATGATGATGATGATGATGGTGGTGGTGGTGGTGGTGGTGGTGGCGGCGGCGATGATGGTGATGATGATGATGATCATATGGTGATGATGATGATGATGATGATGATGGTGATGATGATGATGATGATGGTGATGGTATTAGTAACAACAACAATGTCAATAACAACAACAGCAACAACAACAACAAGGATGATGCCAAAAGGACAAAACATGGAATTTATATAGCGCTACATCTGGTAAAACCAAAATATCCACGATCATTAAAAACAAACCCATTGTTTAAATCAGTTCTTTTATGTACACTAGCTAAAGGTTGTACCCAAAACTTAAGGCTTTATCTAACATACAAGAACTCGAACCCTTATGCTTTTATGGATAGAGGCACGAGGGGAGAGAGTTTGGTTCTGAATGGGATTTGAACTGAGAGCTGGCTTTAGCAACAAAATGCTATACCTCTAAACCATTGAACTACTGACTTGGCAATTCCAGAAGCAGATGAGGGAGATCTAGGTTGATGCCATCCTGTCATGTCTTTCAATGACATGTCGTCTGTTCAGACTTTTGGATTCGAAGCCGGTCAGAACCTGGCCTCTCCCCTCTCACGACATCCCCTGTCTGGGTAGGTGGGTTGAAGATGGTAAGCTTTTCTTTCATTGTATTTATTTTATTCTTTTAATATCGAGGATAATGGAATAAGCACTTATGTGCTTTTTTACATTCAGTCCCCCGTGTGTATGCGGTTTTGTCAATTCTGTCATCTGTTCCCACCGGCACACAATGGCCTACTCTTCCGAAAAGCGGAACAGGATTTAACGTGTGCGCAAGATGTTCTGGGTGCGTTCGTACACGGGGCCTCAGTTTATAGTCTCATCCAAAGGACTTTTGGGGAGAGTGGAGTCTGCACTGATGTTAACTAAAGGGGAAAATATCCCCCTTGAATCGAACCCGGGTCGTCAGATTGCGAGGTAAGTAAATCAGCAGCGTAAATTCTTCATAGTATATACTTTGCATAGTCATTGTTTTTGTTACAGTTTTGTTTCGTTTAGTTCAACAATGTGCTTGGAGGAAGTGGTGTGCATGTGTGTGTATGTGTGTGTGTAAATGTTTGAATGTGTGTGAATATGTGAGTGCGAGCGCGCGCGTGTGTGTGTGTAGATAAATGAAAAGACATATAGATAGATATCAGGCACACAGACACAGAGACAGAAGGCAGATACAGGTAGACAGGTTGATATGATTATATACAGATAGATAGATTAATAGCAAATACATGATTGATAGATAGACAGACAGAGAGACAGACAGATAGATAGAAAGATTAGCAATCGGGGTTTTTTTCTTCAGCAGATTATAGTTTACATAAATTAGGAGACTTAAATCCAGCCGAACTATTTTGTAGCATAAAATTTGCAAATACATAGAAACGCAAAAATAGTTTGTGAAAAGAAATCTCTTTTTTTTTAAAGACGCCTTTTGTAAACTTTGTAGGGAACTGATGAAGAAAAGTTAAACCGCTCCCTCCAAAACAAACACACGAACTAATATTTTAAAAGAAAATCCAAGACAGAGAAGGGATAAACTCGGACACAATATAGATTTGTACGCTGATACTGGAAGCACGCCAGCCAGGCAGACAGAACTGGAGAGATTGTGACCAATGCATAAAGAGACAGAGTACGTAAAACTAAACAGACTGCAAGGAACGAAAGACAAAACGGCAAAGAGAGAGAGAGAGCGAGAGAGGGTGAGAGAGAGAGAGAGAGAGAGAGAGAGAGAGAGAGAGAGAGAGAGAGAGAGAGAGAGAGAGAGAGAGAGACAATGACAATGACAAATTCTTTTATTTCGAGATATGAATAAGCACATATGTGCTTTTTTACATCCAGTCCCCGCCCGTTAGGATACATCTTAATAATAATAACCCAATACTTATACAGTTTCACAATAAAAACAAGGGAAATAACCCTTTTCAAAACAGCTCCCCCCAACAACCACCCCCCCCCCCCAAAGCAAGCAAATAAAAGAAAACCCTAAAATACCCACCCCCCACCCCCACCCCCAAAAAAACCCTAACCAAACAAACAAACCAACAAAAGAGAAAGAAAACCAAACCAACCGAAGAAAGATAAAAAAGAAAAAACAGACAAACAACAACAACAAGAACAACAACAGAGCCAAGAAAATAACACAACCAAACTTAATAAGTCATAAAGATAAACATCGAGAGAGAGAGAGTGAGAGAGAGAGAGAGAGAGAGAGAGAGAGAGAGAGATGGAAGGATATAGACAAAGAGAGAGAGAGAGAGAGATAGAGAGAGAGAGAGACAGAGACAGAGAGACAGACAGACAGACAGACAGAAACAGACAGACAGAGAGACAGACTGAGACAAGGAGCCAGAAGAGAGAGAGAGAGAGAGAGAGAGAGAGAGAGAGAGAGAGAGAGAGAGAGAGAGAGAGAGACAGAGAGAGAGAGAGAGAGAGAGAGAGAGAGAGAGAGAGAGAGAGAGAGAGAGAGAGAGAGAGAAAGAAAGAAACACAGAAAGAAAGAAAGAAAGAAAGAAAGAAAGAAAGAAAGAAAGAAAGAAAGAAAGAAAAGAAAGAAAGAAAGGAAAAAAGAAAGAAAGAAAGAACGAAAGGAAGAAAGAACGAAAGAAAAAAAGAAAGGAAGAAAGGAAGAAAAAAAGAACAAAAGCAAGAAAGAATGAAAGAACAAAAAAAAACCCACCAAAGACAGCCAGCCAGCCAGCCAGACAGACAGACAAGGCAGCCAGACAAACAGACAGACAGACAAATTTTTAAAAAGACAGATAAAAAAAGGAAAAAGAAAAAGAACTGCTGATGAGAAAACTTTGGACAGGCAAGAGCTCCTCTTGACATTTCATTCCTGATCTGATTCTTTGTGCATTCCTCTCTGGGATTACGACATAACATAGAGTGCACACACACACACACACACACACACACACACACATACACACATACATACACACACACATAAACACATACACACCCACACACACTGTAAACCGAGGTTCCGTGTGCGAATGCACGCAGAACATCTTGCGCACACGTTAAAACCCGTTCCGCTTTTCGGTAGAGTAGGCCATTGTGTGCCGGTGGGAACTGATAACAAAATAGAAAAAAAACTGCATACACACGGGGACTGGATGAAAAAAGTTCTTATTCCATTAACCTCGACATAAAAGAATAAAATAAAAAAAGCACACACATACACACATACTTTGAATACTCACACACACACTCACTCACTCACACACACACACTCACAAACACACACACAACACACACACACACACACACACACACACACACCACACACACACACACACACACACACACACACAAGAACAAACAAACAAACACCGCACTACCCTCCCCCATCACACACACTAACTTACACCCACTTCACACACAGACACACTCACTAACACACACACTTTGAACACGCACACACAGACACATACACACAGACATACACACACAAGCACACACACACACACACACACACAACCACGTACACCCCATCCACACACACATATACACAAACAAACAAACACCACACTACACTCCCCCCCCCCATCCCCCCCCCACACACGCATACACACACTACCCCCTCCTCACACACATGCACACACACTACCCCCTCCTCACACACACATACACACTTTACCCCCTCCTCTTCACACACACATACACTACCCCCTCCTCTTCACACACACATACACTTACACCCCCACCCCTCACACACATACACACACAATTACACCCCCTCCCTCCCCACCCCCGATACACACACACAAACACACACACACACATAAACACAGAAGCACGAAACATCAAGCCAGACCCTATTTCTTACCCAACCACCCACCCACCCCCACCCAACCTCTCCCCCCCCCCACCCCCCAAAGTTTCAGATATAATAATGATAATATAGGTGATCTGTGTCCAGACGAATAAATCCTCAGAAATCCATTACATCCTAAATCCCAGCGAGACAGGAGTGAAACGTGCTGTTCGGCCAGCTGCCATTCGGGTCTCGTTCTGCTCTGCCCTATCCATCTTCTTTTGTAACGTGTTGTACTATTATAATTATTATCAGTATTGTGTTGTACTGGATTGGATCGTGCTGGATTGCGTTCTGTTGCTTTGTGTTATGTTGTGTCGTTTTAGTTTGCGTTGTATTGTATTGTTAGCGCTTTGATTTGTTCTTTGCAAGATATCAAGGTAAAAGGTAATCCATGTATTATTATTATTATTATTATTACTATTATTATTATTATTATTTTGTTGTTATATTATGTGTTTGATTGTACAGTTTTGTTGTATTAGTTTGTAATGTATTGTGTTGAGTTATGTACTATTGTGTTTGTGTTGTGTTGTGTTGTGCTGTGTTGCGCAGTGCGCCGTTACAATGTCTTGTTTTGAAGTGTATTTTTTTTTGTTTGCTGCATTTTTTCTCCCCTATTCTGTCTCTGCTTGTCTGACTCTGTCTCTGTCTCTCTCTGTCTCTCTCTCCATTATCCTGGAAATAAAAGAAGACATTTTAAAAGAAGAAATTTTAAAAAAGAAATCCCCCCTCTCCATCTCTCTTTTTCTGTCTGTCTGTCTCTCTCCCCCCCACTCTCTCTCTCTCTCTCCCCTCTCTCCTCCCTCTACCCTCTCCTCCCTCCCCCCTCTCTCTTCCCCCCTTTTTCTCCCCTCCCCCCTCTCTCTTCCCACCTTTTTCTCCCTTTCCCCCCTCTCTCTCCCCCTCTCTCTCCCTCCTCTCTCTCCCCCTCCTCTCTCCCTCCCTCTCTCTCCCTCTCTCTCTCCCCCCTCTCTCTCTCCCCCCTCTCTCTCTCTTCCCCCCTCTCTCCCTTCCCCCCTCTCTCTCCCCCCTCCCTCTCTCTTCCTTGCCCTCCAGGGACGAAAATCAATAGCCCCCAGAGGGATGGATAAGCCAATTTTCTGTATCACGCAGTCCCAGTGGAATGCAGTAGTTCCCTGCGAGGAAATGGACTCCACAAGAGAGAGAGAGAGAGAGAGAGGAGAGAGAGAGAGAGAGAGAGAGAGAGAGAGAGAGAGAGAGAGAGGAGAGAGAGAGAGAGAGAGAAGAGAGAAGAGAGAGAGAGAGAGAGGGAGAGAAAGAGACAGAGACAGAGAGAAGGACAGAGAGAAAAAAAAAGCCACAGGGAAAAAGGCTCTAGTTATGGACACCCCATATCGCCTGCTACACTGAAGACAGGCCCAGTACTGGAAGGGCAGTCTCAACCTGGGCTGGCTGAAAGGAAATAAGTCTTTCCTCTTTTCATTGTAGTTACTGCTGCTGTAGCATAGATATAGTTATTATGCGTGTGGGATTGGTTTTGGGGTTGGGGGTTGGTGGGGTGGGGTGGGGTTGGGGTGGGGTTGGGTGGGGTGGGGGTTGGTGGGGTGGGGTGGGGGTGGGTTGGGGTGGGGGTTGGTGGGGTGGGGTGGGGTTGGGTGGTGGGGTTGGTGGGGTGGGGTTGGGTGGAATGGGGTGGGATGGGGTTGGGTTGGGGTGGGGGTGAGGAATGATATTGGGTGGGATGGGGTTGGGATGGTTTTGTGGGGTGTTGTGAGGCGTGGTGGTGTGACGTTCTGTATTGTTCTGTCATTATCGTTATTATTATCAGCAGCGTACACACACACACACATAGACAAACACACACATACACACATTTGCACACACACATATGCACACACATTCACACATGCAGACATACACACACAGAGACACACAATTACCCTCCCTCCCACACACACACACGCTTTGAAACAAGCACGTACACACACACAAACACAAGCTCACACACACACACAAGCTACACACACACACACACACACACAACACATACACACACACGGACATTTCCCAATAGTCATATCAAAATGTTAAAGTACCTACTCTGAAAAAAGTTAGCAAACCCCCGCCCCCCCCCCCCCCCCACCCCACCCCCAAACAAACAAACCCAAGAGGAATGTGAAAGTTTTGAACAAGCAAAAAGTCATAGACATGGTCGTATACGTACAAGCACTCTGAAAACAGGTATCAGAATAATGCAACTTTCTGACAGTCATTTTTGCTTGCCTCCATGTATATAGCATTGTCAATATTTTCCTTCTTCGAAAAATGACTCCAGTTTCACAACTTCATGAAATGATCTTTCTTTAAAGATTCATTGCTAACTTTTCCCCACCGTTTCTCAGCTAAAGCTTCCAGGATTAACAAAGGTGAAATTTTTGCGTATGCGACTGTTTATTTTACTCATTATTAAGGCAGCTGAAATCCGACTTCGGCAATCACTGATAATTCACTGCTTTAGAGTTATTTTTTTGTAAATCATCTCTTACTGAAAACTTTATGAAATGAAGGAGAGCTGCATGCGTGTAAATGATTTGAGTGCAAGCGCTTCGATTTGTTTGTTTTTACAAGATTCAGCGCTATATAAATTCCATATATTATGATTATTCTTCTTCTTCTTCTTCTTCTTCTTCTTATTATTATTATGTCCCTTGGCCGATTTTTTGTTACGATAGTTATCTTCTTTTATATAGTTATTGCCTTCCTGAGCTTTGAACTGTTTGGGTTTTAGTTGCTTTTGTGGAAACACGTGAAAGGGCTTCCTAAATCGGAAAAAAAATCCTCTAGGATGTGAATACAGTCGCAGCAGCAGCAGCAGCAGCAGCAGCAGCAGCAGCAGCAGCAACAGCAACAACGACAAAAACAACAACAAGAAAAAGGTTTTCTTCTTTTTGAAACTTCAAATCTGTAAAGCTCCCAAACCTACTTTACGTGATGCAAGCAATTTATCGAGAAAACTGCAATGCCAAAGTTTTACACAGACATACCGGTATAAGTGCGCCTGTGCGAGTGCGCATACACATACCTGCGCACACACATAAGTTCACACTTTTTTTTGCATGCAGAGAGAAAGACAGACAGACATAGAGATAGGGAGACAGCCAGGCAGGCAGACAGACAGACAGACAGACAGACAGGCAGGCGGGCAGACAGCAGAGAGAGAGAGAGAGAGAGAGGGGGGGGAGAGAGAGAGAGAGAGAGAGAGAGGGGTCTGAGACAGAAGTCAGAGACAGAGAAACATACATGTAAACAGAGACAGAGACAGAGAAACAGACAGGAAAAAGAGACAGAAAACAGAGAAACAGACAGGTAAAGAGACAGAGACAGAGAAACATACATGTAAACAAGACAGAGAAACAGACAGGTAAAGAGACAGAACAGAAAAACAGACAGAGACCGAGACTAACAGAAACAGCCACCTAATCAGAGACGCAGGGACAGACAAGAGAGCCAGAGCGTGTGTGGTACAGACAGAAATTCAGAGAGGCAAACAGACATACAGACAGAACACACGAAAGACAATCAAACAGACAGACAGACAGACAAACAGACACAGACGCACTGGAACAACAGCTGACACAGATAACCCCGACAGTGTCGTTGTGTCAACATTTGTACAAGGGCCACCCCGACTCTGCTGTGCACTGTAACATATACAGCTACCAGACGGCAAGTAAGTAAGTAAGTAAGTGAGTCAGTCAGTGTGTCAGTGAGTGAGAGGGTGAGTGAGAGGGTGAGTGAGTGAGTCAATCAGTCAGTCAGTAGTCGAAAGAAAGTCAGTAAGAAAAGTGAGTGAGGGGGTGAGGGAGTGGTGTTTGTAGTAAGTGTGTATGTGTGTGTGTTGTGGTGTGGGGGTTTGTTGTGTGTCGTGTGTGTGGCATGTGTTGTATATGTAGTATGTAATGTGGGGTAGTATGTGTGGTCGTTGTGTGTGTGTGTGCGGTGTGTGGGTTGTGCGTGCTGCATGGTGTGTGAGTGAGAAAGGAAAAATGATTTTACATGAGAGAGAGCAGACAGACGAGAAAAGAGGGGTTTAAGACCAGGTAGAGGAACGGGGAAGGACAAAAGGAAAAAATAAAAGACTTATGATTCAAAGAGAGATAGAAAAGGAAAGACAGACGGGCAGACAGACAGATAAATGGAGACAGACAGAGAGACGTAGACTGAAACATTATTAAAGAAAAAGACAGAAACAGTGAGAGCCAGACAGAGTGTGAGCAAAATATCACACAGATAGAGAAACACTAAAGGAAAGGGATACACACACACACACACACACACACACACACACACACACACACACACACACACACACACACACACACACACACACACATTTACGCACGACGCGCACACACACACACACACTTTTTAAAATTTGTTTTCTTTTTGGTGTTTTTTTTTTTGGGGGGGGGGGGAGGGGGTTTATTGCACCTTTGCTTTGCACGGTTTCTTTTCATGATCAGACTACTTTTCCCCCGCGCATTTTTCAGCTGGACCTCC